>OZ012661.1:33263063-33485834 GCA_963942545.1 Oxycera nigricornis | reverse complement strand
CTTGGAAACGCCGAGGCGGAAGTGAGGTTAGGTTGACAAATTTTGCACGAGGAAAGACAAAGGCAAAAATGGCGAACAAGGAGAAATCGCTCGAGGGAAAAAACGAAGATGTCCTTGAAGACATTGATTCGTTGAAAGTTTCTCAGTTACAATCTAAATTACTTGATCTGAACCTCAAAACTTCCGGTACTAAAGCGGAGTTGAAAACACGCCTGAGGACGGCGCTCAGTGCGACACACGAACTGGACGAGGACAATGCGTTCGAAGAAAAGAGGAGAAGCGACAACGACTTCGATAAGAGCACTAACTGCCGATCGCTGTATAACGACGATGACGACGACGAGCTCTCGGAAGTAGAGGAAGTTCCTGCTAGGAGACGGCGAGACGACAGAAGGAGCGTGAAACAGCCCACTCTGACTTTAAACGATGTCCAAGAGTCATTGGAGACTTTCCGTGGAGAAGGCGCCGAGAACGTTCGACGCTGGATCACCAATTTCGAGGAAACGGCAGAGCTGTGCGACTGGTCTGACGAGCAAAAAGTGGTTTATGCAAAAAAGCTTCTCCGATGCTCTGCAAAATTATTCGTGAATTTTGAAGGAAAATTCAAATCATGGAAAATTCTCAAAAAGTCGCTAATCTCAGAATTCTCCAAAACAACAAATAGCAAAGACGTACACAAACAACTCAGCCAGACGCGGAAGAAAAACGACGAGACGTATCAAGAATTCGTCTACAGGATGCTAGAAATTGCCAGCCACTCAGACATCGAAATTGAACCCAAGATTCAGTACATCATCGACGGCATCCCCGACGAAGAACCGAACAAAATCATTCTGTACGGAGCCACGACGATCAAAGACTTGAGAAAGAAGATGATCCAGTACGAAGCACTCAAGAGCCGAGTCAAATCGAAGAATACTAGTACGGGTCAAGAAAAAACCAGTACAACGACGCGTTCACACCACAAAGAAAACAAGAAGACCGAAGAAAAACAGAGATGCTTCAATTGCAGAAACAAACCTCACCTGAGCCGAAATTGCCCTGACAAGCAAATGGGACCGAAATGTTTTAATTGTAACGAGAACGGACACGTGAGTAAAGATTGCAAAAAACCCAAAGATTCATGGAAAAACCAGGTTGATGCCGTGTCAGCATCGGACAAGAAGACTTACAAGATCGTGAAAATCGAGGGAAAAGAAGTCACAGCCATCATTGATTCCGGCAGCGATCTGCACCTGGCAACATCGAGTTTATACGTGAGAATAGGGGCGCCGAAACTGCGCACCATGACAATCCCAATCGACGGCATTGGATCTTCCGGACTTAGCACTCTGGGAAGTTTTCGAGCGACCATAAACATCGACGACCAAGATGTTGAACTCGACGTCCACGTGATCCGAGACAATCTCATCGCATACGACCTGCTTTTAGGTGGGGGGCTTTCGGAATTCGTCGAGATCCGCATCAAGAACCGCAACGCTGTCATGGTGAAGTTGGACCCCGATCCAAAGACAGAAGAGCCGCACGACGCAGAAGGGACAGAAAATTCCGTGAGAGAGGTAATGAACGTAAGTATCAGAGACGACGACGCCGTACACGGAATTCAACTGTATCACATCAAGGACGAAGCCGTAAAGGACATAAAGCAACTCATTGAAGAATACTCACCTCAAGACCTGGAGCGCTCCGGGGTGAAAATGAAGATCGTTCTGAAGGACGAGATCCCAGTGCATCAAAACCCAAGGAGACTAGGAGCTGAGCAACGGAAAATCGTCAACCAAATAGTCGACGAAATGGTCAAGAACGAGGTTGCGAGACCTAGTGCATCGGAATATGCCAGCCCGATTCTCCTCAAGACCAAGAAGGACGGAAAACCAAGATTGTGCGTTGATTACCGTCAATTGAACAAAAAGACTGTACGAGACCATTTTCCATTGCCCTTAATCGAGGACGTGCTGGACCGCCTGCAGGGTGGAATGGTATTCACAACGCTTGACCTGGAGAATGGATTTTTCCACGTATCAGTCGAAGAAACGAGCATCAAGTACACCTCATTCGTGACGCCTTACGGGCAGTATGAGTACCTACGTGTACCGTTTGGACTCTGCAATTCTCCTGCTGTTTTCCAAAGGCACATCCGCGTTGTCTTTAGGGAGCTGCTGGCGGATGGCACCATGCAGGCGTATCTTGATGATCTCATCATCCCAGCCAAAACCGAGGAGGAAGGTCGTGAGAAGTTCAAGCGTGTGCTGGCGGTGGCAAGAAAACACGACGTCCATTTTAACTGGGGCAAATGTAAGGTGTTGGTCCGACGCGTAGAGTTCCTGGGCAACGTCATCGAGGTAGGGACTATTAGACCTGGCGACGAGAAAGTCCTAGCAGTCAGAAATTTCAAGCAACCGAAGACACCGAAAGAGACGCAGAGCTTCTGGGGCTGACGAGTTACTTTCGAAAGTATATTAAAGACTTTGCTCGGATTGCTCGACCTCAATCAGATTTGCTCAAGGACGGAGTTTCTTTCGAGTTCGGAATGCCACAACAAAAAGCATTCGACGAGGTGAAGGACGCCTTGACCAGTGGCCCAGTCCTGAAGCTCTACCGCGTGGGCGCGGAGACTGAACTTTATACCGACGCATCGCAGTACGGAATGGAAGCCATTCTTTTGCATTGATTGATTCGGAAGATGGGGGAATGCACCCCGTACACTACGCCAGCTGGAAAACAAACCCCGCCGAAGAGAAGTATACCAGCTACGAGTTGGAGATATTAGCGGTTGTGAAGGCCCTCAAGAAATTTCGGATCTACTTTGTTGCGGATCAATTCTCATTTTAGTAGTTCATTTTTTTTTCATTTCTTCCAAATTGGAATATATTCAAATTTCCCTCAGTACACGTCCAAATAATCAGCATTGGCAGTACTAAATCTCAATTTAGTAATCCACCACCCGCGTTGTCTCTCTTGCGAGGTGAGTTCAAGTGATCGAGCGCGAATCGGTTCACTTTGCATGCTGTCGCCCTCTGATTGGCCTAAAACATTCTGACATATTACCATACATGGTAATAATTGGAGCAAAAATGCTATGGATGAGAAATCCGAAAATTGGAAAACCAGCCGTAAGCAGCTTAGCAGACGCATATAATGAGTTGGCCGGGATATCGTTTGGAAACAGCCATTTTAGATGCCGCCATAGCGAATTTCAACAAATCACTGTAAGTTCACATGAAATTAGCGGACGATAATCAGCATATATTGGCTGCAATTCACGACGAAATCGGTCGTGGACCTTCGATGCAGAACTCGTTGGACGATTGCATACTTGAATTGAAGCGTGCCTCGGAATTGATCAATGCAGAAATTGGAGAACGAAAAAAAAAATGAACTACTAAAATGAGAATTGATCCGCAACAGAAATCTTTTCGGCCAATCAGAGGGCGACAGCATGCAAAGTGAACCGATTCGCGCTCGATCACTTGAACTCACCTCGCAAGAGAGACAACGCGGGTGGTGGATTACTAAATTGAGATTTAGTACTGCCAATGCTGATTATTTGGACGTGTACTGAGGGAAATTTGAATATATTCCAATTTGGAAGAAATGAAAAAAAAATGAACTACTAAAATGAGAATTGATCCGCAACAACTTACTGGGACACCCGGTGAAAATCGTGACAGATTGCCAAGCCGTTGCTCTGACCATGGCGAAGAAAGAGACGTGTCTACGAGTAGCTCGATGAGCATTGCTCATCGACGAATACGAGTTCATTTTTGAGCACCGACCAGGTAAATGCATGAAGCATGCCGACGCACTGAGCAGAAGCCAAGTATCAGTCTATTTGATTGAAGGACGACGCGACGCCCTGGTGGAACGCGTTTAACGGGCACAACAGGACGATCCCGAGACCGTGGAATCCATTTTATCGATGCATAAAGGCGACATCAAAGATTTCAAGTTGCATCATGGAATCTTCTACAAGGAACTGGATGGAAACCTCCTCCTGGTGGTTCCCAGGGGCATGCAGTACGGCGTTATCCGGCATGCCCACGAACGAGAACATTTTGGAGTCAAGAAGGTGCATCGGAAATACCTAGGGCCGTACAGGGTCACCACGATAAGACCAAACGAGCGGTATGGCGTCGAGAGGATCGGCGAGCACGAGGGACCTGGCGAAACCACGGCATCTGTCGACCACATGAAACGGTACCCGAAGAACCAGGACTTGGGCATGAGCCTTGAGTCAGACCCCGACGAAGAGGACGAAGGCAGCGCCGAGGACGGCGCCTGAGCAGGATGACCGAGATGTAAGATTTTTCATCGTTCAAATTTGAATTTCCCGCGCGCGCGCTGGAGACAGTGCGTTCACAATGAAGGGTCGATTTGACAGAAGTGACGAGAGTTTTTCGAAGAACGACGAACGAGTGAAGGACGCAAAAAACTACAACGCGCGAGACCAAGCTAAATTAATTGTGAAACTGATTGATCGTTTTGAAGTGGGAAGCGAATATCCCACATATATTCCAGAAAAAGGAATTGTAAGTATATTTTGTGAACTAAACAATTCTAAATGGAACAAAGTTCAATTAATAATTGTCAGCCTGTATTCGAATAGTAATAATTTACGTTTCATAAAATGTAGCAATCATGCCTTTGATTATCAAGTGAAGATCAATGTTTTGAAAAAATGAAGGAAATACATACAAAACGTAATCATCGTGGTATGCTTGAAAACTATGAAGAAATAAAAAATTTATATTATTACAATGGATTAATAAAATTAATTAATAAATTCTTAAAAAATTGTGAAATATGTAATCGTGCTAAATATGATCGAAATACAGTAAAACCTGAATTTAAACTTTCCGAAACACCCAACGATATTAATAAAATCATACATATCGATATATTCCTTATGGGCAAAAAACGATTCTCCACAGCTATCGACAAGTTTTCTAAACATCTTTACACTAAGGAAACACTAGATCGAAATGCTATTACATTCATTAGCCTTTTGAGAGAAAGAAACGCAATTCTAGGTAAACCTTACAAAATAATCGCTGATAATGAATTCAATATGATTAACGTGAAAGATTACTTGAGAAAAGAAAACATCGAACTATATTTCACCTCACCAAAAGCTCATACAGGAAATGCAGACATGAATAGTTGTCTTAGTCTTTACTTGAACAAATAAGAATATTAACATTAACCGAACCAGAATTAAACATCGAAGAAAAAGTGCTTAAAGCAACCGAATATTATATTGACACAATTCATTCGGTAACTCAATGTAAACCTTTAGAAATACAACATGCAAAAAATAAATCCAACATATTTAAACAAATACATAATAAATAACAAAAATGGATAGATTATCATAATAAAAAACGCGAACGACCACAACAAATTACACAAAAAGAAGTATACATAAAAAACTATAAACATGAACGACACAAAGAACAACCTAAATATCGTAAAGTTGAAATAACCAAAAATAAAAACGATATAATATTAATAAAAAAAAACAAAAAAAAATCCATCAATCAAGAATAAAACGAATAAAGAAATTTACCACACCTAAACAAATAATACCATACAATACAATACAATGTTTTTAAATAATAATTATAAAATGTTTCAATTAATTATACCAAGTTTTGGTATTTGTAAAATGAATTTCCGTGATTTTCCAAATAAGAATCTCTTAAAAGATTATGCAAGTAACAACTCACAGTTATAATATCGTCACATGTATCTGGCATGACTGCTATGGGTGTATAAAAAATCCTAAAAACTTGACACAAAATACCAAACGCATTTTCTTCGCGCTCTACTAAGTCTGCAATTGAATATTTCTTTTTCTTTTTCATTCGATGTTTTTGGAAATGGCTTCATTATATGTCTATGCAAACGAAAAACTTCATCGCCAACAATAACATATGGCAGAATTTTATTTGTGTTTGGCAACATATTATCTTCTGGAAAGAATTTTCCAGAGAGAATCAGTTTTCCGATTGGAGCTTTCGCAAAAATAGCACTGTCTCCCTCTTTTCCAAATGAGCCAACATTAATTACCATAAATTTACAATTGGCATCTACAAGCGCTAAAAGTACAATTGAAAAATAGTTCTTGTAGTTAAAATACAGGGAACGTGAATTACTAGGACAGAAAATGCGAATGTGTTTCCCGTCAATCGCAGAAACGCAGTCGGAAACGTCACATTTTTGGACGAATTCTTTCGCTCGTTCTTTGAGGCTTTCCGGTGTAGGCGGAGGCAGTAGTATTGGCCCAAGTTTTTTACTTAAAACAGCAAGAGTGTCTCGAACTATGACGCTAATGTAACTATGTGATATTCGAAAACTAAATGACAGCGATCTGTACGACTCTCCCGTAGCAAGGAACCTGGAAAAATGCTTAGTTAACCCTTAGCTAGTATCGGGGTCCAAATGGACCCCAATGGCTCATTTATTTTATCAGAACTTTACAGTCCAAGCACCTAAACTCTTGCGCACCTTGGTAATCTCATTACGTTGCGGGGTTCGCCGGTTGACGGACGTGCGTCACTCTACTGTTACTAGAAACGGAAGTATATATACTAATGGGGTCCAAACAGACACCCGATACCCGACGTGTGCTTTTTATAGTAATAGTTATTTTGTAATGTTTTATTATTTTTTCAGTAAATAATCGTCGCCATGTCGGGTTTTTTACACGACCGAGAAATCGCACAACTCTTGGAAGACGAAGATCAGGAATCTGACTCTGAAAATGTTCATGATTCCTCAACAGCTGCTTGTGACCATGAAAAGATCAGCGATTGTGAGGAAGCGGAGGTACTTAGCCGATCCGAAGTATTATAGAAGGGGAGACTGACTCTTTGAGTTCGAACAGTGAAGAAGAAGGACAAGAAGAAAAAGAGCAAGCTAGGCCAATTTCTGGTTTTTATAGAGGTAAAAATAGATTTATCACCATTCGCTGGTCATCATCCGTCGTGACTAGAAGTGTCCCGTATCAAATTTTCGATAGTATTTGTGATTTAAAGCATATTGACTTATAATTTATATATACATAAATATCAGTTTGCTTAACAAACCCCGACAAAGTGAGTAGTGCAGTGAAGCGCAAAAAAGTCGAAACGCCTAACGGCGACGGCAATGATAGTGCTATCCGCGCGAAACTTGCGGTAAATAACGCACATTATGAATTAATACGACAAAAACAAGAAATGGCGTCACTTTCCAGCAACCGGTTTGCATTACTCAGTGATATTGAATGTGAAGAAAAAAATATGTCACAAAACCGTGTCACCAATAACACAAAAGCCCCTAAAATGCCCCCAATAGTTATTTCTAATCTAGCGAAGACCCCCTATGTGATCTCCTCACAAAATTGAACATTAAAATTTACTCCATAAAGTTTATATCCATCGGTTTAAAGCCATTCTTGGAGACTGAAGAAGATGAAATCAAGGTAACAACAGCCCTAAAAAATGAAAAGCTGGAGTTTTATACTCATCCGACAAAAGCAGAAACACCAACGAAAATCGTACTGTCCGGGTTACCAAAAGTTGAAATAATGGAGTTATACGACGAACTCAAAGCTAATGGAATTATGTGCCAAGACATTAAAATGATTTACCACCGACAACCCAGATTCGATGGACAAACGTCGTATTTACTCTATTTCAAACGGTCAACAATACAACTGAAAGATCTAAGAACAGTCAAGGCATTATTTCACACAACCGTGAAGTTCGATTTCTACCAGAAAAGAATGAATACAATCACAGTGTTCTAATTGCCAAATGTACGGGCATGGTCAGGCAAATTGCTACAGAAAAATCAAATGTAAAATCTGTTCGGGGGATCACGAGTCCATCAATAGGAACACCAATAAAACAAAATGCTCCAATTACAATGGAAACCACACCGCTTCAGATGTGAACTGTCCAAAGCGCGCAGAATATATTGAAATTAAGCGCCGACTAGCCGAAAAACATAGCAGGCAAGGCAAAACAAATGAACGAACAACTAAAAACCCACCTTCATTTAACACGAACGAGTTCCCGAGAGACTACCCACAACACAGCCATCGGTGCCACCTACAAACACTCAACAAGGCGTCTGGTCACTCCGCACTCGCGATCATTATGAACCGGAGCTCTTCACGCCAACTGAACTACTTGCACTTACGAAAGAATTGTTGACCAATCTCAAACAATGCAAAACAAAAGAAGAACAATTTAACGTGGTCACAACTCTCGCCATAAAATACGTATATGGATAATACAATTACGGGAATAAGTCTAAAATTATGCACATGGAATGCAGGAAGTATAAAAAATAAAATCATTGAAACTAACAACTTTATCCAATGCAATAATATTGACATAATGGTTGTTAATGAAACTTGGCTTAAACCAAACGATAAATTCTACTGTCCACATTACCATGTTTATAGATGTGATAGGTCCATAAGTAAAGGCGGAGGGGTTGCCATCATTGTAAAAAGTAGCATCAAGCACGAGCTAGGTGAGGAAATAAAACTGAGTTGCATCGAAAACATCACAATAAATTTAAAATTCGAAGACAACTCAAATTTAAGTATAGTTGCAGCTTACTTCAATGGAGGAAACTCCAACTCACACAAAAAAAGCAGCTACAAAAAAGATTTCATCAAGCTAACATCCATCAAAAACCATTATATAATTGCAGGAGACTTGAATTCAAAACACTCCATGTGGGGATGTCATCGCCACAATACCTGGGGAAATATACTCCATTCCTTGCATATTACTAGAAATTTTACAATTATGTACCCTGAGGCTCCAACACACTACCCCTCTAACAATAAAATGTTGCCTTCGGCCATCGACTTAGTAATTACTAACAACCCTTGGTTGCTTTCACAGCCAACGGTGATCAATGCGCTTAACAGCAACCATATCCCACTACTATTCACAATCAAAGGTAACACAGCCCAGATCAATAATTGCACTACCCTAGATTACAGTGCCGCAAATTGGGAAAAGTTCCGTCAAATCTTGAACCGCAGAACAGACCTTAAAAACGTATCGGTAGATAAAATTCCGTACCCTTACTGATATTAACAATGCCTTATTTTAGTTTCATGCAAGCATTAATGAAGCAATCGACGGTTCGATCCCCAGATTTAAGAGAAAACTATTGTTTGAACGCTTCCCATCCCAAATAAAACGAGCAATCCAAAGTAGGAACACCACTAGGAGAAGATGGCAAAGAAACCGAACAGAAGCAAGTAAGGCAATATACAAAAACTATGCAACGAAGTAGACAAAAAAATCACGGAGTACAAAAACATCAGTTGGAATATTAAATTGCAAGCCCTCCAAAAATCTTCGAAACCCTTTGGGAATCTAAGTAAAACCCTCCGTAAGCGATTTCACACAATACCCCCGCTGAAAGATAATAATATATTAGTTGTCCATGCAAAGAATAAAGCCGAAACAATAGGTAAGCAATTTATGAGAAATCACCAACTTACCAATGCTGCAATATCGAATGTTAACACCGAGTTTGTGCAATCCAGCATCAGAACAGTAAATAATTCTCCAGTTGTAACTAAATTATTCTTTAAACCCAAAGATGTCAAAGTCATACTCCACCAACTTAAACCCAACAAATCTGCCGGAGAAGATGGAATCAAACCCATAGTCTTGAAAAACCTTCCGAACAAATGCATTATTTTTTTATGTCACATTTTTAACGCTTGCATGTGTATTTCATACTTCCCAGACTCGTGGAAAAGTGCCAAGGTCATACCAATACTCAAGCCCAATAAAAGTCCGGAGAAAGCGGACAGTTATCGTCCCATTAGCCTTCTAAATGTGATATATAAAATATTCGAGAAACTCCTACATAGAATATTGACAGAAGTCGCAAACGAAAAGAACATCATCCCCAACTTTCAGTGTGGCTTCCGTAGTGGGCAAAGTGCTGTTCATCAGCTCCATCGAATAACGAACGACATTAAACAGGGCTTTTCATGCCACCAATCTACGGGAGCTATTTTCTTAGACATTGAAAAGGCATTCGATACGGTCTGGCATGACGGCTTGATTCACAAGTTCCTTCAATTCAATTTTCCAATAGAACTCACAAAAATTTCTTAGCTCATAGAAAATATTTTATTTCATTAAATTCTGAGACTTCAACATTATTCCCAATATTAGCCGGTGTTCCACAGGGCTCCGTGTTAAGTCCTACACTATATAACATTTTAACTAGCGATATCCCCAGCATACCTACATGCAAATTAGCCCTCTTCGCGGATGATATTGCACTGTATACAACCCATACGGACTCCAATTTAATAATAAATAAGCTCGAACAGGGCGTCGAAAAACTAAACAAGTACTACTCCGAATGGAAAATAAAAATTAACTTGAACAAAACAAAAGCAATATTTTATACAAAGCGTCGAAGCCCCATGTTTCTCCCCGGAAGACCCATTCAATGTTGTGGACAGCACATCGAATGGGATAATACCGTCAAATACCTAGGTTTTACTCTTGACAAGAAACTTACTTACAAAGCTCATATATCAGAACGTCAAAAAATGAATAGTGTCCTGATAAAAACATTATACCCACTTATAAATCGCAACTCACTACTAAACCTAGAAAATAAATTATTGATATACAAAATGATCTTCCAACCAACACTGCTATACGCTTCCCCAATCTTGATAACAGCTGCGAAATCCAACTTACAAAAACTTCAGGTCGCCCAAAATAAAGTTTTAAAAATTATATTGAGACTACCACCCTGGTACTCCACTAAGCATCTGCATAAAATATCAGGAATAGAATATATATGTGATAGATGTAACAAACAACTCAATAAGTTCAGAAACTTGTGATTGATGCTCAACAACCCTTTCTACAATTTTCAACAATAAATCACTAGCATAAGATTACTTTAAAGATAATCTAATCTAAGGACATGAATTTACAACTATCTATAAGATTACAATGTAAGAAGTAGCTTCTAAGTCCCCCCATATACTGTAAGTTTTATCTTATCCAAATCTTGAGGTTTTTTTTCATCTGATTTTCCTCTAATAAACTATCGCCGATCCCTATAAATTGCACAATCCCTCTAAATCAATCAGAGCTGTTAAGACTGTCATTAGGTCTAATCTCTCTACAACACAATTATGTATCTCAGCTTAACATTGTAGAAAATCATGAGAAACAATAAAAAAAAGAAAACGAGCAAGCTAGGCCAATTTCTGGTTTTTATAGAAGTAAAAATAGATTCAAGTGGTCTAAAAACCCACCTCTTCCCGCGTAAGACAGCATAACATCATTACACACCTTCCGGGCCTTGCAGGACAAGCGCGTAATAAAATGAATATGTCCGAGATGGAATCCTGGCAATTATTGTTTCCTGATGATCTTATAGAAGTTGCGTGCCTTCACACAAACCAGAAAATCACAGAATTTACTGAGAGGTATAAAAGCCAGGGATTGCATACTAAACATGTAGGTTTGTTAGAAATGAAAGCGTTTTTGGGACTTATGCTGCTTGCTGGAGTCTTCAAGTCTGGACACGAGGATGTTGACAGTTTATGGGCTACAGATGGTACTGGCCGTGACATTTTTAGAGCCACTATGAGCCTGAAAAGGTTTCTGTTCCTTTTATCGGCTTTACGATTTGATGATGTTGAGACAAGAGCCGTAAGAAAAGAGACTGCGCTCATTTCGGAGATTTTTGACAAATTCATCGAAAACCGCCAAAAAAGTTATAGCTGTTCGGAATATTTGACTGTGGACGAAATGCTGTGCCCGTTCAGAGGAAGATGCCTTTTTCGAGTATATATGAAGTCGAAACCAGCTAGATATGGCAAAAAGGTAATGTGTTTGTGCGATGCTAAAACTCATTATTCATATGATACGTTTATCTACACTGGAAAAACTGAAACAAACAGAAGAGATGGACTGTCTGTACTTACAAAAACCGTTTTGAAATTGGCGGAACCTGTAATGAAAACTAATAGAAACATTACAGGTGATAATTGGTTTTCGTCAGTTGAACTGGTTGATAAGCTAAAAGAAAATGGTTTGACGTATGTAGGTACTACGCGCAAAAATAAACGCGAGGTGCCGCCTGAATTTTTACTACATAAAACACGTCCTGAAGGTTCAACTTTATTCGGATTTACCAATGATAAAACGCTGGCATCGTATATTCCGAAAAAAAATAAAAGCGTTGTAATGATTTCTACTATGCACCACGATCAAGCTGTCGATTCAACTACCGGTAAACCAGAGGTCATAATGTTCTATAACAGCACTAAAGGAGGCGTAGATGCCCTAGATCAAAAATGTACAAATTATTCTGTGGCTAGAAGAAAGCAACGTTGGCCATGCGTTATATTTTAAGTAATAATGAACATTTCGATGGTAAACGATTGTTTTGTGGAAAGCAGCAAATCCGGAGAAGTGTCTAAAGAGAAATAAATATATAAAAGCTATTGGAATCGAGTTAGTACAACCATTTGTGCAAGATAGACAGAAGGATTTTTTTTCGGAAGATCTAAAGAAAAGAATAGATAGTTTTTTGAAAGAACGTCGAGAGAAAGTTATTGGAGTGGAACAAAACACACCTACTACTTCTTCTGACTCTCAAATGAGCGACCGCAAGAGAGGAAGGTGTTACTTATGCGATCGCAAAAAGGACGTCAATTGTTCAAAAAAATGTACGAAGTGCCTGCATTACATATGTAAAGAACATACTGTCATAACGGTCACTTGTACCAAATGTTAGACTTTTTGTGGTAACGTTTTTAGTTCTTCCATGAGGATTTGTTTTAGTTTGTATTTTTTTTTATGTGATCTCAGAAGATATTCCTGATTTTTGTTATATTGATTATATACGAAAACAATATAAAGAAGATTTGTTACGTTATTTTTAAGGTTTTTATATAATTAAGAGTACCTCAAGTAAGATCTTAGATAATATATGTAGTATGAAGATGTTAGCTATTTTGATAACGAAACATGTAATCTCTGATTAAAATATGCCAAATAACTTAATTAATGTGTAGATTATAAGTTTGACTTTCATAAATAAAACAGAAATTTAAAAACTTAAACTTATTGTTTTATTATCATGCATATTTTATATGGGGTCACTTTTGACCTTCGATACCAGTTACGTAACCTTTTTTAGCGATACCAGTTAGGGGTTAATATTGGTTTTTTTCAGTGGACACGTAAAAACAGGTCGAAGGCAATAAAAGATAATTTTTACAAACATAAAAATAAAGAGAAACTCGCAACAGGATCAGCATCTTCATCGCGTCCACCTAAGTGGGCTCTTTTCAAACTACAATTTTTAAATGCAGTCAAACAGGAAAGAACGTAGGAATACGTACAAACTTGAATGTCCTTTAGTATGTAATAACTTAATTTTATTTAGGATCAAAAGTAACGTACAAACATATCCGTTGACTGAAGATTCGCTGGAGGAAGGTGATGTTGATTTTGAGGGTGTGCAGTCCGAGGAACCCAGAGAAAATCAAGACACAGATTGCGGCATTATTGACAGTTTTTCTAATAGTCTCTCTCCTCTGCCATCAATTTCTAAATATTCAACGCCTGAAACCAGGAACCAACGGCGAAAGAGAAATATGTCTGACCATGCTCAAGAATTCAATAAAAGATCAAATTACAAATTTTGGCTGGATTAACGAAAAAGAAGGAAGAAGATGACGTTGATTTATTTATGCAGAGTTTGGCTGAGTGTGAAAAAACTCCCTCCACACTTAATTGCTCAAGCAAAAATAAAATCCACTTCCCTTCATCATGTACAACTTATTCCTCCATTTCTATCGCCACCTTTACCTTATAATGGAAACTCAACAAACTTCCAAGAATTCAACACCCGATCCTTATCTCTAGATAAAGCGGATAGTTCGGTAATCCAACCTGATAACTTTTTTTCAAAAACAATAAATGTGCTCAAAAATTAATGCATGTCTTGTAGTTAAATTTATGTTAAAACAAAACACATTAAATAGTAAAAATTATCTTATCTTATCTTATTATCTTTTATCTGTGCATACATACCGCAAAGTTAACGCCAATTTTTCTCCAGGTGTAATCGGGTTTTTCACGGCATTAGAACTGCTTTTAATCAAATCATTTTCACAATATTCAGTATATATTCGAATTGTTCTTTATTTAATCTAAAATATTCCCGAAATTTTTCTTCCGATTTTGTGAAATGGCCATTTACTAGTAAACTGTAACAGCCTTCATCATAACGCGATCTAAACATGCTATTTACACCTTGCCTTTGATTCAACAACACTAGTTGCATAAATTCATTTTCTTCCTCCTCCTCAATTAACAATAGCTTTGCAATATCCATTGTTTCCGGTAAATTTCTAATCACCTATTGACCTAACAACTGACTGTAAATGACTGCCGACAGCTGTGAAACAAATGCAACCAAACTGCTTGACCGCGCTGTTCAATTGCCGCTGCTGACAGCCACCGTTGGCAGCTGCTGCCAACAGCTCCCAGCGAAACCGTACCTTAAAGGGACTTTGCATGGAAACGCAGATGCACTATCTCGTCGACCGTGTCCACCTAGCTGTAAGCATTGCCATCGACTGGAGGGAAAAGCTGCTCCAGCGGACATAAGCTTAATTGGCATGTCACCTGATAGTGGATGGTCACAGGCGGAGATCCAAACTGAACAACATTGTGACGCAGATATTGGACAAATAATGAACTGGAAGGAAGCCAATCAGCGACCAGAATGGCAGAACATCTCCGCGTGTAGCCCAACAGTGAAGAGCTATTGGGCACAATGGGACTCATTACATCTTGACGGCGGAGTGCTGAAAAGGAAATGGGAGTCTGCTGATATAAATTCACACCGACTGATTCCACGAAAACGGATTCAGGAAGTCTTAAAAGAAATGCACGAGGGTACATCCGGAGGTCACCTTGGAGTACATAAAACCTTGGACAAGGTACGAGAGAGGTTTTATTGGGTGAACGTGCGAGAGGATGTAGAAGATTGGTGCCGTAAGTGTGCAGTTTGTGCATTGATGAAAGGACCCAAACGTAGCACCCGGGGAGGAATGAAGGTCTACAACGTGGGAGCACCCTTCGAGAGGATCGCTGTGGATATCGCTAGACCCTTTCCCAAGTCGGATCTGGGAAACCATTACATACTGGCTGGGGCGGACTATTTTAGTAAGTGGCCAGAGGTATACCCGATACCGAATCAGAAGGCGTCGACTGTCGCAGAGAAAATCATCCTCAACTGGGTGAGTCGATACGGAGTTCCATCCGAATTACACTCCGACCAAGGACGAAATTTCGAATCACGACTGTTTGCCGAGATGTGCAGCCTGATCGGAATCCACAAGACCAGAACAACACCTCTGCATCCGCAATCCGATGGAATGGTCGAGCGATTTAATAAAACGCTTATTGATCATCTTGCTAAGGTCGTCGACGAAACACAAAACGACAGGGATCAGCACATTCCATTGTTTTTGATGGCGTACAGGGCAGCAGTACATTCAACAACGAATGAGACTCCATCAAAAGTGATCTTCAGGAGCATAATCCGCATTCCAGCCGACTTGAAGTATGGAATACCACCTGAGGATCCGATGGAGGTAACGGAGTACGTCAGCGAACTGAGACAGCGTTTGGTCAATGTGCATAAAACTGGTTCGAGACAAACTCAGAATAAATTCTGCGAAGATGAAGGCCCGGCACAACTTTAAGGCGAATAGTGCGGGTTTTGCACCGAACGATTTAGTGTGGCTGTACAACCCCCGAAGACAAAAGGAGTTATCACCGAAATTACAACGTGATTGGGAAGGGCCGTACCAGATCAAGCAACGGATCAACGATGTTGTGTACCGGATAAAGGAACCTGGAAAACCGAGAGCGAAAATGAAAGTAGTCCATTTAGACAGATTGCTGTCTTACCACTCAGCTAGTATCGTGGATTCTATTCGGGACGAATAGATCTGAGGAGTGGATATTGTCGCAGATATTGCTCGTGAATATTTGGAGCATGAAGAAACATGTTCTCGTGAGTCATCTTCAACAATAACAACATGCGCCTCAGACGTAAACAAGATGAGTCATCACTTCGGAACGTTGTTTACATTGCTTGTCGACGAACAGACAGAAAGCTCTAGAAGCTCGCTGGGGAAAACTCGAGAAGACCTTTGAGAGAGCTGTGAGCGAGACAAAAAAGTAGTACAGAAGTGAACGTGCCAAGATAAAGAATGTATTAGATAGCGGAAGAAAAACACGAGTAAAAAGTAAATTGCATTGTGATTAACGGCAGACTTCTAAGACCGTGGTAGTCAAGTGCGATCGTGGCTGATAGTTAAGTCCACGGAGTGACAGTGATAACGGCGGACCTTGAAACCATTGTTAGTGCGGGTAAACGTGGCAGCGTTAAGTCCACAGGGAGACGTTTTGGATTGCACATAAAGTACGCGATAGTCAAATCAGTGGAAATAAATTAGACTTCGGCATTAGTGTTAGTGTGCAGTTAAATTGTTTTAACTTAATAATAGAAAAACTCATGTTTAAATACCAAAAATCCCTTACGGACTCAAAGACTCATAGAAAAATTACAACAGTATTATAACTACTATAGTTAACTAAATGTTGATATTTTTATAATTTTAATTTCGAATAAATATAAAGCTTTCAAACGTTATGGTTTTCCATTTCAAAGTTCATTTTAATCCGCGTAAAAGGCCAAACATTATGACCGACCTTAGCTCCGGCACAACTTGTCCCAGCGTGGGGTCAGTAGTGCTTTACGATCGTTATTTAAAAAAATAATTCTCTATATATAACATTTCAAAAAGCACAAAAACTGAGTATAAATTTAAGATCTAGATTAAATTCTACCCAAGATAAACTAACCGTAGAAATCGCCTTATCCGATTTATCTAGGGATTTTTTAAAATTGGCTCTCCCCTATGATTGTTTCAGTTACAGAGCAATGAAAAAATAAAAATTCCACGTATTAAGTTTTCTTAATGAGCAGGTCAGGGTAACATCAAAAGAAATCTGTAATCATCCTTTCATGTTAAAGAATTCACAGATTCTGTGTCAATTGCAAATAAGGCACTGAATATATTGTAACTGATTAATTTTCAGCGCGAGACAATGGCGTTCGTCGTGCTTGACACTTTATTTCACAATTACCAAAATGAAATTTGTTAGGTTACAATAGGATTAGTATTCACAATAACAAAATTCACCATTGGTGACTACTCTACGTTATCGGCCCATGCACATCCCACTTTGCAGGTTACAGCTCGGCCAATCTGACTAAGGACCGTCCTCGGGCCTTGTGCTGGTGTTGACCGCTTCCTTGCTATTGCGATCCCTGACGGGGCAAATCCAGCGCCTTAACCGAGCGGCCTCCAAAATTCCTTCATAGGGGGTCTGAGTGAGCTGGCAGTTATCGATATCTTTAATGACATATCGGTCATGGGGCAAGACACGGTGGACGACGTAAGGTCCGCGGTATTTCGGAATTAGTTTTTTATTGGTGCCAGCCGAGGTATCTACATTTCGGAATACGACAAAGTCGCCCACTTGGTATTTGGCGGGTGGATGACTTCTTAAGGAGTATTGTTGAAGGTTGCGTTCCTGTGAACGGCGGATAGAAATATTGGCTTCCTTTCTAACCAGGTCTAGATTAACTTGACTTGCCGTAGTTTTTGATTCCAGATACTCAGCCAGATCATCAATAACAGGGCCTCGTTGAGTGGTATCGAATAGAACAACGCTAGGAATTTGACGAGATGAGGAATGGATGGTGTTGTTCAAGGCATATTCTACACGAGTAAGTAAAAGTGACCAATCTGCATGCTCCAGGGGCTCGGACAACTTAGCAAGCATGAGAGTTAAAACACGGTTTGTTCTTTCCACCTGGCCATTAGCCTGAGGCGACGCTACGGCTACTTAAACATGAATAATGTTGTGCGATTGTAGAAAGGATGCAAATTCATGGGAGGTGAAGCAAGTTTCGCGATCTGACACGATGACGTATGCCACCGCCAAGTCCGCCACGATGCCGCATGCCACCGCTCAACCCGACACGACGCCGCATGTCACCGCACAACCCGCCCCGCTATCACCCGCAACACCGCCGCTTGGTTCGCCCCAATACTCCGAGCGACCGGATTTGGGGACAATGCAGGCCGAAATTCATAGGCTGCAGTTGGAATATAACATCCTCAAATTGCAATCCGAGCTCCGCCGAGCAAAGAATCAGCCAGAAGTCATCCCTAGGCGTGCAGTAGAATTCATCGACATTCAGCATGCCATCAGGGAGTCGTCCCAATTAAAAGGTGGATTACGGAGTTTAATAAGCAACTTGATGTAGCTGGAGCGAACGAACAGACCCGCCTGGCGTTTGCCCGGAGACTATTAGAGGGCCCGGCAGCCACGTTATTAGACGTCATTACTACCGACACGTGGGAGGAATTGCAGACAGCTCTCATAAACGAGTTCCACAGGGATGTGGACAAGTACTCCATTTACCGGACTCTGGAAAGTCGAGTCATTCAAGCGGCGGAGAGCCTCCAGGACTATGTCCTTCATATGCGGGCCCTGGCTAACCAGGGGGAGTTCACTGAAATCGAACTAGTCCGGTTTATAAAAAAGGGGCTGAGTTCGCGAATAAACCCCGTTGCCTTGTAAGGAATACGTACCCTCCGTGATCTTATGTCATTGAAGATCACGAGCACATACGAGTAAGCACCCCGTCACGAAGCGTCAATACCCCTATCCAGCGAACACCAATCGGAGCAATCGTCCGCCCCATGAGACGATATCCCGAAGCACAGCCGTCAGAAGCCAGCCTGATGACTGATGCCCGTTCCCGCCCCGCTCACCCTCAGGAGGAATTCAACAACCCTAGGTGTTTTAATTGCCGCCGCCATGGACACTTGTCAGCTGACTGCCGCTCGCCCCGCCGCCCCATAAACGGGTGCTTTCACTGTTTCGAAGTCGGGCACCAATATCGAAATTGCCCCAACCGTCTCTCGTCCATCGGATCAGCCGCTGCCGTTGAGGAGGAAGCCCCTACCCGTGAAGAACCGGAATCATCCGACGTTGCAGTGTTGCAGCAGGTGAGTGTTGGTTTTGACCATTTAGGGATTAATTTTGCTAAAGTTAAAGTGCTGGCGCTCCTTGACACGGGTAGTCCGGTAAGTTTTATCCGCCGTGGTAGTGTGCCTAGCGGTGTTCCTATTACACCAACTAAGAGTCAATATAGGGGTCTGAGTAGAGTAATTATCTCCATTAGTGGCACTATTATCGTCCCAATCTCATGTGTATCGAAAAGAAAATTAATTACGCTTTTTACAGTTCCAGACGACAAACTCCCCGCCCCGCTCCTATTAGGACGTTACTCCCTTAGCAAATTCGGAATCCAGTTATGCTCCGGACACCATCAAAGTGAACCGAACGAAAAACCGAATGAGAAAATTAGATGTAAACCTTTGAAATTAATAAAACGCTTTCTTTCGAATAACCGACCTTCGTATGTATGTATAACTGCTTTCCGACAAAATGTCAGTCATTTTCGTCGCAAGGAGAGTCTCAGACGAATGGAACTCTTACCGATGACCCAACTACCAGATCCGAAGGTTCTCTGGTGGACGAGAAGCAAAACTATTCACCTGATGAGTTTACGGTGGGTACTGGCTTTGGGCCGGTTTTTGTTGACCAGTGTAGGCAAACTATCAGCCAATGCTATCCTCGAAGTCTGGATTCTTCCCGACAAACGAATTATGAAATGCGTATAAAGCTCACGCCCGACTGTCCTGTTTACTGCGCCCCGCGCCGATTATCCTACCATGAACGTGGTGAGGTCCAGCGGCAAATACACCAACTTATTACCGCCGATATCATTCGGCCCAGCTCCCTGTACGCTTCCCCTATTGTACTGGTCAAGAAGAAATCCGAAGTTACTCGAATGTGCGTAGACTATCGAGCACTTAATAAAATTACGGTCCGTGACAATTTTCCGTTGCCTCTTATAGATGATTATTTGGAATACCTGGATGGAAAGGAATGCTTTTCCGTTCTTGATCTGAAGAACGGATTTCATCAAGTCGGAATGGCTGAAGATTCTATTCCATACACCTCCTTTGTCACCCCTTGTGGCCAGTATGAATACATGAAAATGCCTTTTGGACTGAAAAACGGTCCTTTAGTATTCCAACGGTTTATTTCCCTCCAACTCCGTGATCTTATCAGAAGTCGAGAAATAGTAGTGTATATGGACGACATTCTCATAGCGACCACGTCTCCTGAAACCCATATTGAGTTACTGGCACGATTATTTACTCGTTTAGCTGAATGTGGACTTGAGATTAATCGCTCAAAGAGCAAAATCCTACAAAACGAAATAGACTACCTCGGCTACTCCGCCAACCGTTTGGGGATTCGCCCTAATGAAACCCATATAGAATATATCCGTCAATTGCCCCTGCCCAAAGATGCCCGTCAGCTACAATCCGTCATGGGACTTTTCTCTCATTTCCGTCGTTTCGTGCCTTCATTCGCCCGCATCGCCGACCCATTAGCCTCCTTACTGCGGCGAGATCAACCCTTTGTATTTAGTCGAGATTGCTAACGCGCATTCTATTCCCTCCGCGACGCGCTAATAGCCTCACCTGTGCTAGCTATTTATAATCCCGGCCGGGAAACACAGCTCCATACGGACGCTAGTTCCATTGGATTTGGAGCGGTCCTCTTGCAGAAGCAAGATGATGAAAAATGGCACCCCGTATCCTATTATTCTCGCCGCGCAACCCCACACCTGATTTGTAACTGATTAATTTTCAGCGCCAGACAATGACGTTCGTCGTGCTTGACACTTTATTTCACAATTACCAAAATGACATTTGTAAGGTTACAATAGGATTAGTATTCACAATAAAAAAATTCACCATCGGTGACTACTCTACGTTATCGGCCCATGCACATCCCACTTTGCAGGTTACAATATTATCCTCGATATCACCACACCTTTCAATGAAATTACGTATCTAGTGCATTGACGGCTGCTTTTCCTTGTTTTGCAAATATTGTTAGTTCAGAACGCAGCGAGTCTTCATCAGTCTCCCCGTTGTCGTCATTTTTATTATTGTGTCAATGATTTCTCCATCAGTCAGTGTTTCTGTAGCAACTACAGCATCATCGCATGTCACGCAATTTTCGAAGTCTAAATCTTACATGGGAAAATGCTATAAAATACGATATCTTGGTCTCAGACACCGTTCTTCAAGCTTTGCAAACCGTGCTTGTTCCGTGTAAAACATTGATATTGTATGAATTGATACATGTTAGTAATTGATTTCTTTACGATTTCTTTTGTAAACCTTTTCTTCAAATTTTTGAATATTTCTTGGCCCAAAAGTTGTAATTTTGTTGCTGTGTTGGCGAAAATGAAATGACTCTTCACTGATTTAAACAACGGTAGTATATGCTGTACAGCTATCAAAAAATAATAACATTTTCGTTTTTCTTTTATCATTTTGTCGTCAATCAATCAGTTTTGAAAGAGTTCAGCCACCACCGAGGCTTTCTTCCTTCACTTGTAGTCTAAGGGTAGCGATTTGCAACCAGAATAACGAGATTTTAAATTATTTAAGTTTTTATCATGGGTTAAAGTTTTACCAAAGAGTTCAGCTTTACTGCACCTATAATGCTTGATAGCTATTCGCTCTTTGCTATGCTTTCCAATTTTGAATTGTCTGCAGGTTGCTTTTCCGAGATTTAGAGTCTGCTAGGTTAGTAGTTCGAATTACAGAAGCGTGTAAGACAATTATTTTTATTTTTAAATTTAAACAATATGTAAATTTAAACATAAGGGTAAAATTAATGAGATTTTTGCGTCCAGTCGCTCTGGCAAACTGCCGCGTTTCTGAATATATTAAAAAAATACATAAGTGAGATGGTTGATTCGGTGAATACTCAGAACTATAATGGAAAAGGCTAACGACATTCAATTAGCCGGTACTCTATAAATTCGATAACACCATAGACTATGCTTTACCATTTTATCTTCATATGGTAATTAACCATCGTCAAGGAAGAGTGCACGAGACGATACCGAACCTACACGTAAACTGTCATCGGGGTAGAACGCACAAGGTGCTAGCCGGGGTAGAGCGGAAAGCCATCAATCAGCCTCACGAAGAGGAGCCCCATCCCCGCTAGCACTAACAAGAAGCACCATTCTTACCTCCAAGGTTCCTGGTTCGGTTGCCAAATTTGCTAACACTTATCGCCGCTTAAACACAATTTCACAATTCTGTACCACGGGCAGTGGAATTCCATAGAAAAGTCTACTTTAAACAATTTACTAATATAAAAAGCATTAATCACACGGGTCACAACACTTAACAAGCATAATTGCTTACTTTTTCTTTAAAATCTTCACAAGTTCGCATTGCTTAATTCAGTACTTCATACTCACTCCACGAGCTTTACTCTTTGATAACGACGAGCCGATTCTAGCTGCAAGTCAAGATCAGGCAAGTCCTGCATGTACCGCAAACCGGTTCGCTATCTTTGCACCAGCAAAACAAACAAACTGTCTTATTATCTAAATTTTCTTCTGAAAAGACGCTACGCTACATTCCATATGGAATTTAAAGGACATCTGCAAAATTTTGAGACAAGGATTTATCTGGGAAATCATATTTAGTTCAAGCTATAGTGTCTAAATAATTCGAGCTATAGATTTTTTTGTATCTCAATGGTAGAGAATGAAGATTTCTTTGCCTTCGGAAGGATTTTCAGATAAAGAGTTTCAAGTTATTAAGGTTCCACTGTGTCTCTCAAAACAAGTACTTCTATAAAAAAGGATCCAAGATCTTTTTTATAGAGAATTTTCTAAGCTAACATCTTTTCTGTAAATTAAATTAATAATTCTGTAAATTAAATTTTTTTTGCGGCTCATGATTCGATGAAATGTACACAAAAATCTAGCTTTTCGGAAATTTTTTCGAAGCTTAACTTTTCTATGTCCAATATGACTGGAGTAGTAGTTCGCGTTGAAAACAGACAAATCGTAATGACAACAAGTTATTTTTTACTTATAAACAGGAGTTACAGCAATAATCTTCTTCAACAAAATAATTAATTGATACCTGATATGTCCTTTAAATTTTTACATTTTGGATACGATGAAGAAATTGATTTTACAGACGAATTCTTAAAGTTTTGGTGTGAAATTTGAAAGCATAAGCGATGTTTTTTGAATGCTGTTTAATTTATTCGCAAACAAGGTTGCATAAATCCATGAATTGAACTATATCACTAACTGGCTTTGGTTGATAAGGTTGGTAATATCGCTAATTCCTGGGATTTGAGTTACAGGTATTTATCTTGTGTTCAATTTACTTTCTCTGGAAAAATGACATTGACATACATATTTATACTTCTTAAAATATTTTCCTTGGAGTTTGAAGTTTTCATACGATTATTAACTTTAACAGCACATTATTAAATTTACTGATACATTCTTAACGATAAATTTTTTGTTATCCTTAGATTGACTTTAAAATAAATTTGATGAAATTTATCCGTTTTTAATTTATTATATTTCCTATCTTCGATTAGTATTATGGTTATTAGCAGTTGCAAATATTACGTCCATGATGTAGCTTCTCCTGAGTTATGCTTTCGCTTTTCGTCAACAATGACTCCTTGGAAATATTGTTATAGATTTGTAGGGTGAAGTTCTCCCAACTATGTTGGTAGTTCCCCTCTACATATCCTTAAAATCTGCTGATTAATTTTTGGAAGTGGATGAATGTTTTGAAAATTTCATAAGATTGGATCATTATTTTGTAGTAAGTAATCGTCCCCGTTTATTATTGTAGGAAGTTGCTGCTGCTTGTTTGTAGACATGGGTAAAACAGTGCTGTATCTTGATTCAGAACTTGGTAGCATTTGTGCTGGCAGCTTTTGAAAACTTGATTGACACACGACACAATAAAAATCAAAACTTCAATCCCAAAGTGTGTGATACTTCAGCGAGCTGTGGTGATATAGCATATACGGGAAGTAGCGTAGCACACACGAAGCACTGTGTCAGTGCTATATTCTTTGGTACCTCCAGTTTAGGTGGTTCTATTTGTGCGGTTTTGATTGATCGGTAAAATTTCCTACTGTTGCTTTCTTATAAGGACGCTTCGAAAGTTTTATGAGATGTAATCTCAGTCCCATGAAATCACGAAACAAAAAACATCGGTCATCGATGTGTTGAACATATCCTGTTTTAGAGCGCGAGAATTTCCTGTGTGCGATTGATTGCATTTATGTTCTGCAGCTAACAGTGTGCTGAGGCACTAAACATGGTGCACTTGTTCGTTTCATTTAAAAAATAAAGTCATTGTTTGTGTTTTTTGTTGGAAATATTGTTAAAGGTTTGTAGGGTAAAGTTCTTCCAACTATGTTGGTAGTTCACCTCTACACATCCTTACAATTTGTTGATCAATATTGAAAGTGAATCCATTTTTCGGAATATAAGTCAATTATTCCTTCTTCGTTTAGTAAATAGTTTATTATTTTGTAGGAAGTTGTGCACGTGTTTAGATCCATTTTCGAGAATTTTCGAAAGTTTAAGCTGCATGTTTGCTTCATTTAGAAAATAACAGCCATTTATTATAATACAGTGATTTTCAGCTTGCTGGCAGTCCATATTTATGCGTTCCACATGATTTTGGCGATAAGCTTCACATTACTGACTGTATTCCAAACAAATCCATTAAAAGTTTCATTTTGTAAGAGACTAATAAAAGGTTTTTTTTTGCTGGTAGACTTTAATTTGTTCGATCAGTTTTCGTAATTACGGCGGCAGTTGCTTTCGATGGTAGTATTTTTCGAAAGATGCAGCAATGACCGACTTCTTACCGAGAAAGCTTTTGTTATATGATTTATGATATATGAAGACACAGTCTTTCCGACGAATTACGCAACAAGCATCCTTTCCAATTCAGCTGAATTCGTTTTGAGAATTGACTTTTGACTTCATTCCTGTTTATTTCTAAATAGAAAGAATCGTGCATATTCTTTATTTTATCGAAAGTCATTATTCGCCATTATAGCTTAGCAGAGATAATCATATGACGCATTTGGTCATGCTCGCAGTCGAGAGTTGCCATTTCACTGTACTGAAAAGTCACTTCAGTTACTCGCTGATTTGAAAATATGATTTTTTTGAAGTTTAAAACAGTAGTGTCGGAATGTTTTCGCGGAGCTCTGTTTTAGATCTCCTTACATTGATTGGACACAAGTTTTCATAGAATAGTTATTTAAGAACTTCAATGAAATGCGTAAATTTTTATAGCCATATAAAGTATCCTTTTATTCAAAAAAGTTGTAACTGTTCACCATTATTAATTTATCCGTTTCAACAACTTTCCGCTTATTTTCTATTATTTTCATTTCCTTTCATTTTAACATGAAACTTCCATATATTTTTATCATCTGTCTCTTTGCTTTCACAATTTAGTAGTATCTTTGTCATCCAAGTTACCCTTTTTTGCAACACTTACTACAGAAAGCCATTTTTAGATAAATGAATGATTAAAACAAGCAAGACATTGTCACGAATTTATCGATGATTTCAAAAAATATATGCATGTTCGTAATTTTTGAATTTTGTTTTCTTCATATTTTTTTTATTTGGAAAATTGATTTACAGAGACTAAATAAGTAAAAAAATGATTTTTCGTTAGTTAAGACATTTTTAATTCAGTTTTCTATTAATTTCTGTTTAGCAATACATAGTTATATATTTTTGTGAGGTTGTGATGTGTTAATATACAATATAGCATTGTATGTATTTAAATCATTTATACTATAAAATAACAATTCCAAAATAAATAACTATACAGACCACACATTATTCCTATAATATAAATGGAAAATAAGCTTGATTTAAACATAATATTTTTTTGTAATCGTACATGATTAAAGAAAGAGCGAACAACCTAATGAAAATAATGTTAAAACTTATATTTACGCTATCTTACTATTGATGTCTAGATTCCAGAGTATTGTTTGTAAGACCATAATTTATATCAAGCACGAGTCAACTCAAGTACAAAGAATCGCGATTATCCAAGCCTCGGTCATTTGAGTTTCCGTATTAGCTGAGGTGAATTTTCACAAATAAAATTATCTTAATGTCTTTTAAAATTCTTGTTTTTATGAGAGTAGTTTACAATTTGAAACTTCTTTCATTTGAATACGTTATGAAACCTTCTTTGTTTTTATACGAAGAAATATTTAAAAAAAAATTTCTCCAAACAATTTCAAGCTAACTTGTTTATATTGGAGTACTGTATGTTATACACGTGAGGAGGTTTTAAACAAACATCTTAACATTTAATAAATACAGGCCACTGATATCTTACTTCATTTAAAAAAAACTACCCCATTAGCTGTATTTTTGTCAGACAAACCACAATAATTTTAGGTTTAGAATTATACATAAGATATTCACATGAAAATCTTCCTTAAAGTTAACTAGTTATTTTTCTTAGTGTGATGACAGTATGGTGATGGACTAATATTTGAAATATTCCTACTTTAGGGTGGTTATCGCCGATGACTGCGGAACCAACAAAAGCTTTTTGCAAACTCTGCAAGTGTACCCTTTTGGCTCACAGAAAAGATCTTGTGTTGCATCCAACAACTAAAAAGCATTTGGATAATTTAAATAGGTCAGAATATATCTGTAACAATTGTGATAACTGTGTAAGTCGAAATTTGGTGAAATTATGGTTAAGTACGCTGTGACTTGCCCCTGAAGTTTGAAGCATTGTAAATAAGTGTCCAACTCATGGGATCAACGGGAAGGACATGGCAGCAACGTGCGTTATTACTCATCTTCAAAATAATGCTGAAAAAATGTTTAAGACGACTTGATCACATATAAACAGTCGTCCACCAGTCGGTAATATCTGAATATTTCTAGTTAAACAGTTGTTCACACAGCTTCTTGGCAAAAACTATTTGTAAATCGAGTTAGACATTTTTGAACGGATGAAAATGTGTACTCAATTGTTTAAGTCCTCCCATTTACAAGTACTGCTAAACTGAAAATACAAAATGTTTGATTATTGAATTCAGAGAATCATTACTTTGAAGAATCACTGTGAGGTGATGTTTTTCCGCAGAATTAATTTTGAATTCTAGTTTTGAAGAAGGACAATATTTTCGTCAGATCAACTCAGTTGTGTTCCATCTATTGTTTGGGTAAGAATGTCTCGGCGAGGTGATATTGTAAAGCAATTACAGCAAAATGCATTTCGCAAAAAAATGCACCGCAATGAACGCACGGTTGTGGAACACGCTTCTACCTCCGTCACAAACAACATTTCTTTGAATAAAGGTAAGTTTGAATTTATTTATTTTTTAATATAAATTACTGTTATGGTTAAAATTCTGTAAATTGCATATAATATTTTTTTTTTGTATAGAACATCCTGAAAGACATCAGCAGGACCATGACGCACCAGTAATTAACGAGAGGAGTAACACCTTAAATCGAATTGACCATTCGACTCATGGCGACCAAATTCAACAGCTTTCAGTCCTCGAATTTGATTCAGATGATTCTGTCAAAGATCCTAACTTTTCACCAGCAACTATGTACATCCGTCTCGTCAGTTGAAACTGAATTTGTTGAAGGTAAGTTTTGTGACGAAGTTTTTAATAATTGGTAAAAAAACAAGTTATTTATGGTTATCATCAATAACATTATTATCATCATCATTATTATTATTTTAGAGACCTGCAATAATGTGTCAGCGTGTCATGCTCCAGATAACCCACTCGAAGGAGTGCAAAACATTATTAGAAAATCTCGGAAGGGGCGATCAAGGCGTCAAAGAGAAGAGAGTAAAAACTTGCGAAATTCAGGTAAAGAATATACTACGGAAAAAGGAAACATTGTGCATGCAAGGGAAATGCTTCCTCTGAAAACGTGTCGGATGAAATGTTCGGAAAAAATTAAAGAAGACGATAGAATCAATTGCTTTAAGAAATATTGGTCACTAGGTAGCAGGGACAAACGGGCAAATTACGTTGCATCATTGATTGAGATAAAAGATAAAAAAAACTAAAATACTAAATCCTAAACATGAAAATCGTAGGTCCTGCTCTTGTTCTTATTCCCTGCTAATAAATTCAAAAAACATAAAAGTCAGCAAAGATTGTTTTTGCCGTATTCTAGGGGAAAAGCTTGGTTTCGTGCAACTTGTTCTGGCGGGGAAAAAACCGTAGTTTTCTGGGGTCATACCTGACGACGTTCGTGGCAAGTGTGCGTCATCTAAGAGAACTGCAAACGACGCAGAAGACGTGAAGGCCCACATTTTGTCTTTCCCTATGTACGAGAGCCATTATTGTCGCAACAGGATAAACAAAAAAAAATTATCCACGGATTTGAAAATCAGTAAAATGCACCAACTTTTCACAGAAGGTGTTTCTGACCCAGTTTCTTTGTCTTTTTATACGAAAATGTTTCATGAACTTAATCTTTCTTTTAAAAACCCCAGCAGGACACATGTCACACCTATGATTTATTGTCAGCTAGACTGAATGGTGCTTCTGGTAATAATCGGGAAGAGTTGATAGCCGAACGTGAAGAACACCATAAAAAGGTCGATTCAGCTTATTTTTTTTGTCGCTTTTTTAATTAATGTATCTTTCTTAAGTACAAGAAAATAACATTAAGTTTTGAAATCTTATAGCTAACGTGAGTCTTGTACGTTGCCAATGCTTCGGAACAAGTTATTTTGTTATGAATTCATAATTTATTTTTACTGTTGCACGTTGAAATTAACATTTATCATAAGATGTTAGATTTTTTGAGACGAGAAAATTTTTGTTCAAACAAAAGGTTCCTAGCCAAGTTATTAGGGTGAATGGATAACTTGTTCACGTATTTTTGTTTTTGTTTTATTATTTCTTCTTGGATCGTTGGGATGTCCAGATCTCTGTGTATACAGGCGTTTTTAACGTACCAAGGTGCAGAAGTTATCGTCCTTAGGATTTTAGATTGCGCTCTCTGTAGGAGTTCTATGTTAGAGATGCTTGCTGAGCCCCAAAGTGGAATACCGTAAGTCCAGATAGGTTTGATAATTGCTTTGAAGAGCAGAACCTTATAGTCCAGGTTTAAAATGGAGTTATTCAGCAACCAGTATAGATTTCGGAATTTAAGATTGATTTGAGCCTTTTTGGATTCAATGTGCTTCTTCCAGGTTAACCTTCTATCTAGGCGAGTCCCAAGGTATTTAACTGAAGACGCTTGCGGGACAGGCACTCCGTTGAGTGATAATTCAGGGCAAGTTTCCCTGTTAAGCGTGAAGGTTATATGGTTACTCTTGGTTTCGTTAATTTTTATTCTCCATTGTGCCAGCCAGCAGATTCAGCTTATGAAACAAAAAGAAAAGATAAAGTTGCAAAACAATTTAAATCAATCCGCGTATTAGCATTTGACTTGCAACAATGCCTTCCAACTTCCACCCTCTCCGATGATGTTAAAAAGGTGATCTTCTATTTTGACACGTGCGGTGGACAAAACAAAAATACCCACGTTGCTCTTATGTTTTTATATTTTTTAAATTATGTTTCTAATAGCATCGAAAATTAACCACAAATTTCTTTTGAGTGGCCACTCACACATGGAATGCGATGTCGACCATTCAGTAAATGAGCGTGCCAAAAAAAGGACCAACATGAAAATTAATCATCTAAACGATTGGATCCAACTCGTTCTTGACTGTAAAAGATCAAAATCGTTTCAAGTTTTTCCAATGAAATCTGAATTATTTTTGACTTCATTAGCCTCTTTAAAAAGGATAGTCCTTACAAATTCAACACAAAGAACAGTAGTGGAGTAAAAATTTTATGGAGACCATTTAAGTGGCTTCAGTACCACACCCATTCGACTAAAAAAATTTATGCAGACGCCTTAAATGAAAATGAGAATTTTAAAATACTCGATTATGGAAAGAGAGGACGACCAATGCAGTATGAACTTAAAAACATTCAAGCAGGTCCACTGCCAATCAGCATTGAAAAAAAGAATGATTTGATGGAATTGCTCTTGTAGATGAGACATTTCACAACTTTTACTAAAGTATAAAAACAAAAAATGAAAAACCTATAGATTTCGACTTAGTAGAAATTGATCCAGATGAGTCAGCAAATCAATCAAATATTTAACTGTCGGTAGTTTTTTCCTTTTATTTTCAAGTACTTTGATGCAATATTTTTATTACAAATACTTTTTTTATAACTTCTTTGTTGCCTTGTTCCTTGGCCGCCTATTTTTTGTATTTTCTAGTTTAATTTCAAAATCGAGTGTATTTTTTATGTGCTCAATTTATGAATAAAAATATTGGTTTATAATGATATATAGCTTTTTTGTTTTATCCTGTCCTTTTCATTTCGTATTTAAGTAATTTTGGATAACACGAACCTCCATTCGAAGTGTGCGATGCGTCAATAAATCATCGGTGAACAACGGTAAGTTATCGGTGAACAACTGATTAAGCCCAGTACAGACAAGATAAACAAGTTTGGTAAACAAATGTTTATGTCAACAAATAGAATGGTGCATACAAGTACATCAAAGAAAAATTCATGTTTTTAGTGCGCTAACTTGATTTTACACAGCAGTGTAAACTTAAAAATCACTCTCCTGAAAAGTGACGAAATTCGACTTACTTACTTATACACAATTGTTACAGATATGTCGACTAAGCCCATCGACCAGTATTTGAAGCCTAAGATTTCTTTAGAAAGAAAAATCTTGGAACTCAAGGTTGCTGCGTTTATTGCTGAACATTCAGTAAAAACAGTTGATCATCTTGGCGAGCTTCTTGAAGGTCTAGATAAAAGTTCAGAGGTTTTAGCAGACGTAAAGTTGCACAGAAGTAAATGTGTTGGAATAATAAAAAATATAATAGCGCCATGTTTTTCAGAAGATCTGATAAAAGACATTGGTGACAGCATTTATTCCATAATTATTGATGAAAACACTGCAATAGACAATGTGCAAATGCTGTGCTGCATGATCCGTTATTATAGTTTTGATAAAACCACATTCTATAAATTAATTGAATTGAAAAATGGAGGTGCTGAGCATATTGTCTCAGCTTTTAAAAATCAATTATTGCAAGACAAGCTTGACATCAAGAAATTAATTGATATTGGTCTAGATGGTGGGAGTGCTATGATTGGAAAAAATCATTCTGTTGCATCGTTGCTGTTAAAAGATAATCCTAACATAACTATTGTCACTCCCTGCATCTCGCAGCTGAAAAAGCCTTCGAATGTCTACCCAGACATATTGACTTTATAATTAAGGAGTGTCACTCTTAGTCCTCACATAATGCAAAGTGAAAAATTGCCTACAGTGAGACTTATAAGATTTTTTATGGAACAGCATTGAATCCTTTAAAAATCGAAAAATTATGTGGTACCAGATGGTTAGCGCGATAAGGAACAATCACTAAAATTGAAAATTAATGGGATGCTTTTAAAGTTCATTTGCGAACTGATGCTTCTGTTGAAAAATGTTACACAACATTATTGTTAAGTGGCATGTTCGGAAATCCATTGAATTTGCTACCTTTTGTTTTTTATCCACTCACTTGCGTGCGGTCATCACAACCAACAAAATTTTCAAAACGATGATGTAATGTAGATGTGCTAAAGCTGCATAATAAACTTAAAAACTTAGTGTATTTACATCTACAAATGCTTATACCACCTGTACGATTACAGAAAGAAAGCAGAAATAATATCCAGAACTTCACATTTACCGATTTCGTAATAGATCCTGAACTGATCGATTTTGGTTAAGCTTTTAACTTGCACTGTCGTAATTTACATCCGAAAGAAGTACTACAAGTGAAAATAAGATGCCGAGATTTTCTCATCAAATTGTGTCACGAAATAAGAACTAGACTACCAAAGAATCTGAACGTATTAGAGACAATGTCCAATTTGTCGGACACTGCATCGAAATTATTAAAACCAAACATAACTGGTTTGTAAGTACTATTTTAAAGTACCTTTGAGAGCATAGACAAGGCTTTACAAGAATGGAACATGCTAAATCGCGTCGAGTAGCAAGAAACCGCATTAAGCGAAAAGTTTTGGCCAAAAGTTTATCAGCACAAAAACGCGATTTCTGAAAGAACATACAAGAACATCAACAAGGTAGCTCTGGCAGTTCTCACTTTACCATTTTCAAACGCTGCCGTCGAGAGCATTTTCACTTATCACCACCATAAAAGACAAGCTACGAAACGGGATGGCAATCGACACTGCTGACTTATTATGCGGGATAAAAATAATCTTAGAGAAGGAGGATGTACTAAATTCATACCGACAAAAAAATATGGTCAAGAAATTATAACTCCGAAATTATATATGGCATTAATTCTGCAGACGAAATGGTAGTAATTTATGATGTATGGGAAGCTTTTACAGTATAATAAACATTGTTAATAATAATAATAATAAAAGCCTTTATTCGCTGACCAAATACAGCACAGTTTTAACACTATGAGTTTTTATATTTAAATACGTGTCAAAAATTTAAAAATAGAGACGAGCCAGAAATTGCTGGCTACTTAGAAATGCTTAAATAGTATGCCTTTTTTTCTTTCCAGAGTAGAAGGGCTGTTGCTTTTTTTGGTCTCTCTACTGGCGTTTCAGTTCCGTCTATTATAGCAAAATTGATAAAGCAGATGCAGTTAAGAGTTGGATGTCTTTACGGGTAAAATATGTACATTGGTATTCTTCAGCAATCAGTTTATTGGTCAGGTTGTCCTTTGACATAGCCCTCTCCCTGTTTCTTCCACTCATCTCTGTCACGAACCATCCTTCTCCATCCTTTTGGTAAGTCTTTTTCCCATCTTTTAATTTGGCGTCCTTTTGACTTTTCCCATTCCTAGGGTACCATTCCATTACATCTTTCGTCAATTTTACCCTACTTGTTCTCATGATGTGCCCAGTCCGGTTCATTTGAGTTTTTTTTTGGTTTTTTGTAGAGTGTCTTTTACTTTTGTCCTTTTCGTTATTTTTGAAATTTTCCATCTATCCTTTAGCTTTACGTTTAGCATGCTACGTTCCATACTTCGTTAGCAGAATATCAGTTTCTGGCTGTTTTGTTCGTAGCCGGCCAAGTTTGACACCCGTGAGTTAGACATGGGAGTATACATGTGTTGTACAGTTTGCTTTTAATTGACATTGGTACTGTATCATTCTTAACAATTTCTTTTAAAGATCAGTATCGTTTCCAGGTGCTACTTATTCTTCTCTCAATTTCTTTTGAATATTGATCTTTTATTGATATAAGTCGTCCTAAATAAACGTATTCATCAATATATTCGATCAACATAAATATTGTTAACATTGTGGCGTGTGTCCCATGATCATCTTCGCGCACTGTAATTGGAATGCAACATTGTTGTTACATGCGAAACATATCATCGTTTGATATGCCACGTAAGCTTTCGAATGTGCATCGAATTGTTGGGTAAGCATGTTGCGGAACAGTTTTAATTTTTTTGGTTCACATTTTTCAATTCTTCCAAATTTGGAACCTATTTAAATTTCTATCAGTACACTGCCAAATAATCGGCATTGGCAGTACTAAATCCCAAATTGGTAATCCACCACACGCGCTGTCTCTCACGAGAGGTGAGTTCAGTTGATCGAGCGCGAATCGGTTTTCTTTGCGTGATGTCGCCCTCTGATTGGCCGAAAACATTTGCTGATTTGCTGGTAATAAATGAAGCAAAAATGCTTCGACTCGTGACCGCTGTGAAGTGGGTGTGAGGGGAGATCGACGAGAGGTGATGGAGTGTGGTGTATGGGTGAGAGTGGAGTTGAAGAGGCGTCGAAAAAATTGAGTCCAGAAGTCTGAAGCGAGAAGTTTTGGTTTTTGCGCGTGGTGTGAAATTCGAGTGGAACTCGATCAGAAATTATCCCGGGTTCCTGCCGCCGAAGGACATCTCACACAGCGGAAAGCGATATACTATTCGGAGTGACAGCAATCTTAGAAGTAGTTTAGCGAAATGAAATAAATAAAAATAACACACCTTCCTCTGGTTAAATTATGATCTCATATACAAACGTACGTGGAATCTGGTTAAGCACGTTCGCCTCGAATACGACGAGCAAGCGGGATCGCGATCGGAGTATGCTTCGGTTTTTACCTTTTTATAGCCCACGACCCGGTGAGCTAGCCGGTTTCGTAATTTTATCTATGGTCGCCACTATGCGGCCACTGTTGGTGGGTGCTCCTCACGGGGTCTTCTCTCGGCAATCGTCTTCCTCGTAGCGTCCGAATTGGCGATGCTCGTGGAGGATGGTTGTCTGGGCAGGAGAGGTGGTAGTGCGGGGAACGCAACAAGCATTTCTACGATTATGCTTATCTCTAATTACTCGCGCGAGACGTGGATGATCATGGGGCAACAACTCCTGCATATCAGATTCGTGGGTGTTGACGCTGCAGAGTCAGCATTTATGAACCCTATAAGAACGGTCCGCGACTGAGCTCTGTATCGCTAGTTATCATTTGTCATTTGCCGTGTTACCCTATTAAATAAACTGTCTATAATCGTTAACTAATCCGTTTTAATTACCCTCGGCACATCCTGGCCAAAACATTAACTAAATGATTTTTTTTATTTTTTCACATTTTTGGGGGGGGTTTTCAGTCTGGCGTAGGGTTTTTAAAAAGCCAGATCTGGCAGCACTGTTCAGTACATTGCTTTGGTGAAAGCCAAGCAGTTAACACTAGAAAGATCGCGCATCTCAAAAGTTACATAGAAGGTCGCATAGGATCTGTGAGATCCAATGCCAATACTGGATCAGCGTCCAATGTTAATTTCCTGGAAATATCCACAAAAATTCACAGCGACGACCTAATCGAAAAATACGGATACCGGATTTAGGAGGATACACAGAATCAAAGCGGTTGCAACGCACAGATCAAAACACACACCGTGGATCTCTCAGATCCGGCGCGACCTTCCTAGTGTTAAGAAGCAAATAGGGCCACCAACTAAGTACAAATAAATAAATAAAATTTATCAATATGAGCTCCAAATGAATTGTTTCATTATATCGCTGAAGTTAATTTCGTTATTTGTGAGAGTTTATTTGCAGTTTAAATATTAAAAAATCGTTAACAGAAAATTAAAAATTATTGTCTTTTATAGTTTAGCTATAAATCTTTTGAACAGCCTGTTTTTCATTAACTCATTTTTTTACGTTATCTTGTACCATTTTGATTTTGAGCCACTGTAGGTATGTATTAAAAACAATATTAAAAGGATTTATACTCTAAATAATAACAAAGTTCGTGACTCTCTACAGTTTGTAGAATGAGTTAAGAATAATCGTATCATCTCCATATTCATTGTAAATATATATTGTTTATCGTTTTATTGGAAGAATTTATGCGAGTTGAAAAAAAAAGCAGCGAGGTGCGACCCTTGAGGTCTACAACTTCCCATTAATATTTACACAGATATTAAAAATATTAATCACAAAAATAATAATGAAAATACTGCTATTTTAAATAAGAATAATGAGAGCTACTGCGATGAGTAATTGGATTGAGTTAATATCAATGGTATCATCTACGGGAACGGCCACTGATTACGTAAGAATTTTTGGTGGATGAGGGCGGTGTGTGGATTGGTTTCATTAAAGATTCACGAGGATCCATCGGAGGGGGAAAGGTTACAAAGCCTTTTCTACGTAATTTGTTATTTTCGTATCGATGCTTGAAGGACAAAAAGCGCTAGCAAAAATGAATGCAGGTTTTTGTTATTACGTCCACTGGTCTTGGAAAACATTGAATATGCAGTCAATATTAGGTTTAATTGCATTTAAAAAGTAAAATGCATTACAAATGATGATGGAAGTAGTAATTGAAATCTTACAAACACTCAAGAGCAAAACTACTAAAAACTACATTTTTTATTTGATGGAAGCTTTTTAAAGCATATGATCTTGCATAGCATAGTATTGACTTCAAAGCATTGATTATTTGATTATTGATTACCGTGAAGCCTTGTTTATCCGGCACTCAGTCAACCAGCGTCTCAATTATCCGGCGCACTATTGATTTGAATTTTTTTTAAAAAAATTGTGCTCTCAATTGTATGCGCTCGCAACAAGTGTTTGCACATTTTAATCGTCAGTTTGATTTCTTCTTTTGTACCGAGAATTCATCATCACCGACGCCTTCTGGCCTCGGCCAAAAACGAAAACGAAAGGTGGTTTCAATTGAAACAAAATTAACCAGCTCTTTTTCAAAGAAATGAATTGTTTTTTAGTTTGAATAAACTATAACATTTATAAACCGAATATCATTTGTGTAACACCTATTTTACATGAAATTTTTGCTTTGCTCGATTAACCGGCGTTTTGCTCATCCGGCGCTCTGACTGGCCGGTACCTGCCGGATAAACGAGGTCCCACTGTATTATGAATTTGCATTTGTAAATTCAATGGTTTTTTGGGTTTTCAAAATTTAAGCATTTTTTCATTAAAATTCAAACACGGTAATGTGAAAACTATTCAAAATCTGCTCAAATTATGCAAATATTAATAAACTTTGATTGACTTAACAACAATGTCTTTAAAATAAGAGATATAAGGTAATATCATTCGTATGAACACTTGAAGGATTTTTTATTTTTCATTTAATTTTCTTTTGTCATCATTGAAAGAAGTTTTGCTAGTTCCTCTACAAAAACTGATAATAGTTTATAAATTTTTTAAACAATCACTACTGTGTTGTGCAAATCAGGTTAAAAATTTAATTTATATGAAAAAATCCTAATTTTTCGCAGTTTTTCTTTATTAACCCATTAAGGACGGCACGGTGTTGCAGTTGAATTGAAGGCATGGAAATTTAACGCCGAAGTAATGATAAAACCAGTTAAGAAAAAAACAGAGTAAAACATTAGAAAATGGCGTCAATGATTTTTTGAAAAATTTTCTAGAATCACACAATTTTCAATACGCGTCGATTGACACCTTAACCATGCAAATCCTATGGTTGGTTCGCGAGAAATAGCGCATGACATAAATGACCTTCAAAGGGTCAAAACAGCGAAGCAAAGTGTTCCAAAAACTAATCAGCTCTCAAGATTGCAAAAAGCCTTCGATTGACACCTCAACAAAGTCGATATGCTCGTAGAAAAAACTGTCTCCGAACGTATGTACGTACTACGTACATACACACACATCTAAACATCTATTTTTTTAAAAACTATTTAAATATACTCTTAAGACCTCAAAACGTAAAGAAATGTCGAAAATTTCAATTTCGATTTTCGAGGCGATTACAAGAACTTCCCATTTACTGGGAAGTTGATATAATTTTCTGTTTGACAAGAACTCTTTTATTCATTCTATCGTCTAAAGCATTCATTGTTACAAGCGCAAATCATACAGATTTTTTTTATTCAAATAGATTATTAGATTATATTATATTTGTTTTTCATTAAATAGAAAATCGGCTGTTTTAACTCATTGGGTGTGTCTAAACGAATAAACTGCCGAATCGAACTCGACCTAAATCTAATATGTTCGTCATTTCGGTGATATGATTTAATTTGCACCCCAATAAAGCCGATAAAACTTTGCCTTCGTGAGATATCGTTCTAGAAAGAAATGACCACACACGTGTGTTCGGACGTACTCGTATACACACATACACGTACACAATCATACTTCTTTTCACAAAAAATACTTTGCCAATACTTCGATTTAGATTTTCGGATCAAATTGGGAAAAAGAACATTAAATGGGATATGTTTAGAAAGGCTTGAACAATTTAACATTAATTTGAGACGCATGTATCGCTTTAATTATTCATCACTGAATCCAATGATTCATCGAGAACTACGTTGCAAAATCATTCATAGAAAAACTGTGGGCCGATCAAGAAGATTCGAAGTTACAGGATTTTTTTTTGCTATTTGAAGGTTGTAATTATTCGTTGTTTTCTATTGATGATTGTATATCACTAGATTACAACATGAAGGATGACGAATGCATTCACTTTTCGATTTACTTGTGTTAATTAGTGCAATTCTTGATAAGGACATAAACTGCTGCTATGATTGAGAAGTTTTTTCACGATTTTCCGAATCAAAACTGGAAAACCTTTGGTAATATTACAGCCGCAGAAAAAAGCTCAGGACAGCGCCGAAAAAGTACAGAATGCAGTAAACGAAATAATCAAGCATAAAGTGTCTATAGTATAAGTTAACAATAACACGCGCAGCAAATAATTGCTGACGACATGGCAGCCCAAGGGTCGACGATCCATCGATGCAACAAATGCAATTTTCATAAATTAGAAATTTGTAATCGTAAAAATTAGAACGCTGGTGCTTTATTAATTAATTAATTTCTTAGAATTACTAATATGTAAAAAAAATCCAGGAGAAAAACAAAAAAAAATTCAACAAAATATGAATCAAAAGTAAGTGCACACGTACTAAACGTTTTACCATATTTACCATTGAATGAAAAAAAACACTTATTTTTCAAAGTACCGTTTTAATGCAATGGTCAGGGAATAGGGATTTGAAGAATTTATTGCAAAACAAATTTTACAGTGATTAGTTTGATTTTAATAGCGCTAGAAGACGGTCGCAAAATGGGAAAGCAAACTGAAATAGAAACGCGAAAAATTGTATTAAATTTGCATAACGAAGGTAAAAGTTTACGTGAAATTGGAAAAGTTATTAAAAGACCTCACAGTACAGTGAAGAAAATCATTGATAAATTTAAACAATATAAAACCGTGAAAATTTTTAAGAAATCTGGACGGCCGAGAAAATTAAAAGAACAAGATGTTAGAAGTATAGTGAAAGAAGTGAAATGTAAACCGCACGCGAGTGCAGCGAAAATTGCTGAAGACTATTCCACGAACCATAATCAATTCGTTTCGGCTTTCATCGTTCGGAGAATATTAAATGAAAATGGTTTACACGGTAGAGCGCAACGCAAGAAACTGCCTTTCCAAAGTTAATATAAAAAAAACGAAGCAACTATGCGAAAAAATATAAAAATCATAATTTTTTTTTCTGGAGCAATGTCTTTTTACAGATGAAAGCAAATTTGAAATATTTGGTAGCATCATTGGTAGATAAATTTAGCGAGCGAATACAGAGTTTCATGAAAACAACGTTTCGTGGACAGTTAAACACGGAGGAGGTTCTGTTATGGTTTGGGGGTGCGTGGCAGTATCAGGAGTCGGAAATCTTGAATTTATAGATAGTACTATGAATAAACAAGGTTATCTTAAGATATTGCAGCAAATTTTACCTGCCAGTGTTGAAAAATTGGAATTGCCTAGGACGTGGATCTTCAGGGAAGATAATGATCTTAAGCATACCTCTTATTTAGTAAGGGAGTCGCTGCTGTATAGGACTCCCAAACAGTTGGATCATCCGCCGCAATCACTCGACCTCAACTCCATTGAGCATTTATGGGAATATTTAGAAAGAAAAATCAGGCAACGTACAATCACAATGCAAGCAAACTTCAAAGGATGCTCTTAAGGAAAAATGGGCTAACATACTAACGGAGTATACAAAAAAAGTTAGTAGAATCCATGCCGAGAAGACTACTAGCTGTTTTAACTGCTAACGGAGCTCAAAATAAATATTAATGCACTAAATTTTCTTTCCTGAAATGACTTTTATATGAACTGTACACTTACTTTTGATTCATATTTTTTGACTTTTTTTGTTTTTCTTCCGGAAATTTTTTATAGTAGTAAATCTAAGAAATTGATTTTTTTACATATACATTCTTGACAAATAAAAGTTTAATATTATATAATCGAAAATAATTTTTAATCAATCATTTAGCTTTTATTGAATGCTAAACATAAAATTTTCAGGTATGCACTTTCTTTTGATTCCCACAGTAGCTATAAGTTCAGCATAAAATTGTACTCGAATCAATAAAGATCAGACTCAGTCCTGATATTGTTATTATTTTTTAAACAACCGTGTTTGAAATAATTTAACTGGCGCCCGAACAGGGACCGTTTTGAAAAAATGAACGCGCGAATTTAATTTGAAAGGATTGACAAAGTAATACACATTACTAAGTCTTAAATTGTCTTAACATCGTGCTGAGACTGGCAGACGATCCTAACAATTTAAATGAAAATTTTCGAACAATTTACGCGAAGTAAGTTACGCGAAGTAAGTAACGCGAAAACCAAGAGTAAGGACACTCAAAGCTAAACGCGATCGAAAGTGAAAAACCACAATTTACCCAATCGTGAAGCGCGCGAGTTACAATAGAAAAACAAAAACAATTTACGTTTCTTCTAAAGATCCGTTCGCTAGAGTCAACATCATTCGTTAACATAAACTATCCGAAATCATAATTTCATTATGATTCATAAGTTCCACTAATTGTTTACACAGCTGCATCAATTTTGATTCATGACTTCTACTGAATTTTTGTACAGCTGACATAGCTTTCGTATCCAATTTCATTAAATGCTGATCAGCTTATTTTTTATTTCCCCCAGACAAAATCGCAACTAAGCAATTTTGGGTTCTTTGTCTTCAACCATATAAATACGTGTTGATCATCTAGATCAAGTTAGTTATTATTCAGTTATCATTCAGATCACAAGTCAATCAGTTCTCATTCATTAGACAGTCGACAATAGTTATTATTAATCAGTCAAGTCAATTGTCATTAGTTCAAGTTAAATAAAGTGTTCATATAAAAGTATTAAATACAGTTTACAGTTTAAAAACCAAGTGTGGTGAATATATTTTTTTGCAATTCAATATTACAAGAAATACAATTCGCATGCTCCAGCAACTTGGCTTCCGAGTCACCTGCAGTAACCAGAAACAGGACAAAAGGACAACGCCAAAGAAAATTTTCAAGCGGCAGATTTTCTTGAGAGATTAGATCAAAAGCCTGAATTGATGAAAAACATCATCACTTGAGATGAAACCTGGATATCCAATATCATGTTGAAACTTGTAGTAGCGCACGGCATGGAGAAAAAAAAACTCTGGTCCGCTCAGAAGCGGTAACCCCGTACCCCAAGTATGTCGTCTCGGAAACCAGCTTACAGCGCGCGAACAAGGGAATCTGGTGCGGCAGCTACCCGACAGGTTCTTACGAGAGAACCGTTATCGAAAAAGGAGTCGGGTTTTGGAAGAAAACGAGCGAGGTCCTGAATCGGAAATTTGGTCGTGAATATTTTTGAAGTGATCTTATATTTTTTGGGTCTTTTTTCACTGACAAACAAGTGAAGCTGTAAATTCGGGAAATTTTTTGTGCTAGAGATATCTAAGAAACGATTTTGTCTAGATATTTGAGTGTTGTGATAGTTCAGTTGCAAACACGAAATCTTATAACAAAATTTACTGTTGGTGGGGCTAGCGCGTACAACACATGCGAACACGCAAGCGCCAGGTCATGATAGGGTGGGCCCAGGCAGCGACATCTGCGCCTGGCGAGCTCCGCTGAAGCTCGTTTTTCTAATCGTGAGTAGCACGGCCACCCGAGATTTTGTTTTTGGTACGCAGTAGTCTTTTGTTTTTTTGTGAGTAGTTTCAGAATTTCTATCGAAATAACATAAAGGAATTTTTCACTCTCGGGTGGTTTTGAACGTGGTATTATCTCGGTATGCGCGCGAGAATTCCTTGGTAAAGTAACGTAGGAGGTATAGCCTCACAAGATTTATAGTATGTTTTTGGTAGATTTTTGTCGGTATGTAATCGGGCAAATTGATGGCTGAATCCCTGCAAATGAGATTCGGAACTGATGCTAGCGAACGAACCCACGACATTATGCGCCGAACTAAGCTGGCCTGCCAGCAGGCATCACTCCTCTAGCTAAGTAGAGGCCGAACCCGAATTAGTCTGAACGACACTAGGTTCGTTCTCTCGTCACCGGGACTTATCGTTCATTGTGGCCAACGAGAGAAAAGTCTTGCTGCCTTGAAATTCCGTAGCGATATCGTTCGCTAATTCATTCATTTCATTACAAACTTAACGGCAATCCATGTACTAGAAAGCAATCAGGATTGATGGAAGACGTGAAACAAAAGTTGGCTGAGCTTCTAAATGATCTTCAAAAAAGATTTGCAGCATTTCTTTGACAAATGGGAAAAACGAACGGTCGATGCCACGATAGAAATGTTTTCGGAAAATTTGGAGTAAAATATGGCATCTACATAGGTGACGTGGATTCCAAAACATTCAAGGCTATTCAGCACCTGACGGCGATGAGTTACCCCGTTGCGAAAAGTGAATGTGTTGGTCATTTAGAAAAAAGGATGGGTTCTAGACATAGAAATATAATATAAAAAAACTAAAGTAACTTTATATACAGTGGCTCAACTTATTGATCATATGGTTGCAATAATTTTACATGTCGCTTGACAGTTCATTCATAGCTTATGAAAATGCTAAATTTTTAAATAAGAATACGCCATGATTGTTTATCTTTGCAATTCACAGCGTTCTAACAGTTTACTGTATTCTATTGCAATTGACTGTTATCATAAATGTCAAACACATTTGATCAATTAGTTGAAGTTAGTGTACGTGTATAAAGAAATAATTTCTGTTCAAAAAGAAAATTGTTTTTTTAGGAAACTCTTCATTTCGGGAAAGCTTAAGGGAAGCAAATTTTAGTTCAGGTAACAGCGTAAATTAATAAATAAAAAGATTTGCTTAGAAAGCTCCTAACAATTACCCACAGTCATGAAACTCATTCGCCAAAATGTAGTCGACGAAATCAAAAATTACTGATGTAAGGCGACTCACACCGACGGATAGCAGCACAAGCGGGCGTTTTCGTGCCTCAGTATCGAAAATCCGACAAAATTTTGCCAATTCTTGCCCGAAAAATTTGCATGGAAGGAGGCCGATTCTGACTAATCGCACGCAAAGAAAGATTGTGTACTATATTACGGCAGGAGCTTGCGATAATGCGGTTCAAATTAAAAAGAAGTTACATCAGGAACAAGGATTGAATATAACTACGGAAGCAGTTTGCAAAATTTTGAGGAAAAAAAGGATTCAAGAATAGGACAAAAATAAAAAAAAGTCTCTACTCACCGCTCGTCACAAAAAATTACGCCTCGATTTTGCTAAATAAAATACAAAAATTTCAACACAGATGATTGGGCACGGGTTATTTGGCCCAATGAAACCAAAATTAACCGTTACGGCTCAGATGGGAGGCAATGGTGCTGGAAAAGTTCCAAGGAAAGCATCCAGCCACGTCATGTGACACTACAATTAAATTTGGAGGTGGAAGCACAATGCTGTGGGGATGGTCGCTTCGAAATGGAGGTGGCCAGTGTTTCCGTGTTCAGGGTAGGATGACCGCCAAGGACTATGTGAACATATTGGACCGAAGTCTGCTCGCAAGCCTTCACAATTGGAGCAAAAATGTTTCGGACGTCATCTTCCAGCATGATAGTGATCCGAAGAATACCGCTAAATTAACCAAAAATTGGTTGGAACTGCATCATTTTCATGTGCTGGATTGGCCTCCGCAATCTTCTGACCACAGCCCCATAGAACATCTATGGGTAGAAGTCAAAAGAGCTTTAGCAGAATACGAGGAAGCTCTGCCGACACTGGACGTACTGTTAACACGGGTTGAGAAGGCGTGGGGTGAAATCGCATCCCAAACATGCACAAATCTTGTTGAGAGCATGCCCAATCGATTTATCGTCGTTATTAAGGCGAAGGGCGGATATATCAAGTATAGAATGTGAAAGTCAACAATTTGATCAAATAGGTTTGTTTCGGATTTTCATAATACTGCGCATGCGCGCCATTTATGCTATATAAGTATGTATGCAGGCAAGCCGGTGTCTTGTGTTGCTTTCTCTCACCAGTGAGATTACCGCTCTGTAACAGTTCGGACACGCGGCTCCCGCACTTTTCTCGTCGAATAAATTAAATAAAAATACAGTCCACAGTTTCATTCAAATCTCCCATCCTATCCGATAAAAAACCACAAGCATTGGTCAGTCGAGCCGGATACGGTATAAAATAGAGCAAAATCAGTGAGGATCGGATGTATTAGAAACAAAGTGAAAGTGCAAAGTGCAAAGTTTTTTCTCATGTTCTCGTGCAATCGCCAGATATTGCCGAGATAAAGCTGCGTGTTCGGCAGGGAGTGCACTAACTGATTACAGAAGGGCGTGTGGCGCATTTGAACCAACCTGTATCGCTGAGCTGCATCGTTCGCTTGTTACGAGCTGCTCTACAGGACATATTATAGAAAGGCGTTTGGCGCGTCTATAATAATATCAACTGAATCTGATGGCTGCCAGCCATTTCGCAGTTTCAAGCCGAGCGTCATCCTCGCACGTATCTCATCTCACCACGCGTCTGTTAACAAACATCGACGCTGCCGCTACGCCAAAATCAAGTCACCCTTGCACGTCTCTCGCCTCACCACGCGTCTGCTACGGTCATCGACGCTGCTGCTACGCCATCGAGTCTGCTGGTATTGTTGTCTCGCTCCATCTTTAGATCTCGATGCTTCCCGCATGTATACACGATTAAGGTTTTCTAGTATATAAGTGCACAATATAATAGAATCTTAATTATTTTTACATTCAAAATATCGTGCGTGTGTACCAGTAATAGACTCTTTTAAATTTATTCATGCAATTATCGAACGCTCGACCCACGAATAATTGTAATTCTAATTTCAAGTGTTCGTCGAACGGAATACTTTGGCTCGGAGTCGGTGTTGGTCTTGGCAGCTGTAGCTAGCAAGCAAACACACAAAGCAGCAACTAGATTGCCTTGTTCGCATTATCATAAATTTGTTAATAGCGCATTTGATATCGGGATTTTCTTTCGTTACTTTTGGTCGTCTTATAAATCCCCTTTTTTATTTTGAGAGTCGTTCCCGACTGCTTCCATTGAAACTTTTATTGTGGAGCTATTTTCCTTGTCGTAATAAGTCCGTAATGGAGCAATTATATGAAGCTCAAAATCAGCTTTTAGCGAAAATCAATGGCTTAAAACAAAAATATGACGAGCAAGAACCCTCGAAAAAAGATAAATTTTCATTAAATAATTTTATAGCGAGACTTCAAATACATTCGGATACTTTTCGACAGCAACATGAGAAAATTCTCAAGAACAAAAACAGGAAACCCGATGATAAGTATTTTATTGATGATATTGCTTCCAAAGCTGAAGATGTCTATTATGAGGTAAAGACTGTTTTTGACCGACTTTTAACTGCGCTTACACCCGATGGTGCATCCTCCGACTTGAATCAATCAAATAGCTCTCAACATCAAGCTGTATATTCGCAATCGCATCTACCGACAATTACTATTGCTGAATTTTCGGGAAAACAAGCAGATTGGGAGAACTTTCGAGATCTATACCGTTCTGTCATTCATCATGATGAGACATTAAATAACGCTCAAAAATTCTATTATTTAAAGTCATATTTGAAGGGAAAAGCATTAGAAATTGTAAAAGGTTATGATATCTCTGCGAATAATTACCTTACTGCATGGGAAGCCTTGACAGCTTATTATGAAAACAAGAGACGCTTAACCAATAGATATCTTCATGATCTTTTGTCAATTAAGCCTCTTAAAATCGCGACTTCTACCTCTATGAGCAAGTTGCTAAAAAGTGTGGTCGATCCCCTAGATTCGCTGACAAAGATAGGTCGCACGGCTGAGCTCTTAAAGGACGATATAGCTGTCTATCTAATCTCGAGTAATTTTGATAGTGAGACACAGATGGATTGGCAGAAGGAGTTAAGCGACACTGTCGAGCCTCCTTCCTTGCAAAAGATTCGTAAGTTTGTTCACGAGCGTATCGCAACACTAGAGTCATATGAGCTCACGCCAAAACCAACTCCATCTTGCCCCACACCGACGTCAAAAAAAGGATACAATCCTGGGCCTACCAAGCCACAGTCAAACCATGTAATTAATGATAGTTCTTCTCCAACTGTGTCCTTTTTGTGTTCAAAACCATAAATTATTTATGTGTCCCTCCTTTAAGAAGTTAATGAACGTAAGGATTTCGTTTGTAAAAATCACCTCTGCATCAATTGCCTTCGTAAGCACTTGGTTAAGGATTGTTCATCAACGTATACTTGTCGCTATTGCCATCGTAAGCATAATTCACTGTTGCACATCATCAAGAAACCTCAAGGTCAACATGATTCAAATTCTCAACGATCTTCAGTTGAGCCTTCCGAACAAACTACTAGCCTCGAACACTTTCAGGAAGAAAAGACGCCTGAGCAATCAGTGTGTAATCATACGGGAATAAATCACTCGCGCAGTGTTTCCCAAACCGTAGGGGTATTATTAGCTACTGCCTTGATTCGAGTAAAGGGTAGCAATGGATTAGAAGTTCAAGCTCGAGCTCTGATCGATCCATGTTCCCAAGTATCGCTTATCTCTGAATCTCTGTGTCAGAGATTGCAGTTGAAACCTCGACGCGTGCATGTACCGCTCAAGGTCACCGGAGGTTCTCTTGCCGCCACAATACGCAAGTCAGCTGAGGTTACTATTAAACCTCATTTCTCATCGTTTTATTCGAATAAGGTTGAAGCACTTGTGATCTCGAAAATTTCTTCATATGTTCCCCCTTCAATGAACACGTCTCATGTGTTACCTCATCTGGAAGGACTTGTTTTAGCCGATCCACAGTTTATGGATCACACTCATATGATATGCTGCTTAGTGCATCTATACATGCTCAAATCGTTGAAGGTACAATAATTAAGGGTCGAATTAACGAGCCCATTGCCACTAAATCGAAACTAGGTTGAATTTTAACTGGAAATGCTCCTGGAATTGATAATCAATCGTCGCACGTCACCTCTCTTCATATTTGTGATGACGTTGACCTTGACAAAACTCTTCAGAAGTTTTGGGTACAGGAAGAGGTACCCAAGGCAATCATGCTCACGCCTGATGAGCAAGAGTTTGAAACTCACTACAATTAAACTCACTCACGCACTCTTGAGGGTCGTTCTGTCTTAAGGTTGCCATTGAAAACGTCTTTTTCTCGTAATGGTATTGATTTCAGCTCATCTTACCGTACTTCTGAGAAAATGTTGCTAAAGATGGAAACTCGTTTTCAAAATGACTCCAAACTTAAAGAAATGTATCATGCTTTTCTCCAAATTCATATCCATATGTATGTATGGATATCTCCAAACGCAAATATGTACAATCCATAATGATCAAGGTTGGCCCGCCCGATCGCTAGGGTACAATGCAGACGTTTCACCCACAGCCCAAATTCTATGGACGTAGCTCGATACGCCCCTTGTTGGTTCAGGTCCAGGGTGGGCTGCGTAGCCGCTGGCTCAGCTCACGATAGCCGCGGCCAAATACATCATCCAGCATTTTATTTCCGGAAGTCAAAATCGATGTTCACAAATTTCGGTCGCTTAAGCAATGGGCTAGCCCAATCGATTTCAAATACATTAATAACTACAATAAAAGAATATACAGAGCCAGACGTTTATTTTGCAGTTAGTTTTAAATATGCTTGTACTACTGCAGGGCAATCATAGAAGAAAAGAACACTGAATCATGATGGTCTCTTAGAATTTTCTTTATACTTCAGGCGCCTTTATTATTAATCGATTTAGTTATCAATCAATTAGAAGTGAGATTTGTTGCATAATGATTATAAAGCCTATCGAAACTTCCACAATTTGTATGTCAATCTATTTGTTTTCTAAACACATGTTAATTGGTTGAAGTTTGTGGCGACCAATATGTTAGCGGTTTGTTAATATAGTGGTATTTGTTAAAATTAATAACAATAGTTTCACTGTCAATTGAAGTATACATATTATAAAAGTTATTAAAGAAATCTATTTAAATTCCCGTGCAATTGTATTTAGCGCTTTTCGCTTAACTACGAGTATGTTTGGTTAGCTTTTGTTTGTTATACAACCAATTACCTAATACTGATCTATTGTAACTATAGTTAATACCAATCATTAAACATTTCATTGTCATACTGCTGGTTTGTGTATTTTGGAAAATTCGTTTAAAGTCTACGCTTTTAATAATTGAGTGTATTGTAAATGTTCTTCATGAAGATAATTGAAGCAAACCAATGAAATGTTTAAATGTGAAAAATAAAAATACAATTAGAGATAACCTAATGGCAAAACTTGTAAAAAGATATTACGTATTGTAAACATGAATGTAAAATAAGAAGAGGCAAGAAATTGTTGAAAATCTGAAAATTGGTTGAAATCGTAGTTTACAACATGGATGAAATCAAAATCGAGATGGGTTCTTTGTATTTCCAAAGAATGTTTGAGATTCTATAAATTGTTTTTGACAAAATATAAATTTTCCATGTATCTAAAGTAATTGAAAAGATTTTGTTTAAATGTTATCCACGATAAATAAACTGTTATTCACGCTAAATGGGAGTTTGTAAATATTATGGGTAGCTTTTCAAGAATGCAAACATTACCGTGTTTAATTGATGTAGTTGGATTATTAAATTACAGTTAATTTCCGGCTCAATGAAGTTATCATTAACCCGGAGAACGCTAACAAACCTGCACTAGGATTCGAGGTGAACAGAAAGGCGGAGTTAACACTTGACCAGGTTTGGTTCTAATGCAAATTTTGTTGATCCGAAGCAAATTGAAGATTTCGTTTAGGTTTGTCCACACGACAAAACCCGTCACGAGCGGCAATCATTCCAAACCGTTTAACCGCAACGAATGCAAACTGCGTCGCATTTGCGTCAAACACTACTTCACCTTTGTTGATCAATAGGTAGGGTTGTTTTTGTGATAGAATTCGAATTTTACTGTACCTTGCGTACATATGTATGTATGTATTGTTACCAAAATAAGCAAGTCTCTGAATGTATATAGTTATTTATTATTCAATTATTAATTTGATATGTATTATTTATTAATAATTATTAAATTATATGTTATTATATCTAGTTGGCAATGCCATTTTAAAGCTTTGTGGATCCAAATGTCGGATTGTTTTTGTGATAGAATTCGAATTTTACTGTACCTTGCGTACATATGTATGTATGTATTGTTACCAAAATAAGCAAGTCTCTGAATGTATATAGTTATTTATTATTCAATTATTAATTTGATATGTATTATTTATTAATAATTATTAAATTATATGTTATTATATTTAGTTGCCAATGCCATTTTAAAGCTTTGTGGATCCAAATGTCGGATTGCTTTTGCGATACAATTCCCCTTTTTGCTGTATCTTGCGCCTATGAACATATGCATGTATGTATTTTGACCAAAATAATCAAATCAGTGAATGTATATAATTAGTTAATATTCAATTATTAATTTGATATATATTATTTATTAATAATTATACAATTATATGTTATTATCATATAGTTAACTATTATTGAATAAATTTGATTAATATTGTTGTGTTATGTAATTGATTATTTAATATGATTTCTTATACAAAATAATTTCGAGTAAGGTAGCTGTAGGGTTTTGTGACCCACAAATTATATGGGACGCTGACAAACTCATACACTGTTGACAAACGTCTACAGTTACCTGAAGACGATCCGTACGTATGCTAGTTGTGTAGCTTTTTTGAAGAGAAACTTCTTTAGGAACGGTGTGAATTGAATGTTATGAAACGAAAAAGTGTAACGAAAAGAGACAACTATATATGTGTTTAAAGGTTTAACGCCTTGAGAGAATGAGATAAAATGCGTGCAACAAGCTTCGAGTTGGCGACGCGCTAATTATTACGAAATCCGTCCTATGATTAGAAAAGGGTGGCGGGAGAGACTTTTTTGGCCCTGCCACGAAAGACTCCTGCTGCTGGTGAAACCGTAGAAAGCAGGCATCGCTGGGCTCTGCGCTGTCTGGCTGCCAAGCGGACCGCGTCTCGCGGCAGCGGCACTTGGGCGAAAACGCCGAAAGAAGTATAACTTCAAAAACATTATAATATATACCTTTTCAAAACGTAAATAGTGTTGGCCGGTGTGGAGTTGTTAATTTGTAGAGCATATGACTGTCGTTCCTAACGAAGGGCCTTAGCAATGTGGAAGATTGCATTGTAAGTAAAGGTCTATCTAAATTGAAAACAATATGTTGAATTGTAAATATAAATAAAGCAGAAAATAAACGGCACATCACCATTTAGCTGAATATATGCAGGCCATTGTTGTTGATTTTCGTGGATTGAAACCAATGGTGGATAAGAATAATGAATGAAGCCTTTTAGGAAAGGATGCAGCACGAAATGTATTTTACTTTACTCTTAACATCCGAACAGTAGCATAAAAATGTCTGTGTTTGTGTGCAACATAAATGTTACTATCACAAGCACAACTGTCACGAAATAATCAACAAAGTGAGGTGAACCGAACGGAATGCAAAATATGATACTATTAAACTTATGAATGCAATTTTAGTTGTAACAAATAATTACAATGTATTTAGTTTATCCGAAAATTAAAAATAACAACTTTGCTTGATGCCAGCGATGAATTCCTCACTACTAGAATAAAAATAGGAAATCACTATGTATCCATCATGCGACTCTTGTTTACTCTACAGAATCCAAATTCGGTAAATTACGCAAAGCTTCTAATCATAAGAAAATTGTAATTTTCATGCTTAAAGTAGATACTACTTGCTATCAAATCTTGCTAATTGTGTTAATCGTTGAGGGCTAGAAAGGCGAAATGATTACTAGTAACGTGATGATGTAGAGGAAATAAATAAATTGTTATGCCATTTAGATGATGTTTTGTTTGCGTGTAAAGTTCCATGTCTGGTTTCATATACGTCGCAACACATTGGTTCCCCAGGAAGGTGGGTGTTCCAAGCCAAAAACCACCCCCATAGGGTATGCCGATTACACTTCGCAGCAGTATTGTAAGGCTTCCTTCATCGACATGTCACGAATGTGATCAGGCGCAGATAGTCGCCACCACATTTTGTGCCAGCACCATTGAACGATCGTCCAAATGTAGTCTATAGTGAATAAGTTAACACGACACTCCCATTCAATAATGCAACGATGCATTACTACAAGCATGACCAGAGGAAATCGGCCAGACGCGCAGTCAGCGCATTAGGAAGTAAACATAAGACACACGCTACTGAACAAAGGGAATCGGTTAGACGCGCAGTCAGCGCTTTTAGGGTATAAATAGGATAAGCGCACTTTAGACTAAGTTCTTTTTGTAATCTAGAGTCATAGAATAAAGACGCAAGACTTTTGTCTTGCACTTATTTAAAAAGCATCAAGACGCTTTTTTATTTCTAATTAACTGGCGCCCGAGCAGGGACCGCGTTCCGCCACGCTGAAAAACAAGATACGCGGCGAAAACCAAGTACGCGTCTTGGAAAAAGTTATCGCGATACAAAAATCAAGTACGCGCGTTAAAATAATAAATAGTTTTCACGGTACGAGTCAAGTACGCGCGCCTTTTTTTGCAATTTTGTGCACGGACAAAAACCAAGCCCGTAAAATTCAAAACCCTCGCGAAAAACAAGCTAGGTGCAATAGGTGTGCTCAGTGAAAACCCTTGCGAAAATCAAACAAGGAGAATTCGGCGTGTTTAGTGTGAGAAGGCTCCTTAGTAACCAACTTGGAGGAAAAGGAAGAAGCCAACACAACTTGCGGGAGAGCGGTCCACAACCAAAAAACCTGGAGCATGCAGCTTTTTAACGAAATTTTAATTATCCTGTAAGTAACGTTTAAGAAAGTGTAGCAACTCAGCTAATGTAAATTCACTTTTTAACTTCAAAATTAATATTTCATTTGAAAAACTAAAGAAATTAGTTACTTGTTTATATTAACTGAGTTGAAATTCATGAAATAATATGTTGTACTTAATCTAAAGAAATTATCGAACGAATGTAAAGTGAAATCCTCGCGAAGTAAAGTGATTGCCAAATATAAAAGTGACATATTAAATCTACTAAAAATTTAAACTATGGCCACCCCGAATAATTTAATTCGTTCTCCGGTATTGCGGGTTGAAACTTCCGGAAGTCCGAGCCACCATGTGGTTGCGTCGAACGAAAATAACGCGGAGTTAATTCAACTCATAACTAGAGTCGTGTCTGAAACTTTACAAACACAGGGTAGGCAAATGTTTAGCTCCATAATGAATCCCGCGACGGATATAAATAATGAATTAGATGTCGAAATAAATGTCGACAATGAAAGGAACCTATCCGATATGGATAGGATACCGGATGTCGTAAAAAGTTTAAGGACATTTTCGGGTGACCCAAGCGAATATAGTTCGTGGAGGAAAAGTGTTGAAAGAATCCTCCATATTTACGAACACCTAAGAGGTACACCTAAGTACTATGGCATTCTTTCCGTTATACGGAATAAGATAATAGGACAGGCAGACATTGCCCTTGAGTCCTACAACACCCCCTTGAATTGGAAAAAAATTTCCAAATGCCTCACTCTGCATTACGCAGACAAGCGTGACCTGGGAACACTTGAATATCAATTAACTACACTTGTTCAAGGTGCAGGCACTATTCATGAGTTCTATCAAAGTGTTTACCATCATCTTTCCTTAATTTTGAACAAATTGTCCGCTATGGAGTTAGGGCACGAATCGTTGAGCAGCTTAACACAGTGTTACCGTGAGAAAGCCTTAGATACTTTCGTCAGAGGCCTTAGAGGCGACTTACCACGTCTTTTAAGTATCAAAGAGCCAGTAGACCTCCCTCAGGCTTTGCATTTATGCCTAAAGCTTGAAAATGTAAATTATCGAACACAGCATGCTCACAACTCTTCGAATAGACGCTTCTCGCGAATTCCGCACGTTCCACTTCCTTTGTCGACAAGGAAAATCTATCCGCGGCAAAATCTAGGCAATAATGTAGGCAGAAACGACTTTCATCCCGAGCTTCTTTGCGATCCCCGTGCTCCACAGGTACCACAGTTTCATAGGCAAATGCAGCATCAGAGTAGCAACCTCAATTATAGGGCATTGCCTCCAAAACCGAGAGTATACGAGCCAATGGATGTTGATCACTCTATAAGATCCCAAGCGTTAAATTACCAAAACCGACCTCCGATTAGAAAGTCTCAGTTCCCTAGTAAAAGACTACCATCACAGCAAGTGAAAACACCCAATAAAGTTCAAAGGCTTTTTAATATAGAACCAACTAGGTATAGTTCAGATGTGCGTGAAACATATGAAATGGAACAACCTGATATAACAGAAACAGTCATAACAGGAACAGATGCGGATATCTCTATTGAGGACTATCTTGACTCTTTAGATCTTAACGAGTCCGAACAGGCAGAGCAAGTTGATAACATTAATTTTTTAGAGCTGTGAGCTCTTCGCTTCCGTATTTAGAATACACGGCGAAGAGCGGTCAAACCTTAAAAATTCTAATAGATACAGGCTCTAATAAAAATTATATCCAGCCTAAACTTATTCGTAATCCTATTGCTAACGAAAGTCCTTTTATAGTTAACTCAGTTGGTGGTGCAATCAATATTACGCACCATGCATATGTCAATCTATTCGGCCCGTTCGCAGAAAAATTGAAATTTTTCATACTTCCCACTCTAGAAACATTCGCGGGAATAATCGGAAATGATAGCTTGAAAAAGTTACAAGCTATTATTCACACTAACAGCAATTATATGTCTTTAAAAGCAAATCTTCACATCCCTTTGAAACAGCATCTATCCCAAACAGTAAATCATTTGAACCTTCGGATTACTCATATGACGGAAAGGCAAATTTCGCGACTTAAATCAATTTTAAAAACACATTCTAGCGTGTATGCCGAACCCAATGAAAAATTAACTTATACGACAAATGTAAAGGGAGAAATTCGAACGGCAACAAAAGATCCAGTATATTCTAAGTCATACCCATATCCACAAGCACTAAAGAACGTAGTGGAAAAGGAAATTAAAAAACTTTTAAATGATGGGATTATTAGACCTTCAAGATCACCATACAACGCTCCAGTATGGATCGTTCCCAAGAAAGAGGACTCCTCCGGTGAAAAGAAATTTCGGTTAGTGTTTGATTATAGAAAATTGAATTCTATCACAATCACAGATTCTTATCCAATCCCAGATATCAACGAAGTCCTTTCCAATTTAGGTGGAAATGAATTCTTTTCAATAATTGATCTGAAAAGTGGATTTCACCAGATACAGCTTAGAGAATGTGACATCGAGAAAACGGCTTTTTCAATAAATAATGGTAAATATGAGTTCTTACGCCTTCCTTTCGGCTTAAAGAATGGACCCCCTATATTCCAAAGAGCTCTAGATGATATTTTAAGAGATCATATTGGGAAGCGATGTCATATTTACATAGACGATATTATCATTTTCGGTAAAGATGAAGAAGACCACTTTCGGAATCTTGACGCAGTACTCAAGACCCTAGAACGTGCGAACATGAAAATAAATCTTGACAAATCCGAATTCCTTCAAAAAGAAGTAGAATTCCTGGGATTCATTGTCAGTATCAAGGGAATAAAAAGTAACCCCAAAAAGGCACAAGCTATTGCCTCATTCTCACCCCCGACAACACTCAAGGAGCTCAGATCGTTTCTTGGTATGTCAGGGTATTATAGGCGGTTTATAAGAGACTATGCCAGAATCGCTAAACCCTTGACATACCTTTTAAGAGGGGAAGATGGACGTGTGTCCAAGCATGTTTCAAAAGACAAGCCCGTAGTTCTTGATAGTAAAGCACTTGAAGCTTTTACTAAATTAAAAACTTGTCTCGTTTCTAAAGAGGTAATCTTAGCTCATCCAGACTTTAGTAAGCCATTCGAGCTGACCACCGATGCCTCGAACTTCGCAATCGGCGCTGTATTGTCACAAAACGACAAACCAATATCCTTTTTGTCGCGTACTCTTAATAAGACCGAAGAGAACTACGCAACTAACGAGAAGGAAATGCTCGCGATCATATGGGCACTTAACGCATTACGAAACTTCCTCTACGGTTCAAAAAAAGTGAAGATTTTCACAGATCACCAGCCATTAACATATGCGTTAAGTAACAGAAACAACAATTCTAAGATGAAGCGCTGGAAAGCTATTTTAGAGGAATATAACTATGAACTGCAATATAAGCCAGGTAAGGCGAATATTGTTGCCGATTCACTCTCCAGGCCTCCAAAAAATTCACAGATAAACTCAATGACTCCCACGGAGCACAGTGCCGAAAGCTCGGCACAGGATCTTATCCCTTCTATCGAGATGCCAATTAACGTTTTCAGAAACCAAGTTATTCTAAAAGTAGGAGACGAAAATAGTTACCAACTTCTGAATCCTTTCGAACACTACACTCGACACATTATCATCCAGCAAAATTTCACAGAGCAAGATATAGTGCAACTTTTTAAAAGATACTTAAATCCTAGCATCCTTAACGGATTACTTACAGATGAAGGTACATTTGGCCTTATCCAGAGAATCTACCCTGTTCATTTCCGTAACTATAAAGTAAGGTTTACCAGAAAAATGGTTGAGGATATCCCAAACGCAGTAGAGCAAGAGGAGAGAATACTCCGAGTACACAAAAGAGCACATAGGAACGCCGAAGAGAATCGTCTCCAATTATTGGAAAATTTCTATTTCCCCCAAATGTCATCAAAAATTAAAAAAATAGTTAAGCGTTGTACCATATGCAAAGAGTGCAAATATGACAGACACCCAAATAAGCCTGTCATTAACGCAACCCCCATTCCAATGTATCCAGGGCACACGATACACGTCGATTTATTTGCTACAGAAAAACATCGAGTTCTATCTGCAATCGATAAATTTTCTAAATTTGCTTTAGCAAAAAAAATTTCGTCTAAATCCGTAGAAGATATCAGAGGTCCCTTGAGAGACATTATTTTCTATTTCTGTGTGCCGGAAAATATAGTAATTGACAACGAAGGAGCTCTTCGCTCCCCAACTTTAATGTCAATGATGGAAGATGAGCTTAAAATCAAAACGTTCCAGACGCCACCATATAAGAGTGAAGTAAATGGGCAAGTCGAAAGATGGCACTCGACATTAACAGAAACGATGAGGTGCCTTAAAAGAGAAGAGCCCTCTTGTACATTCGATGAATTGCTGGAAAGAGCAGTGAATGAATACAATCATTCAATCCACTCAGTCACTCGAAAAAAACCAGTAGATTTGTTCTTTGGACGCTTCCCTAATGCCTCTCCCGAAGAGCTAGAAAACATCCGGTTGGCAAATATTGAAAAACTTAAAAATAAGCAAAGTCAGGACCTAACGTTTCACAATAAATCAAGGCAGCCAATTAAAGACTACCCAATAGGAGAAATAGTTTTCGTTAGACAAAATAAGCGAAAGGGATCAAAACTTACACCTAGATATCGCCAAGAAACTGTCAGAGAAAACAGACATACCACCATACTAACAGCATCCGGTAAAATAGTCCATAAAGATAAAATCCGTAATTGATTGTTTCAAGATGCATCTTTAGGCGGTACGAAAGTACAAATTCTGGACTTCCCGAACTCGCAAGTAGTGACCCCTCTTGTAGACAAACTAGAATTCGCAATAGGAACTTTAAGCTGATACATGAATCGATTTGGACTAGTATAATCATATCGCAAGCACATACGTTTTTAAATTTTTTTATAGTGCAGTATCATCCCCTTGCAAAATACCTATCACATGAATTACAGCAAATAGTAACCGTCGTCCGTAACTTCATGCTTCGCGGAGTAAAAATACCACTAGATTTTATAAGTACTGCCTGGAAATTGTTCGCCGGCAACCCAGATCACGAGGATTTCACTACCATTATTTCTAATGTGTAATGTAAGCGAGTCATTATAAACCAGTTGTACAATGGCCGCATAAATACGATAACTAAAATAAATAACGAGATTAAAGATTTACTTAAAAAATGTAGTCAAGCAAATAACAACATTGTTTTTCAAATTCAATTTAAATTTAAAATTGCGAAAGAGGAACTTATTAATATTAACTATGCAATTCATTGGCTGGCAATGTAAATTCTCTAATGTTTTCAAAACCAGTAAAAAAGGGAAATTTAGTTAACGCGATTCAATTTGAAAAAATCATTAAATGCCCAGATACAATTTTCGAAACTGTAATTGCATAACTTATAATCATTTCTTTATTTGTAAAGATTCTAATTTACTAGAAATAAGCAATACATCTTGTATCCCTAATTTAATGAAAAGCGTCAACACGAATTATAATAAAATCAGCAACGAGAAAATTCCAACCATCGATTACATTCTTCCTGGAATTTTATTCCTAAACAACTTCGTTGGTTTCCTCACATACAATCTAAATGGCTCATTTTTGTTCAAATTTGACAATGCGACCATAAAGGCAAATTAAAGAACATACTTCGAGAAGGAGGAATCGGCTCTACAAATTCTCCTTACAATTCTGCAAACATCCCAGAATGGTTAGGAATTTAAACCATTATCGTTGGAAGTTACGACTGATCTTCACATCAATAACTCCAAAAGAATCAGTCTTCTACAATATGAAAGGAATAGCTACCAATTCACCAACTATGGACTCGCCAGTGTGATAGTAATCATACTTCTAAATTTTGGAAATTGTATTCTAAAAACCAAAATATTAAAATCTATTCCTCTTCTACACAGACTCCAGAAAAAGCAAAAAAGCAGACTCCAGAAAAAGTTAAGACATCATTAGTTCAAACTAACAGCACACCTCAGCTAAGATTCAACTTACGTTATTTTTGACGATAGTGGACCATCGTTTTCAAAGGGGGAAGAGTTAACACGACACTCCCATTCAATAATGCAACGATGCATTACTACAAGCATGACCAGAGGAAATCGGCCAGACGCGCAGTCAGCGCATTAGGAAGTAAACATAAGACACACGCTACTGAACAAAGGGAATCGGTTAGACGCGCAGTCAGCGCTTTTAGGGTATAAATAGGATAAGCGCACTTTAGACTAAGTTCTTTTTGTAATCTAGAGTCATAGAATAAAGACGCAAGACTTTTGTCTTGCACTTATTTAAAAAGCATCAAGACGCTTTTTTATTTCTAATTAACTAATATGTCTTTTGACAATCTTGGAAATAAAGATCACTTCTGTCTATGACACCAACTCGTGCTGTTTGTTACTCGGTAGAAAGACTAAAATAGTATGTGAGCTCCCAGGCACAGTCGGAGCATAGCGGTTCGTAAATGTGGCGAAACGGTATAGCAAATCGTAACCGACCTGGCTCAATTGGCGCAAGGTATACATCATCGGCATGTCATGTTCATAATCAGTCGCAAATAGTCGCCACCATAGTTTTGTGGCAGCTTTAGTAACGCCACATTTGACGACTCAGACTTTTCCTTCTCTGACGGTGAGAGGCGCAGAAAACGTCAAATAAAAACCTTCCTCCTCCACGACACGCGGCAACAGTCGACTTGTAAATGCATTCTATGTTAAACTATTGTTCGTTACATTTAAATAATAATCACAGTTAAATATTTCCGTGGTGTTTAATTCTAAAACCGACTTGCTAAACACCACAGTTTCTTTACACCACGCGAAAACCCCTAGCGGGAAATGGTGTAACGTGAGCTCAGATGGTGGGTGACTCTGGTGACAGCCACTCCAGCCTGCGTATAGGATTAAAAGTCTCAGTTCTATCGACATGCTCTTTAATCTATATATATACACAGAATTATACTATACACAATATAAACGATAAGCTAGCTATTGGTGCGGTCGCGACGGCGTCGTGCGGTTTGTTTATTCATTGCTTGCGAAAGTTGGGCGTTGTGTGTATATTGTAATGTTGTAAAAATCCATTACCCACGCCTAAATTGGCCGAAATTTGAACACTAATTACCGGACTACGGACTGCGCCACTTTCGTGGGTGGTTCCGGACGAAGGAATATTATTAATTAATATTATTATTATTGGGAAAAATAAAAACAGTGATTTTGCATACGTGATGCCAAAGTTTGCTTTATTCTAATTTTACTCGCCTGCTGTAAACAAGTACAAATCTATATACATTAGACTGGAAGAACTTATCGTCTCGCTAGGTTTCGTATTGTTTTGTCTGCACATGGCGAAGTTGTAGGTTGAAGTTATTCCTTTTGGCTTTGATGAGCGGAATTGGTGTTCACTTTCACTATGAAGTGGAATGCTTCACTATCTTGCCGCGGGCACAAGTTGTGCGCGCGGCCGAAAAGCCGGTGCTACTGAAGTTTCTCGCCGACAAGCGCGCAATGTAAGCAAGAATCGTAGTTTTAGTTGCCGGGCTATCCGACATGGTCCGCGTGAAAATGCGTCGGGGAGTCGTGAGGGGCGCCTTCGGTGGCGCCGGTAACGCTCGTATTTTTCATAGGATCTGTCACATTCAACATGATATCAGATAAATGCTCTTCGGTATTAACATATGCTTGAGATGGTGTTGAGGGAGTTTGGAAACATTACTTTCATCATCACTGGCGCATGTTTAAAATTAGTTTACTGTTAACTATATCACTTGGTATTTCCGACATTTTATTTGAACAACATCAATTTGAAAACTTGCCACGAACAAGGTGGATGGCATGCCCACAAAGCGCGGCAAATCAACCTAATGTATGGAACACGTACGCACACCATGATGAGATGTGCCTGTTCAATTTTTGTAAATGTTTGCTTCCGCACATCACGCCTATACCAAATGCGTTTAATTCCCATAACAACGATTTCGGATTCGACTCGACCGCCAACTGGATCGCGATGCGTTTCGATGTAAGCAATGTACTTCTCAACTACCGGCCCCTTGTCTTAGATCCACCATCTTCAATAATTATCACTCAAATGTTGTACATATTTCCATCCCATCTCTATGACCTATAGCGCTCCGCTCGACCTATAGGTGGTGATTCCGTTCTGCGACCGATTACAATACACTTACACCCGAGTGCTATGACTTTGGTTTCCCAGGAATCTACCGAAGGAAGCGACTCGCTTAATTCGTCGGCGCGGAATAATCTACCGTTATGTTTCTTACAAACCTGCTACTGCCTAGCCGACTATGCTCTTCAGTCTGCCCGCGGACGGACTGAAAGTCAATGCAAAATTCCATTTCGAAATTTAAATTGCACATTTGCAGATAATTCGAAGTTTATTTTGATTTAATTTTATTTAACAAACTTATGCTTGTAGAGATATATCCAGACAATGCCAAGACTAAAGGTTGTCGAAGCACTGTGCAGGCTGCATATGATTAGCCCCTTTCACGATGTATACACATGTTATTTTAAACACGCACACTTCCGCCGCTTCAGCATAGAATTCACGCATACATTCAAATCGAAATACTCTTTTTCGGGGCAAAATCTATGTAGCCCCTTCCTCATAGTAAAGGTGAAAAATTGTCAAAGAGAAAATAAGTTTGAATTTTACTCTCAGCTTCCTCGGTGCAGGAACAACGAAGCGAGTCGAAGAGAAAAACAAATTGTTTTACAGTGCGTGGCAAGAAGACTATGTGAAAGTAAACTACAGCATGGGCGAAAAAAATGCTACATTATATTTTGAAATTAAATTAAATTTCGCTACTGGATTTGTGCAGCGGTTACCGTCGACGCAAGGGGCACTTGCACTGATCATCTTTGCAATTAATTGTTCGCGCGGTTGTGAGTAGTTCTAAATTATTGAGCAGTATAATGTATACTGGCCCTGAATAATGCATCTAATAACTTTATTGCGAACATATATTTTTCCGAATTTGGCTTTTGTTGTTCGGCATACGCATTTTCGATTTGATTGCTTGCATCGCTGAAACTTCGTGAATTCTACATAGTAATTAGTATTCATCGAATCCGGATTTTCAAGTACCTCGCATAATTAACAAGTTTGCTCCTCCTAAATCAAGAATTCACGTAAATTCTCGCCTTGAGCATGCTACTGAAGTCAAGCGTGTGTGTTTGACGAAAGTATTGTGGGTGCTCCTCCCGCAGGTTCGGTATCTCATTTCATTACTTATATAAACATTTAAGCTTCCGATATAACTTCGGGCTGATTTCCTTGTTGTTGTTGTATTGATTGGTCCATGCAGCATAGTAGCGCTGTGTATTTTTCATCGGATCTGTCACATTCAACATGATTTCAGATAAATGCTCTTCGGTATTAACATATGCTTGAGATGGTGTTGAGGGAGTTTGGAAACATTACTTTCATCATCACTGGCGCATGTTTAAAATTAGTTTACTGTTAACTATATCACTTGGTATTTCCGACATTTTATTTGAACAACATCAATTTGAAAACTTGCTACGAACAAGGTGGATGGCATGCCCACAAAGCGCGGCAAATCAACCTAATGTATGGAACACGTACGCACACCATGATGAGATGTGCCTGTTCAATTTTTGTAAATGTTTGCTTCCGCACATCACGCCTACACCAAATGTGTTTAATTCCCATAACAACGATTTCGGATTCGACTCGACCGCCAACTGGATCGCGATGCGTTTCGATGTAAGCAATGTACTTCTCAACTACTGGCCCATTGTCTTAGATCCACCATCTTCAATAATTATCACTCAAATGTTGTACATATTTCCATCCCATCTCTATGACCTATAGCGCTCCGCTCGACCTATAGGTGGTGATTCCGTTCTGCGACCGATTACAATACACTTACACCCGAGTACTATGACTTTGGTTTCCCAGGAATCTACCGAAGGAAGCGACTCGCTTAATTCGTCGGCGCGGAATAATCTACCGTTATGTTTCTTACAAACCTGCTACTGCCTAGCCGACTATGCTCTTCAGTCTGCCCGCGGACGGACTGAAAGTCAATGCAAAATTCCATTTCGAAATTTAAATTGCACATTTGCAGATAATTCGAAGTTTATTTTGATTTAATTTTATTTAACAAACTTATGCTTGTAGAGATATATCCAGACAATGCCAAGACTAAAGGTTGTCGAAGCACTGTGCAGGCTGCATATGATTAGCCCGTTCACGATGTATACACATGTTATTTTAAACACGCACACTTCCGCCGCTTCAGCATAGAATTCACGCATACATTCAAATCGAAATACTCTTTTTCGGGGCAAAATCTATGTAGCCCCTTCCTCATAGTAAAGGTGAAAAATTGTCAAAGAGAAAATAAGTTTGAATTTTACTCTCAGCTTCCTCGGTGCAGGAACAACGAAGCGAGTCGAAGAGAAAAACAAATTGTTTTACAGTGCGTGGCAAGAAGACTATGTGAAAGTAAACTACAGCATGGGCGAAAAAAATGCTACATTATATTTTGAAATTAAATTAAATTTCGCTACTGGATTTGTGCAGCGGTTACCGTCGACGCAAGGGGCACTTGCACTGATCATCTTTGCAACTAATTGTTCGCGCGGTTGTGAGTAGTTCTAAATTATTGAGCAGTATAATGTATGCTGGCCCTGAATAATGCATCTAATAACTTTATTGCGAAAATATATTTTTCCGAATTTGGCTTTTGTTGTTCGGCATACGCATTTTCGATTTGATTGCTTGCATCGCTGAAACTTCGTGAATTCTACATAGTAATTAGTATTCATCGAATCCGGATTTTCAAGTACCTCGCATAATTAACAAGTTTGCTCCTCCTAAATCAAGAATTCACGTAAATTCTCGCCTTGAGCATGCTACTGAAGTCAAGCGTGTGTGTTTGACGAAAGTATTGTGGGTGCTCCTCCCGCAGGTTCGGTATCTCATTTCATTACTTATATAAACATTTAAGCTTCCGATATAACTTCGGGCTGATTTCCTTGTTGTTGTTGTATTGATTGGTCCATGCAGCATAGTAGCGCTGTGTATTTTTCATAGGATCTGTCACATTCAACATGATATCAGATAAATGCTCTTCGGTATTAACATATGCTTGAGATGGTGTTGAGGGAGTTTGGAAACATCACTTTCATCATCACTGGCGCATGTTTAAAATTAGTTTACTGTTAACTATATCACTTGGTATTTCCGACATTTTATTTGAACAACATCAATTTGAAAACTTGCCACGAACAAGGTGGATGGCATGCCCACAAAGCGCGGCAAATCAACCTAATGTATGGAACACGTACGCACACCATGATGAGATGTGCCTGTTCAATTTTTGTAAATGTTTGCTTCCGCACATCACGCCTACACCAAATGCGTTTAATTCCCATAACAACGATTTCGGATTCGACTCGACCGCCAACTGGATCGCGATGCGTTTCGATGTAAGCAATGTACTTCTCAACTACTGGCCCCTTGTCTTAGATCCACCATCTTCAATAATTATCACTCAAATGTTGTACATATTTCCATCCCATCTCTATGACCTATAGCGCTCCGCTCGACCTATAGGTGGTGATTCCGTTCTGCGACCGATTACAATACACTTACACCCGAGTGCTATGACTTTGGTTTCCCAGGAATCTACCGAAGGAAGCGACTCGCTTAATTCGTCGGCGCGGAATAATCTACCGTTATGTTTCTTACAAACCTGCTACTGCCTAGCTGACTATGCTCTTCAGTCTGCCCGCGGACGGACTGAAAGTCAATGCAAAATTCCATTTCGAAATTTAAATTGCACATATGCAGATAATTCGAAGTTTATTTTGATTTAATTTTATTTAACAAACTTATGCTTGTAAAGATATATCCAGACAATGCCAAGACTAAAGGTTGTCGAAGCACTGTGCAGGCTGCATATGATTAGCCCGTTCACGATGTATACACATGTTATTTTAAACACGCACACTTCCGCCGCTTCAGCATAGAATTCACGCATACATTCAAATCGAAATACTCTTTTTCGGGGCAAAATCTATGTAGCCCCTTCCTCATAGTAAAGGTGGAAAATTGTCAAAGAGAAAATAAGTTTGAATTTTACTCTCAGCTTCCTCGGTGCAGGAACAACGAAGCGAGTCGAAGAGAAAAACAAATTGTTTTACAGTGCGTGGCAAGAAGACTATGTGAAAGTAAACTACAGCATGGGCGAAAAAAATGCTACATTATATTTTGAAATTAAATTAAATTTCGCTACTGGATTTGTGCAGCGGTTACCGTCGACGCAAGGGGCACTTGCACTGATCATCTTTGCAATTAATTGTTCGCGCGGTTGTGAGTAGTTCTAAATTATTGAGCAGTATAATGTATGCTGGCCCTGAATAATGCATCTAATAACTTTATTGCGAACATATATTTTTCCGAATTTGGCTTTTGTTGTTCGGCATACGCATTTTCGATTTGATTGCTTGCATCGCTGAAACTTCGTGAATTCTACATAGTAATTAGTATTCATGGAATCCGGATTTTCAAGTACCTCGCATAATTAACAAGTTTGCTCCTCCTAAATCAAGAATTCACGTAAATTCTCGCCTTGAGCATGCTACTGAAGTCAAGCGTGTGTGTTTGACGAAAGTATTGTGGGTGCTCCTCCCGCAGGTTCGGTATCTCATTTCATTACTTATATAAACATTTAAGCTTCCGATATAACTTCGGGCTGATTTCCTTGTTGTTGTTGTATTGATTGGTCCATGCAGCATAGTAGCGCTGTGTATTTTTCATAGGATCTGTCACATTCAACATGATTTCAGATAAATGCTCTTCGGTATTAACATATGCTTGAGATGGTGTTGAGGGAGTTTGGAAACATTACTTTCATCATCACTGGCGCATGTTTAAAATTAGTTTACTGTTAACTATATCACTTGGTATTTCCGACATTTTATTTGAACAACATCAATTTGAAAACTTGCCACGAACAAGGTGGATGGCATGCCCACAAAGCGCGGCAAATCAACCTAATGTATGGAACACGTACGCACACCATGATGAGATATGCCTGTTCAATTTTTGTAAATGTTTGCTTCCGCACATCACGCCTACACCAAATGCGTTTAATTCCCATAACAACGATTTCGGATTCGACTCGACCGCCAACTGGATCGCGATGCGTTTCGATGTAAGCAATGTACTTCTCAACTACCGGCCCCTTGTCTTAGATCCACCATCTTCAATAATTATCACTCAAATGTTGTACATATTTCCATCCCATCTCTATGACCTATAGCGCTCCGCTCGACCTATAGGTGGTGATTCCGTTCTGCGACCGATTACAATACACTTACACCCGAGTGCTATGACTTTGGTTTCCCAGGAATCTACCGAAGGAAGCGACTCGCTTAATTCGTCGGCGCGGAATAATCTACCGTTATGTTTCTTACAAACCTGCTACTGCCTAGCTGACTATGCTCTTCAGTCTGCCCGCGGACGGACTGAAAGTCAATGCAAAATTCCATTTCGAAATTTAAATTGCACATATGCAGATAATTCGAAGGTTATTTTGATTTAATTTTATTTAACAAACTTATGCTTGTAGAGATATATCCAGACAATGCCAAGACTTAAGGTTGTCGAAGTACTGTGCAGGCTGCATATGATTAGCCCGTTCACGATGTATACACATGTTATTTTAAACACGCACACTTCCGCCGCTTCAGCATAGAATTCACGCATACATTCAAATCGAAATACTCTTTTTCGGGGCAAAATCTATGTAGCCCCTTCCTCATAGTAAAGGTGAAAAATTGTCAAAGAGAAAATAAGTTTGAATTTTACTCTCAGCTTCCTCGGTGCAGGAACAACGAGGCGAGTCGAAGAGAAAAACAAATTGTTTTACAGTGCGTGGCAAGAAGACTATGTGAAAGTAAACTACAGCTTGGGCGAAAAAAATGCTACATTATATTTTGAAATTAAATTAAATTATGAAAACTATATTGAAATATATATTGTAATTTAATTACATTTGCACTAATATAGGCTCATCAATAAGTGGTGGGGCTAAGCCCCACTAGCCCCAAAGGTAGAGCCGCCACTGCTAATAAGAATAACACATAATGGTGCACATTTTAACATGATTCATCCATTGCTAGAGCATTCTCAAATGCCACATAAGATAACGCATCGACAGCTCGATGATGCAGTTATCAAACCAAAAGTAACATTAATACTAAAATGCAGATAGTGCGAGTTTAACAATAGACACAATCATATAAATTTCAAGCGGTTAAAACGTTTGGCAGTAATATTTAAAATGTTAGTTGTTTATCCAGTTTGGCGATCGATCATCGATAACCTTTGATAAAAATAAATTTTTTTTTTGGTATTTTAATATCAAGGCTGTTTATGTGATCACTAAGATAAGAGTTATTTAAGAACGTGTCACTATATGCAACACATTGCTGGTAGCGTGATGGAAACCATTCACGCGCAACTTTATTTTGCAAGCGTTATGCTAGCTCACAACTAGTGTGAGTGTGCATTCATTTGTACGTAAATTAAAAACCTAATGCGTGGGGAGTTTGCGCCAGACTGTAGTGACGGAACCATTTATTCATGATGATGACCTCATTTCACCCGAAAATGGTTTAAAATGGCAACACGTGAGAAATTATTCATAAATGTGAAACGGCATAGTGTTGCTGTATTCACATATTTTTATTACTTACACCTCCATCACATTTGCGTTGGGATCCTAGACTTAATAACTTCTTATAGATTTTCATCCACGCTGACCCAAGTATATGTGTGACTAGTATGTACGAGAAAGTTTTTCCCTCTCAATTACAACACACAGAATGTACAGGAACTGCATATATTAGAACGTATTAATATCCCAAAAAAAGGTGAAGCCCTAATAATTCTTGAAAATCATCTTGTGTAGTGTAATAGTTATGATCGCTATCTTACATAGAAAAAAAATGGACTTGGCTCAGTGCAGTTTAAACTTCTTATAAAAGTACTTTGTATTAATCGAATCGAAAACACGGGATAAGTCACGCACCCAGATGAAAATGTGGTAAGCTTCACGATTTTGTGTGTCGTTGGTGCGCGAACCCCGCGTACTTTTGTCGTTTTGTTGCAACCAGGATCGCGAGCAATGAGTACAACTTGACTTGCAGCGATAGCACCTACGATATCTGCATTTTTCGAACGCACTGGCAGTGTGTCACGTGCAGTCAAACTCGACTTATAATTTCGTTTGGACAACATATCGCCGTATATCTGTTGTAAATTAGCAGGCTGGCATTGTATATTCGAAATGATGGCAGCAACGATTCAAGGGTGCCTGTTTAGTGCAATCTTGCTCCTTTCTGCTGTTCTTTCTCCAGTTCTACCAGTATATGCTACCAATTTACTTGTGCGTACACGCTGATATATATATATATATATATATATATATATATATATATATATATATATATATATATATGTATGTATGTATGTATATAATATAAAATAATTTAACATTAGTAATTGATTTCATTTTCACAAAATACTACGTGTTTTTATAAAAGAAAAACTTCCTTTTAATTTTGTGTATCTTTATTTGGATTCGTAATCGATTTTCGACCGTAATCGCGATCGCAATCGCTGAGAAAGACCGAACGAACGAATAAAGATACCAAAAATTAAAAGGAAGTTTTTCTTTTATAAAAATAAGTTAACACCTGAACGCGGAACCCAAAAATGCTGACGACATGGCTGCACTACTTCCTCGAGCGATCTATGCTAAAATTACACATTTCGCACAAAATGCATTGTAAACATTTCTAGCATAGGTGACAATATTAATTGTGATTAAAATTAGTTCAGTTCAATTTGTAACGTTGAATAATAAAGAACAGGTTTCAGCCTTGAATTATATTTTTTTTAAAAAATTAGTATTTGATTAAGGTAACTGACGCCCGAGCAGGGACCGCTTTTCGTGCGCGTGAAGAGTATTTTGGATGGACCAAATTATTTAACCAATAATTAAGTCTACATTGGTCCTTACATCGTGCTGAGACTGGCAGATGGTCCATATACTCTAGTTCGTTACAAAATTTGCAGCGTTTACGGGAGTTAGTGAACGCGGCAGTTGTGGCGCAACAAACCAACAGGAGCAAAAATCAAGTTCCGAAGGTACACCGAAGTATTACGGAATCCTGACAGTAATACGCAACAAAATCGTAGGTCATGCAGATATCGCATTAGAATCATATAATACCCCCCTAAATTGGACCAAAATTTCAAAGTGTCTGACTCTGCACTATGCAAATAAAAGGGATTTAGGTACCTTAGAGTACCAGATGACCACTTTGGTGCAAGGCCAAAATACGATTTCATAATTCTTTCAGGAGGTTTATAACCACCTTTCACTCATCCTTAACAAATTAGGCTCAATAGAAATGGGCCAAGATTCAATAAACATCATGACACAATCCTATCGGGATAAGGCGCTCGATATCTTCGTAAGAGGACTAAAAGGCGATTTACCGAGGCTACTGAGTATCCGTGAGCCAGTAGATTTACCACAAGCCTTGCACTTGTGTTTCAAACTTCAGAATATGGACTTTCGCGCCCAATACGCGAATACATCTAATCCCATATCGCGAAAAGCACATCCTAACATTCCGGCCCCAATTCCTTCACGTAGAATTACAAGGAATTTTCCTGAGCCAAAACCGATTCCAGCTCCGAGACGTGAGTTTCATCCAGAATTGCTTCATTCTCCTCAGACTTTACAGCGACCACGATTCTATCAGCAAAATTTCCAACAGCCTCAGCATAAGGATTTCTATAATAAATTGCCCCCACGACCACCGTGAGGGTCGGTGGTTTCATGCCAACAGGCCGCTAAACCAACGGTGGCTCTAAAAGCGCCCCCAACAACCTTCGCAAAGAGCTCACGTACCCGCTCAAGCACAACGAGTGTACTGCGCCGAACCTGAACAAGACGGCGACATTACCGAAGAACAAAACGAAAAGGATATGAGTCAAGAAGACGAAAGTTGTGAACAGTCTTTAGAAGACTACATGAACCCATGTGAGGAGCAAAACCAGGATCATTCCGAACATCTAGAAGATATTTATTTTTTAGACTAAGACGCTCTTCGCTTCCATATTTCGAGCATATTACAAGAAGCGGAGAGCTGCTCAGATTTCTAGTGGACACTGGGTCCAACAAAAATTACGTACAGCCCAGACATATTAAAAATCCACTGCCTAACAACAAATATTTCTTTGCACATTCTGTAGGAGGCAGCATCAAAATCACACACTACGCGTTCGTAAATTTATTTGGTCCGAACACCAATCAAATCCAATTTTTTATCCTTCCGAGCCTAATCTCATTTGACGGCATCGTTGGTAATGACACACTTAAGCAGCTTAAGGCAATCATCCACACAAATGAGAATTTCATGACTCTTCACCCCAATTTATACATCCCGCTGAAGCAGCACATCTCGGAAACAATCAACAATATCGATATGAGGAAAGCACACCTCAATAAAGAACAGTCTGCCAGATTGAAGCAAGTCATCCGAAATTGCTCCAGATAACTCTCAGAACTCGATGAAAAGTTAACTTAACCACTGTTCAAGGAGAAATACGCACAACAAGTGACGAGCCTGTATATTTCAGATCCTATCCCTACCCAATGGCTCTAAAGGGAGAAGTTGAAAAAGAAGTAAGCAAACTTCTCGAAGACGGGATAATAAGACCTTCCAAATCTCCCTACAATTCGCCAGTGTGGATAGTCTCCAAAAAACTCGATGAATCCCAAAAAAGTCCAGGCAATTGCTAACATGCCTTCACCTAAAACATTGAAAGATCTGCGGTCGTTCCTAGGAATGTCGGGATATTACCGGCGTTTTATATACGACTATGCCAAAATCGCGAAACCTCTGACTTCTCTTTTAAGAGGGGAAGATGGACGAGTGTCCAAAAATTTATCAAAAAACAGAATCATTCATCTAGATCCAAAAGCCATAAATGCCTTCAATACATTAAAAAACTGCCTTATTTCCAAAGAAGTCGTACTGACTCACCCCAATTTCGAAAAAGAATTTCAACTGGCAACGGACGCTTCTGCCTACGCCATTGGCGCCGTCCTTTCTCAGGAAAGCAAACCAATAGTTTTTCTCTCCTGGACGTTATTCAGATTGTGACTATCAATTGGATCAGTCCGGTTTTCGTTAGCTTCTACGCCTTTCGTCGGTTACAATCATACAGTCTTTTAATTTTTAGCCCTGTTATCTTGTATTAACTCCAGAAGACAGTTTTCATTTCTTTGCTCCAGTGCTTTGTGGTTTTCAGTGGCAATAGTGCTATAAAATATTTATAAATTGATATCCAGTGATACCTTTCGTAAATTGTTTTAACGGCTCTCCAAGCTTTATTGCTCTAAAAACTTTTTGTAATTCCGGCACTAATATAGCTTTTGCTCTCGCCCCTCAATTAGTGCTCCCTTTGTGTTGAGTGTAAGTGGGTGACAATTTGATAGCTTGACAAGCTCGAATTTTATACCTGCTATTCAAACATATACATCAGCCTGAGATTAGGCAATAGTTTCGGTTTGTGCTTTTTAATTTTTTAATTACTTAACCCATTCCTACATCATGGTATTTGATTCCACCCCCAAATGGGTCCACATGCGCGGTCTGCAAACATCCTGAGTCTACGCGTTCGCGATTCATTTGTGTGACGGTTACTGTGGTAAAGCATTTCACGCGAAACATTACTTCGTCGCTGGTTGATATTATCGCCAAGCACCCGAACAACATATCATATCGCTGCGATGCTTGTAGAGCTACTTCATTATCTGACGTTATCAAAATTTTGAACCAACACTCTGTTACTCTGGCGTCTCTCAATCAGAGAATCGACTCATTATCTGCAACACCGATTCCGCCACTTGCATCAACTGTATCTACTGGTGTACACTGCTCTCCTTTGTGCCGCGGAGTGTTTCCGAAATCAAACAATACTGTCTCCTATATTTCAATGATGGAACAATCGTCTACCGCATCGAATTCTGGTTTAAATGGTCTCCTAATTTCTCCCTCTGTCCACTCAATCAGTGAAGCAGTACCTAATAGTGAGGCTTCAAAAGCAGTTGTAAGTAACCTCCGCACAGCAGGAATTACCTCCACAAAAACCCTAGAAGTTTGTGAAATATTAGTTTCATCTGCTGTCAACCGATCCAGAGGAGCTGTACCCAAGGTTATTTTTACAGTCGCAACGAACTTGACGGTACGAACATCTGCTGCTAATCTTCCTCTGACTGACTTGCCTGTGGAGGAAGATCTTCGTGCTGTTGCTCCACCTCTGCAAGTCTTTATCTCACGATTTGGATACAACACAGCGACGGACATGGTAGTGAACCACCTTAAACGAAAACTTGGTTTCTCCTGTCCCATTCTTGAGTGTCGAAGGCTTACGAAAGATAACCTTCCACATCGTCTAATTGCCTCCTTTAAACTGATCGTCCTAGCTGAGTCTACTGGTGTCCTGGACACTAAGCTTTGACCTGTTGGTGCTCTCATCAAACGCTTCGCACCGCGGAATAGGAAAAATTTTCCCAACACGGCGCATCTAAACCTGCAAGTCTAGTTTCTTACGATTCTAACAATTCTATTAGTATTTATTATCAGAATGTACGAGGCTTACGAACTAAGTTGCAAGAATTCAATCTTTCGTGCTTATTATGCAAAGAATCCATTATCTGCGTAACTGAGACACAGCTGCATTCCGGCATCCATAATTCTGAATTGTTGCAAAATTATAACATTTACCGAAAAGATCGCGATCGCAGTCTCTCAAATAAATCAGACGGTGGTGGAGTCTTGATAGCTGTTAAGATTTCCCTTCCCAGTTCTCTCTGTGAAGAATTTCACCCTCCCTCCCATCAAAAGTGTGCTCGTCAAAGTTCATGTTTCTGCATCTACCCGTTTATAATTATCCTCTACTTATGTTCCATGCATCTCTCCGATCGAGCTATATGAGTCTTTCTTTTCCTCTCTCTTCTCATTTTGCTTATCTATCAATCCTTCCTCTCGTGTAATTATCTGTGAGGACTTCAATCTTCCATCTCTTGTTTGGCAATTTTTCCCTAACATTCAGGTTATCTTTTGTAATCGACAATCCAACCTTATTTCCAACTTTTTATCACTTACCTCCTTTTCTCAATTCAATTATGTCCTGAACTCCAACGGCCGGCTTCTTGATCTTGTCTTGTCAAACATAGATCGTGATAGTCTGTCTCTAATGCCTGCACCTCATTTTTATGTTCCTCCTGATCTTCATCATCCACCTGTTTTGTTGGATCTTTTCTTGGGCCTCCCTAAACCTCAAAAAGCTCGCAAGCAATATAGATTCAATTTTTGGAAAGCGAATTTTGTTGCTATATCGGATGAACTCTGTTCGGTAAACTGGTCTTCTTTCTTTCTTAATCTAGGTTGTGAAGATGCGCTCTCTAAATTCTACTCATTTATCTATGACCTTATCTCGCGCTTCACTCCTTACCTTAGTCGTTCTACGGCCAGCGATCCTCTCTGGATGACCCGGGATGTTTTAGCTATCCTCAGACTGAAAGATCGAGCCTATGGTCTCTTTAAATCTAGTAGAACTCCTGAAAACTATACTGCTTTTTCTAGGCTCCGTGCTTCAGCGAAGTCAGCAATGAAAAGTGCTATGCGTAATTATTTCGTTAATGTCGAAAATTCGCTACACTCAAACCAAACCAAACCGTTTTGGTCCTATATCAATTCCCTCAAGTCTTCCACCACAATTCCCAGTACTGTTTCATGGAACGGTGAACAGGGTTCGACTCCCGAACAAATCTGCGAAATTTTTGCTGCTTTCTTTTCCTCAATTTATCCTCCCTCCTCTCTCCAACATACTGCTACTGATATTCCTTTTCACTTTCCACCTATTCTCAATTTTATTTCCACAAACCCTACTGAAATTCAAACGTTGATTGATTCGTTGGACTCCAGCGTAGGACCTGGGCCAGACGGGCTTCCTAATATTTTCTTCAAATCTTTATCCTCTTCATTATGCCTTCCACTTTCATACATTTTTAACGCTAGTTTATCCTCGGGTGTCTTCCCTAATATTTGGAAGCTTGCTAACACTTTCCCTGTACATAAGTCTGGTTCCCCATCCAATGCTTGCAATTACCGTACTATTTCGTTATTCTCATGTCTTCCCAAACTTATTGAACGCATTGTCTATAATAAAATCTACCAAGATCTTTCTTGTAGGTTATCCCCGTTTCAACATGGTTTTCTTCCAGGCCGATCAACTAGCACAAACCTTCTTGAACTTACCCATACTGTCGCAAAGGCTCTCGACAATCGATTCCAAGTGGACGTAGTCTACACTGACTTCAGTAAGGCATTTGATACTGTCAACCACAATGTTCTACTTCAAAAATTAGATCACTTTGGCCTGTTTGGTCCAGTACTCTATTGGCTTGAGTCATATATTAGTTTTCGTTCATGCCGTGTTAGTCTATCTGGTGCACTTTCCTCTCTTTTCTTTCCAACCACCGGTGTCCCTCAGGGATCTATCCTTGGCCCTCTTCTCTTCCTCCTATACATTAATGATCTCCCCTCTGTCCTAGGATCTCAGTGTCTTCTGTATGCTGATGACTTAAAAAATTTCAGAGTTGTCCGCTCAGAAGAAGATTGTATTGCTCTCCAGATGGATCTGAACGCAGTCGATTCTTGGAGTCGTACTAATTTTCTCTTTCTTAATGTCCAGCAATGTCACAACATGTCCTTCACCTTAAAACCCTGTCCAATTGGTCATATTTATATGTTACATGATCTTCCACTCGTGGCTGTTTGTCAAATTAAAGACCTGGGAGTGATTTTCGACCCGAGACTTAAATTTGAGCCTCACATTGCGGCAATCTCCGCTCACGCTTCTCGTGTCTTCGGGTTCGTATTAAGAAACTCCCATTTGTTTACTGACATTTCCTCCTGAGTTAACCTATATGCTAGTCTCGTTAGACCCATATTCGAATATTGTTCGCAAGTATGGTCTCCACATTTGCATTATTTAGACTCTCTCCTTGAATCCGTACAGCACAAATTCACTCGTGTTCTTATGTTTAAATTTAATTTTGCTTATATACCTTATACTGAGCGACTTTCCATGCTTCAACTTCCCACTTTGAATTCCCGTAGACTCCTCTTAGATGAATGTTTTCTGTTTCGGCTTCTCCACCGTCATTTAAATTCTAACCTGCGAGACTGCTTAAGTTATCGTATTTCAGAACGACCCGCCAGATTTGCCAACACATTTGCAGTTCTATATGCGAGGACAGAAACTTTTTACCATTCACCTATGTTGCGGCTCCCCCGTAATCATAATAATTTGCAACTTGGTCCGTTTCCTCACTCACTTTATACTTTTAAGCTACATTTAAAGCGCATTTTATTTAATTATTAGGTGCACAAATTAATTCGGTCCGAATTATGAAATCAAAACAAAAAATACATTATTCAAAGTATTGTCCATCACTTTCTACTCTTTTTTTCATCTCTCCGGCAATCGTCTGATTCCATCTCGATAAAACAACTCATCTCTTTCGCTCATCCATGTTTCGAGCCATTTTTGTATTTCTTCATAAGAAGTGAACCGCTGACCGGTCAGATCATTCTGCATTCGTCGAAACAACCAATAGTCGGAAGGGGCAATGTCCGGAGAATACGGCGGGTGCGGTAGGACGTTCCACTTTAGCGTCTCCAAGTATTGTTTCACCGGTTTAGCGACATGAGGCCTTGCGTTATCGTGCAGCAGAATAACTTTTTCGTGCCTTTGCTCGTATTCTGGGCGTTTCTCGCGCAAAGCACGGCTCAAACGCATCAGCTGCCTGTATCGATCGCCGATGATGGTTTCACCAGGTTTCAGAAGCTCGTAGTAGACGACACCTTTTTGGTCCCACCAAATGCATAGCATGACCTTGGAACCATGAATTTTGCGCTTAGGTGTCGATGTTGAGGTCGATGGCAACGATTCCCCAGGTCTTGCGTAATATTTTTTCTTCTTAGGATTGTCAAAAAATATCCATTTTTCATCCCCAGTCACAATTCGGTGTAAAAAACCCTTCCTTTTTTGTCTGTGAATCAACTGCTCGCAAGTGCATAATCGCCTTTCAACGTTTCTGGATTTCAGTTCATAAGGAACCCATGTTCTTTGTTTTTGGATCATTCCCATCGTTTTTAGTCTCACAGATATTGCTTGCTGAGTGACTTCAAGTTGTTCTACTTGCTGTTCTTGTGTTTGAGTTTTATCTTCATTCAGCAATTCCTCTAATTCGTCATCTTCAAATTTTTTCGGTTGTCCAGAGCGACGCCTGTCATGAACGCTAAAATCTCCATCTTTAAATCGTCGAAGCCATTCCCCTGCATGTTTTGTCAGTCGGAGCACTATCGCCGTACGAGCGTTCGATGCGCTAATAACTTTCTTCTGTTTTATTTTCTTTTTTTGTATTGTAATTGGACTTCTATTCTGTAAGATGAAATAAATAATTAACGAAAACCGAGGAGAATTATGCTGCCAATGAGAAAGAGATGCTTTTCATCATATGGGCACTCAACTCATTGCGGAGCTACCTTTACGGATCCCGAAAGGTGAAAATATATACCGATCATCAGCCCCTGACCTATGCTCTCAGCAACAAGAATACGAACAGCAAGAGGAAGAGATGGAAGTCCGTCCTGGAGGAGTATAACCATGACCCAAACACCATAAACGGTCTTCTAACCAGCGAAGAAATTATGGGGCAAGTTCATGAAATTTGCCCCAACCACTTCAGGAGTTACCGAATGAGATTTACGCAAAGAATGGTAGAAGATATCCCCAATGAAGCGGAACAGGACGAAAGGATCCTGCGAACTCATAAAAGAGCGCACCGCAATGCCGAAGAAAATCGGTTACAACTTCTCGAGAATTTTTAGTTCCCACGGATGTCAGCAAAAGTGAAAAATCTGGTAAAACGCTGCTCTATTTGCAAAGAAAGCAAATACGACCGACATCCCAACAAACCTTTATTAAACTCTAAGCCGATTCCTACATACCACGGCCGTACAATCCACATCGATCTTTCACCGCTGTGGATAAATTCTCAAAATTTGGCCTAGCCAGGATAATTGTTTCGAAGTCTATTGAAGACATCAAACAACCCCTGATGGACGTACTTTTCTTTTTTTGCGCCCCGGAAGTCGTCGTTATTGACAACGAAAGTTCGCAAAGATCAGCTTCCATAACCTCTTTGATGGAGGATGACCTCCAAATCAAGGTGTATAAAACACCCTCATACAAATTGAGGTTAACGGTCAAGTCAAACGATGGCACAGCACTCTAACCGAGATTATGAGGTGCCTAAAAAGGGACGGGTCGCCCAGGTCCTTCGAAAACTTTCTTCAGCGTGCCACGCATGAGTATAACTTCACTATCCACTCTACCACTGGTAAAAAACCCGTTGAGCTCCACTTCGGTCGAACCCCAAGGACTGAACCAGATGAGTTAGAAAGAATGTAGGGCCGATTTCAAATGGCTGCATAAAATAATCTTGCCGTGATACTCTAATTTTGTTGTGATCATTTGATTTTTAACATCTTATTTTATGTGGAAAACACTTGGCAACCATGAAGATAATGTTGAAAAAGAGTAATTTTGCACATTTCATGCTAAGTGCGAATAAGTAACCGGCATACATTTTACCATTAATCGGCACTGTTATCAGCTAATAGTGGGCACCATTCCATTATTAGTCAGGTCCACGTCTAACGAATAGCCGGAACTAGATGGTTTACAGATTTTTTAATCTCAAAATACTAATGAATGGAAAAGTCTGAAATCAGTAAATTCGTATTGAATGAAAGCAAACAAGAATCAACTAATAACAGTGTAACTTGACTATAAAACCATTAGAAAGTCTAAGAAACATCTCGGCTTGTTTATTTCCATTTTGAAGACAATCAAGCAAGTCATAGGCACTAATAGACCTAAGGTCGAAATAAATTAACACATACCAGGATATGTAAACAAAAAATAATAATCTGTGTTAAAACTTTTAATTGGTAAGATATAAAACCACATAAGGGAGGTAGGTGGACACTTTGCAAAAATAACTGAATGGAAACTATAAAAATTACAGTTTATGTATATTTATGCTAATTCTAGAACAAGTCTGGTGCGTCATGACGACATGATGGACAGAAATAAACGTCCTTGTCAGCAATTTCCTCATCAAAACTTTGCTGTGACTCACAGCATGCTTTATGAAAAACTTTACTGCAAGCCGTGCAAGCAATGGTAGGATGGTTTTTCAGAAAACCAGCACATAAAAAGCACAAGTTCCCGGATAATTTAGGAGTATCATTTTCTTTGTTCTGCGCAGGGAAAGTTTTCAGTTTAGCTTTTCTTCCTTTTTTGATGTTCTCATTTCTCGCTTTTTTCTCTTCCCTGTCCTTCTTTCTCTGGTATTTTAACTCATCTTCCTTTTTCTTCTTCGCTTCCTTGTCCAGGTGAATCTGTTTATTTTCCTTGCTCGTGAGAACGAATGGAACTCTCTCTGTGTTCCTAGTGCCTTTTCGTTTTGGACTCCTTGGCCAATCTAGGAGTTCGGTCAGAGGTAGACCATATGTATTCAGTTGCTTCGAAATGCAGTCGGTTTTGTAGGTAGAATGAGCTGATATGCTAGATCGATTCTCAACAGCTTTCTCTGGGATGAAGTTTGGATCATTTTCGAAAACTTCCCATGGCATATCGTCCATTCAAAATATGTGCTGGGGCTTCCTGAAAACTCGTCCCAGCAACGGGTTCGAGCACGGTGAGCTCAAAAGTGTGGGTGCTGGTAGCTTGGTGGGTGACTGGTTTATTTGCACTTAATCCTCCTTCTACCATTGACAACTCCTCGTGCAGTTCACTGCTGTTGAATGTTTCACGAATCAGTATGGGATCTTTTACCGAATTGAAAAAAGAATATATTTGTCTGCAAAGAATTTCATATTGGCTCGGCCGGTGGCTGACTGCGCCACTCTCCAGTTCACCCATCAGTGTTTCGCCAGCGAGTGTTTGAAATTGAGTAAAATCAAGTTTTGGCGGTAAAGAGGCTGGGATAACCTTGGAGCTTCCCAAACATTTCGTGAAATCAATGGCGTTATGTACAGACTTTACATGAAATTATAAGGTATAGGGCAGTCCATACTGTTCTTACTACTCTAATTGGGGTTAAGTAGGTATCTAATATTAGAATAGATGACGTACGTTCCTACTAAATATTTTAAAAATGTATTCTACCTACCATTTTGTGTTTCTTCTTTGTCTTGCATCCAGAGGTGCTGGGAGTTACAGGCTGCTTCCCCATTAGATAATTTAGCTACACATTTGTTAGCTCGCAGTCAGGTTTCTTCACATCGAAAATAAATAGAAAAACAGTGAGGAAGGTAGGTACGGCTGTAAGTTCTTCTATGCTAATGAATCATACCTTAATAAGGTTTTTGAGTAACCACCTGGATGAGCAGTACCGAATCAGTAACTTGGGCTCATGCGAATAATGAGCACATTCAACTTTTAGAAAATGGGCATGTAGATCATTGGGTATGACTAATGGTTGGCATGCCGGTAATTGAATGATCGGCACTGGCGGCTATTAATAATGTAGTGTGCCCAAATTTGGAAGGACTCTCCAGAAAACAAATTTAACTTCAAAAACGAAATTAGCTTACAGTAATAAACGTACTAAATTCAGAAATTCAGAAGAATAAGAAAACAAAAGTTTATCCAATGATAGGCACCCAGGTGCTGACTATAGAAAGAAAGATTATTTTCAGCTAATAATGGGCACAATAAAACTGGCCACTACAATTAAATAACACTTACCAAACAGTAATGTGATCGATAAGCTAACAGCAGGAGAACACGCAAGTTTTCATTTGAATTCGAACCCTATGAGATGGGGTGTTGAAATAAATTATGTACTGTAAACCCAGCCAACTGCGGCAAACTTGTCAACCGAGCCATATTAAATAAAAAGCTCAGCTCAGTCTGAACGTCGTGCCAAGCAGACTTGTTACTCTCAACAAATATGAGTTGTGATTACAATTAGTTCAGTTCGATTTGTAACGTTGAGTAATAAAGAACAGGTCTCAGCCCTGAAGTATATTTTTTTAAACAGTTAGTATTTAAATATATTAAATTAGCTTTAGCTTATATATATATATATATATATATATATATATATATATATATATATATATATATATATTTAGCACCATCACCCCACACTTATCTATGCACATCCCATTGACCTCGCATTCACCTTCAGAAATCCACACTTCCTAAAAATGCACCTTCTCACACATTCCCCGACTATCATATTCCACCGCGATCGCGTTTCGTCTAGCTGCCGAGAATTGCACTAGGCGGGTAAACCGCTGAGCCAGCATTCTAATTTCATTTGTAATTTCATTTTAGCATAAGTGCAATTATGTTCAGTCGTTGTTTGATCTAATAAAGAGATAGTCGATTCGACCGGAATTTTTCAATCTTGGATAAGCACACCATAACTGGCGCACAACGTAAAAATCAAAGTCTCAACTCAGCGAGCTCAATCAAAAAAGTCAGTGTGGAGCTGATATCCCAACGTGAATTAAAAGTTGCAATTCATCGTGGAGCCGAGAGCTAATTAATAAATCGATGGAGCTAATATCCCAACTTGCGAACCAGGAAGCTCAACGCGAGAAACCACACCCTGAAAGTGAAAGCGGAAGCTAAAGGATCGATTTCGGAAGGAAATACTCTGCGAGTGATCTGCACCCGAGTTACATCTGTAATCTTAAATATTACACCTGTAACCGATTCTGATATAACAACATCATTTATTCCTATCCCTAAACCACGTACATCTCAATTATCATCTCCTTCACAAAGAACATGAGTCATGTAATTATCTATGTTGATATGACTCACCTATATTCCAATTCCCTTTAATATAAACAATCAAATTCATTAAGCATAGTGATGACAGAATCGTTTGACTAATTGAATTCATTATATTTATTAATGATAGAAGAACTAATTGATTTCGCAAATCGAAGTGCCTCAATCATATTATTATAAACAATGTCAAATGTGAATGAGCTGTGGACAATAAATTGACACAGAAATGAATTCCCTTTTAATGTACGAAACTTATCCGCAGACTAATTGCAAATAAGATCGCTTCTGTATAAACAATAGCGAGCTATAAATAAGATATTGAATTGTAGTCCAAGTGCAGTTTAAGAGAATCCTAAGTTGAAATCAGTGGATCATACGGTTAAACAATAAAGAGTTTAGTGAAACAAATTAAAAGTGTTTTATTAAAAGTTCCGAGTTTGGGAACTCTAAAGTAACATTTTATTTTCTAGAAAATAGAAAAGTAAAATAAAACTCCCGCGCAGTAGGGGCGATCAACGGCCGCAGCCAAAAAGGACCAACGCGGACAGTCCCGAGAAGCAGCATGTTTAAACTTTAGATCCTGTAAGTTCTCAGTAATTCTAATTTAAAATCGCTTCACAATTGGAAAACATTTTGGTGTCTGAAATTTTGTAAAATCATTCAAAGCCTGTAATATTCAATTTATATATTTATTTTATAAAATCATTCAATTATATATTCAATTATATATTTCAATATTCAATTTATATATTTTGTGATGAATTAAGTGAAAGAAAGTGTAGTGAATTAATTGTAAACCCAGCTAGTGCAATCACGGTCGGTTCCGTTTATCGAAAGTTACGCGTTTATTGTTTGGTTGAATTAGAACCTCCTTTATCCTATTTGTGCTCTGTATTTATCGCCCTATAACCCTTTATCGACAATGGACGCTATCCAAGACGCAATCAAGCAACTGACAGGGTCGGTTAATGCTCAGATTGAGCAAATAAATAGGATCGAAATGAGGTTGAATCTTATTGAGCAACAAGCTCAAAGTAGTGTTCAAAGTAGTTCTTCGAATCCTCGTGTGACTGTCTCTCGTCCTCAAACAGAAAGTAATCTCAACGATATCAAAAAACTACCCGATTGCGTAAGAGACTTTCAAATTTTCGAGGACAACCCCGTGCAATACATCTCCTGGGTACATAGCGTTGAGACCATTCTGCAGGACTACGAAATCGTTCGTCAAAAACCTATCTACAGGGCTATTCTGCGACACATCTGGCAGAAAATAAGAGGCCCAGCCGACGCGGCACTCATATCCTACAATATTTTCAATGATGACTGGGGTAGCATAAAGAAGTGCTTATCGCTGCACTATGCAGATAAACGCGACGTTAGAACCCTTCAGCATCAACTTCATACCATGTTTCAAAGAAATAAAACTGTTGATGAGTTTTACGCTTCAGTGAACCATCAGCTTTCCTTGCTGATCAATAAGATCAGGACGGAAGATTATAATCAGGAAACTATCACGGCTTTAACCGAAAATTAGAGGAACAGGGCACTGGACGTGTTTGTGCGTGGATTAAATGGTGACCTTTCCAAGATGTTAATTATACAGAAACCTCATACATTGCCCGAAACATATGCTTCCTGTCTGGAGTTTCAAAATTTAAATTTCGGGAACATTTCCATACACCAAAAATAGTGTAATGACATTATCGTAGGATCGTCATGTAATGTGTTTATTGCATGTGGAGCGCGTGGTAGACCAAGTGATGGACGTCTTCTACGATATTCTTCTAGAGATATAATCTTCTTCTCACTGTGAAAGAAGTTATTCTCAGAAAAGAAAACAATGAGGATTTTTAGAGACCTACCGGCAAATGATTAATTGCCACATGTTTGGCGCAGTCCCAAAGGACAGGCAGCCGATATTTCTAAATTTTCAAGTTGCCGAATTAAAAGGCAACTTGTAGTCTGCCGAATAAGGCAGACTTTACTCAGGTATTCCTGATAAACGTTTTGCCGATGTTAAGGCAAAAGTTGCAGTATAAAACAAACAACTTCGTTCAACTAAGGAACAATTCTGAGCCCAGTGCCAGCTTCGTTCCTTCTTTTTATTCACAAATTTCTCTCTTAGTTTCTATGTACACTAAATTTGTTTATTCTACAAAAATTCCTACTCTAGTTTTAAATCTACTTACCATAACCAATCGAACGCGATTCGAATTAGTTCCCACGGACTTCGTCGCATCCAATATAGCTTACTTTGCATTGACCCAATTAACGTCGCATAAGTTATAGTTTTGCTTACACTGGGTTCAACGCTCTACTAAGAGTTTCACACGGTATCACGCCATATCGATGTAGGTTTGAGGATATGCTGTGCTGTGCTATGATAGAGAGCTTGTACCGGCCACGATTACACAGCATCAACAAGCTCCATGGCTCAGGCACTGTCTCGCTGACAGGACGATGGGAAAGAAGAAGAGTGAGACCAGACCACGAGATCAGAGTTCGAGCAACATCCATTGTTATATGTTTTCTTTATATTGTAAAAATATCAAAATAAACGATTTAGCTTTAAACTGGTGACCCCGACGTGATGTATACAACATTTTCCCTTCGTCAGCTACACATGATGGCAAACGAGGAATGGCTGGATATTGTCAATGACGACGCAGATGAAAACCAAGCTGTGTCCAGCGCAGCCACAGCACATGCGGTCAGCACGATTTCCCTGAAATTACCACCGTTTTGGCAAAACAAACCAGAATTATGATTCGCTCGGGTCGAGGCACAATTCCGAAACGCAAAAATTAATGGCGACATTACACGTTTTGATCGAGTAGTAGCAGAACTCGACATGGCAATTCTAGCACACGTGTCAGAAATTTTAGAAAATCCTCCGGATATCGGGAAATATACCGCGTTGAAGCATAGGCTTCTAACAATTTTTGCCGCTTCGGAGGACGAGAGGACGCGACAACTCCTTTTCGAACTTGAACTCGAAGACCAACGGCCGTCACAATTTTTACGGCATTTGGAATGCGCGGCTGAAAAATCCACATCAATTGCCATAATAAAATCATTGTGGTTGCAGCGCCTCCCATCGCACATCTTAGCGGTTAGCGAAACGGACAATCTGGAAAAATTAGCGGCAGCCGCTGGTCGTGTGGTTAGTTCTAACGCAATAGGTGCTGGTGCATGTTTAGCAATTGAAACCAATCCACAACCCGCAACTATCGGGGAGCCAATAACGAACCAGATAGTGGAACCGCATGTCGAAGTGAATCGTATCCAATCACATTCCCACCAAAGTCGTCCATCTAACCGCTGTTCATGTAGTTCTGCGCATACTGTTTCCACCCGGCCAGCCCAGTTATGTTTTTACCACAAGCGTTTTGGTGACGCTGCAAGGCAGTGCCGCCCACCTTGCGCGTTTCGTAGAAAGCCTTCGGGAAACGCATCGAACCACGAGACTCCCAGGCGACAGTCAGTGGTTCATCAAAAAGTCGCCTAGAAATTCGCGATCCGTTGTCGCAACATAAGTTTTCGATAGACACGGGCGCCGACGTATCAGTGTTGTTAAATACGGTCATCCAAGATGCCAAAACTGCCTCTAAGTTTACATTATACGCGACCAACAGTACCGTCATTAGGACATACGATGCCAAAGTCCTCATTCTTTCTCTCGGTCTCCGTCGTACTTTCCGCTGGAAGTTTATCGTCGCCAAAGTGTCGCGTTCCATATTGGGTGCCGATTTCTTAAAACATTTTGGACTACTTTTGGATTTAAAAAATAGAAAGCTCGAAGATCCCGTATCGCGAGTGACGTCGATAGGCAGAATCAGCTGTCACAAACAGCCAACCATGTGGTCAATCGACGCGACATCGCCATACATTTCGCTACTCAAAAAGTACCCCGAATTACTAACCCCTGCTAGCAATTCCAGCCCTCCCCCGCATGAGACGCAACATTTTATTGCTACCACTGGCCCTCCGGTTTCAGATCGCCCACGCAGGCTCAACCAAATGAAACTTAAAGTTGCCAAAGACCAATTTCAATATTTATTGGATAAAGGTTACTGCCGACCATCCAAAAGCCCATGGGCAAGTCCTTTACACATCGTGCCCAAGAAAGACGGGACATAGCGTCCGTGCGGTGATTACCGCCGTCTAAATGCAGTGACAGTACCGGACAGATACCCTATGCGGCACATTGAAGATGTCGTTTCAAATTTGAGGGGCAAGCGCATTTTCTCCAAGATCGACCTGCTAAAAGCATTCCGCCAGATTCCCGTGGCAAAGGGTGATATACCCAAAACGGCTATCACTACGCCTTGTGGTCTTTATGAATTCACGGTAATGACTTTCGGTTTTAGAAACGCTGCGCAGACCTTCCAGCGTTTTATGGATGAGGTGCTGCAGGGCCTGGACTATTGTTTCTGTTACGTGGACGATTTGTTGATCGCATCAGAGTCAGAAAAAGAACATTTGAAGCATCTGCGTGTAGTTTTTGAGCGTCTTTCGAAATTTGGAGTCGTCATCAACACCTCTAAGTGCGTGTTTGGGGCATCCGAGGTGGAATACCTGGGACACACCATCAATCAGAATGGATCATCGCCACCTAATTCCCGCGTGAACGCAATTCGCAGCTTCAAGAAACCTGTCACCGTCAAGGATCTTCGACGGTTCTTGGGGACTATTAATTTTTATCGGCGTTTTGTCCGTAATGCTGCCGTACTGCAGGCTTCACTCAACTCCAAGAAAGGAGATAAAACCGTAATCGTTTGGACTCCTGAAGCCGAGGAAGCTTTCGAAAATGGTAAGAACAGTCTAGCAAACTCTACATTGCTTGTTCATTTTCATACTAGTGCGCCTCTGAGACTTACTACAGATGCTTCTGACATGGCAATCGGTGCGGTTTTGGAACAGCACCAGAGCAGTCAATGGTTGCCGTTGGCTTTTTTCGGTGGTCGTGGATTTTAAACGGCTAATTGATGTTACCATACCGGACACGTATCTCATTCCGGACATCACTAACACACTTGCCAGTTTTGGAAGATCCAGATATTTTACGACTATGGATTTGACCTCTGGCTTCCATCAAATTCGTATGAAGGAAAATGATATCTCCAAAACCGCCTTTTCTACCGCAAATGGAAAATTTGAGTTTTTGAGACTTCCATTTGGTCTTAAAAATGCACCCTCAATTTTCTAGCGGATGATTGACGACGTTCTTAAACCACTCATTGGCAACATTTGCTACGTCTATATTGACGATATTATCGTCTTGGGCGAAACCGAAGACCAACATCTGAGGAACCTGGAAGCCGTGCTTCTTCGACTGCACAGCGCTAACCTTAAAATAAACCTTGAAAAATCATCTTTTCTAAAAGATAAAGTCGAATTCTTGGGTTATATAGTCTCTCAAGAAGGACTGCTACCAGATCCTAAGAAAATTGAAGCAATTACTAAAATCAAACCCCCCGAGAACCTCAAGGACTTAAAGACGTTCCTTGGATTAGCTTCATGTTACCACAAATTTGTTAGGGATTTCGCTAAAGCTGCGAAACCATTGACTTTATTAACTAGAGGTGAGTTTGCCCAAGTTAAGGCCAACCAGTCCAAGAAAAAGTTAATTACACTTGGGAAACGAGAATTCGAGGCATTTAATAATTTGAAAACACTGTTGACCTCCTCCGAAATCTTAACGTTTCCGGACTTTGAAAAGCCGTTCGTCCTCACAACGGACACCTCAAACTGTTCAATAGGAGCAGTCCTATCAAAGGGCGAGATGGGCAAAGATAGGCCAATCACGTTTATTTCACGCTCACTAAACCGCACGGAAGAAAATTATAGTACCGGTGAGAAAGAAATGCTTGCTATTGTCTGGGCTCTAGACAAACTACGTACGTATCTCTACGGAGCCAAAAAAGTTAGGATCCTTACCGACCACCAGCCCCTTACATTTGCAATGAGCAACAGGAACCACAACTCTAAGCTCAAGAGGCGAAAGCTCGGATAGAAGAATTTAATTATGAACTTGTCTACAAGCCTGGTAAGGTAAACACGGTTGCTGATGCTCTTTCTCGACTGCCACTAGAAGCAAACGTGCTTACAAGCAGCTCAAGTACAGCAACTGCACATAGCGCTGACGAGGATAATAGTTGCCTTATACCCCACTGTGAAGCCCCAATAAACGTTTTCAGGAATCAACTAATAATATCCACTGGCAAAGGAGTATATGCGTACGAGCAACCCCATCCAAACTACATCAGGCACTACATCTGTTTGCGAGAAATTAACCAATCCAGCCTGACTGAGGTACTTCGAAAATATCTTAACCACAATGTTGTAAACGGTATCAAGATTCCTGAGCGGTACCTTCAGCTTTTACAACAAGTCTACGCCAATAATTTCTCCAAATTTAAAATTCGAATCACACAGAGGGTCGCAGACGATATACAGAATGAGGATAATAAATTTCAAATTGATGAAACCGAGCATTGAAGATCTCATAGGAATGGAAAGGAGAATAAACTACAAATATTGGAGAAATACTATTTTCCTGGTATGGCTCGTCTCATTAAGAAGTACACTTCCAACTGCAAAATTTGCAATGCCTGCAAGTACGATCGCCATCCACAGAAACCCCAACTGCAGGAAACACCAAATCCAGTATATCCTACAGAAATTCTCCATATCGATCCTTGTTCACTTAGCGGAGAAAGATACTTCACATGCTCACAAGTTCACTAAATTTGGCAAGTATTTCCCTATAGAAAACAAATCTTTTCTTCATCTACGCGACAAAACCATTGAACTCCTTCATTATTTTCCTGTTCCTAAAATTTTAGTCTCTGACAACGAAGGAGGTTTCATGTGCCCCATTACGCTTAATTATATCGAATCATTGGGTATTGCCGTTTATTTAGCACCACCGCAAAAAAGCGAGGTAAATGGATAGATACATTCAACAATTTTGGAAATGTTTAGATGTCTCCGGAAGGAATATCCAGACTTCACATCCGAAAACTTGTTAACATTGCAGTTGATAGGTACAACAACACTTACCACTCGGTTACAAATGTTAAACCAGCAGATGCATTTTTCGGAAGATTGCAAAAGATTAACTATCAAAACCTAATAGACTTTAAATCAAGGCTCAATGAAAATTTAAAGCATGAAATTCAACGGAAACAAAGGAAACAACTGGAAACCCAAAATTTTAACGCCAAAAACCGAAACAATTTGAACCAGGGCAAGTGGTTTACAAAAATAATAAGCAGATCAAAATTAAGGATAAGCCTCTTTTCGAAGAAGAAATTGTTGCAAAAAACAACCGTGTTACAATCACCACCAAAAGTGGAAAAAGAATTCACAAGGCACATGTTAAAAATATTCTAAGGCACCCGGACTAAAAAGCCTCCTTTAAGAACCTTCCTTAATACTTCAAAATTCACCTTCCCTTTAATTTTAGATTTCTTTCCCATTCCAGGTTAACTCTCTGCGGTGCACTTTTTTCATTAGACATCTATAAATATTCAAGCCCACTTGTCACTCTGCAACAAGGCTACGGAAAAATTGTCAATGGAAACTTCAAGTTGGTATATTCCATAGACCTCAGCCATTATCGAGTAGTATTGACAAATATCGACTTTGCCATACAACATCAGATTAACAGATCAAGCAGCCTACTTCCGCAGATTCGCCACAGGGTAGACCAAGTCGCAAGACTACTCACCCAATTAACAGCGCCTAGACCCAAGCGTTCCATCAACTGGATAGGCTCTGCTTGGAAGTGGATTGCGGGCAGCCCAGATGCCACTGATTGGAGCAGTATCCTGAAAAGCAAGAATGACATCCTTTCGAACAATAATCAGCAATTCAAAATTAACCAAAAATCCACCAAAATATCTACACAGCTAATCGACAGTTACAACGCAATAGTATCAAACCTAAACGCCCGAGATGGAAACCACTTTGAGCAATTTATTTTCAACAAATTGGATATACTGAAGGACGAAGTTCGAAAAATTGTTCGGGCAATTCAACTAGCCAAACGGGGTATTGTCAATTCGTATCTGCTGGAAAATACGGAAATCAGCGAGATCCTCGCAAATCGACAATCTCCCATACGACAATGAAGTCCAAGCTGTCGAGTACGCGGAGCCTATGATATTAATGAAGGGAACCCTCCTTTCTTACGTTGTCTGCGTTCCCAAAACGGAGCATACTAACTTTCGAAATATTTTAATTCGCTCCGCCATATCTGAAAACAAAATGGTCGCCTTAAACTATTCTAGCATTTTCGTTGCAAAAAATATTAGATATGGTTTGTTGGGAAACTGTCCTATAATGCAGAATACCACGTTTGTCGCAGAAACCAACTCCAGCAGTTAACTTCTGACGATTTCATATCGCGTATTCTAGACGGAAAAAAATGCCTCCTGTGAATTTCAGTATCATGGCAAGCCTATTGTAGAGGTCATAACGGACAACACCAAATACCTTAGTAACTTTTTGGGTGAACTTCAACACCTGAATCAAACGCATATCCTGAACGGAACATATCTTTTGCATTTTCGAAATGAATCCATCCAATTAAATGGTGTACAGTACACCAGCAAGGAAGTGAACACCGTGCACTTCTTGCCTCCTGTGCTTCAGAAAAATATCACCGATAAAGGATATAAGAATTGACGTGGGGTACCTACATAAGTTTCACTTGGATAACATTAAGCAATTCGAGCTTTTTTCCCTGAATAACATCGCTTCGATCGGAACCGACGCTGCTATAATTTTCTCTGTAATCATTTTAGTCTTGCTTACTTTTATTTTCGATCAAGGAATCCTACTAGAAGAAATGTTACAACCCTTCCATATTCTTTTCCAGATCCTGTAACACTGACTTTTTTTAAAAAAAAATCTTATTATCTGTGGGACACAGATTTTTAAAGAGGGAGGAGTTAGCACCATCACCCCACACTTACCTATGCACATCCCATTGACCTCGCATTCACCTTCTTTCACCTTCAGAAATCCACATTTCCTAAAAATGCACCCTCTCACACATTCCCCGACTATCATATTCCACCGCGATCGCGTTTCGTCTATCTGCCGAGAATTGCACTAGGCGGGTAAACCGCTGAGCCAGCATTGTAATTTCATTTTAGCATAAGTGCAATTATGTTCAGTCGTTGTTTGATCTAATAAAGAGATAGTCGATTCGACCAGAATTTTTCATTCTAGGATAAGCACACCATAGCTGGCGCCCAACGTAAAAGTAAAAGTCTCAACTCAGCGAGCTTAATCAGTCAGTGTGGAGCTGATATCCCAACGGCCGAATAGCGGCCTTTACACTTACACGCTTTCCCACGCGCTTGGAGCGTGAAGGACAGCGCGAGTAAAACTGTCCGAGTAATCGTGTGGGAAAGATTTGATAGCCAAAAAGTGAGAACGCGCTTTCCTACACGAAAGCGTTTCCACTTTATGGCGCGATGGAAAGAACGCAAGTGTAAAGGCGAATCCTGTACGCAATCCCCGGCGCGTGGAGTGGTCGTCAAACGAACAGTTATGTTTTGGCGTGTGCAATATTGTGCAAAGTGTGTGTACTAATATTGATATTTTTTGGTGATGGAATTGCAAAGAAGACGCAACGCCACACTGGCAATTATTAGACTAATAGGTAATGTAAGATTGACAAAAAAATAGAAAAAAGAGTGTTTGGGTGAAAGAATACAGACGCCGCTATGGTCATTTACCGTTGATAAATGAGCTACGCGAGAATCGCCCAAAAGATTTCGTAAACTATTTGAGAATGAGTCCTTCGTCTTATGATGTGTTACTTCAAAAAGTAGGATCAAGAATAAGGAAACAAGATACCCACCTGAGGAAAAGTATCAGCGCTGATGAACGTTTAACAGCGACTCTCAAATTTTTGGCCACTGGACGATCTTACGAGGACAGGGATATCTGCTCCTTCTTTAAGTCAAATCATACCAGAAACATGCAAAGCTATCTACGAAGTTCTCAAAGAAGACTACACGAAGGTAACTGTTGAAACTCTTTAATTCATATAAATAAAACTTAGTAATATTGTAAAATAACGATAATTCAGTCTTGTGGCAAAAATATATGTAAAAAATTAAGTAGAAAAATTAAAAATTCTAATCAAAAAACAGTTTCCATTATTCATCATAGTTTGAATTATCAAAATATGATCGTAGTCCATCGAACTCTACTGTTGATTGTCCCGAAGCAGATGTTGGTGTCAAATTCTTTGAAGTTTGTGATGTTGATGGACGTGAGAATGTTAATGAAGTTCCTCTTTTATTGCAGTCGTTCTCGCAGACATCTGTGTTTCTGTTAACTTGTTAGCAGTGATTTTAAAGAGCAGAGCAGCCAGCCAGTCACAAATCACATCAAAGTGAAAATGAGCTAAGTTTGCCTGTGGCTGTGGCATCGTCCTTGGACTGTGGCTGCTCTTGAGAATTTTTCGCAATCACAGTTCGCACTGATCGCTTCTTATCTGTGCAGTCTTGCTACTGCTAGTAGCAGAGCAGGGTAACGATGAGCATGTTGTGTGCTGGACTGCGATGAAGACTAGCAGACTTCGAACAGTACATTCGCAACGCAACATGCATTGATATGTTTTTGTTTTTCCATTGATATGTTTTTGTTTTTCCTAATCGGTTGCTTCAGTTTGTTTTAGATCGAACAAGACAAGAGTGTTTGTTACATTTAATTATTCTTGGTGATTAATTTATTGAAAAATTTAGTGCGACGATTTCATTTGAGAAGCCTCAAAGTAAGAACTTATGCACATTTACTTTTAAATATTAGTTGATAAGGAAATGATTTGAAATTAGGGTTTTTATGTTTCTTAAGCTAATTGGTAGTGACGTTTCAGTATAATCTTGTAAGTTAGTCTATTGTTTCATCCATTGCATCCTATTTTGTAAATGAAATAAAAATAGTAACAGAACATTTTCCGTCGTTTACTGTACAATATAAAATGCATCTATGCATATTACAAGAGCAATTGGGTTAATCCATCGGAGCTTCAAAAATCCAAACAAATCACAAATTTTACTGCGTTAAAAATTTTATAATTGTAGGCAACAGTAAAATTAATACAAAAGTAGCCGTCTCTCTAAACATAATTTTTCAAAAACTAAATTATTTATGAAAAAGTCAGCATATTCTTATATTTCATTCATACTTTAGATGAAAATTATTATCAGGCAGGAAAGCACAACTGACAAGTAATTTAGTTGTTCATAGTTGACTAAATTCTATATTATATTCAAAAACATGGACCCGAAACTGAAAAAAATAGTCCAATGTGAGATTTCTTTGTCGTGGTTGATAGCTGCTTTGCTAAGTGCGAGATTTGCAAGGTTAAGCTATCATATAAAACAATTATTACAAATTTGAAGCGTCATATGTCTACAAAGCACTCAACAATCAAAATACCAGATGGTAGATTTGCATCCAAAAGTACTTCGAGAAATGGCACTGTGAGTATTTTCATCATCATAACTGTTCGTTTTTTCTGGGCGTATATTCTAAATGTTTTATTTCATGCAATATATTTTAGAATCATAGTATCGAAAATGTGTGTGCGACATCAGTTAATGTGCTGCAACCAAGCACAAGCACAATTACGCTCGATGAACATATGACAAGTCAGCCTAAATATCCTCCTAAACGACCTGCTTTAGTTCTAGGAACTCTGCACAATTTTGTACTGAAAAGGTTAACCACGACTGCAAAGCAGAGGATAGACGACAATTTCATGCACCTTTTCACTGTGGATTTTCAACTGTTTAGTATTGTGGAAGACTATAAATTCAAACGATTGATATACTCGTTAAACTCTTCCTATACTTTGCCAAATAGGCGTCATATTTCTGACACTATGCTACCTGCGATGTATGAGAAAATGTTGTCGGAAGTAAAACGTCTATCAACATCAATCACAAGGTGCAGTTTAACCACAGATTGTTGAACTTCGACGAACAATGAAAGCTTCATAGGAGTGAAAATACACTTCATTGATTCGAATTTTAATTTTAAATCCATTTTGTTGGGCTGTGTAAGTTATAATGAAAGTCACACTAGTTCAAATTTAGCGCAAAAAATTAAGCAAACGACCGATGAATGGGATATTTCGGGCAAAGTTTGTCTTGCAGTGTCCGATAATGCTACAAATATCAAATCAGCGATTAAGAACCATTTGGGTTGGGAGCATTTCGGATGTCTGGCTCACAGTATTAACCTAGTTACGCAAGACGACCTCAAATGTATCGCATCTTTGATTGAAAAAGTTCGCAAAATAGTGGTTCATTTCAAAAGAAGCTCCAGAGCAAATCAAAAAATTTTTGCAGTACCAACGAAATTCCGGCAAAGAACCTAAAAAAAATTGTTCTAGATGTTGCGAACAGCGAATACTAAAGGAGTTTTAAAAATGTTAGATAACGTGACACAATTTTTTGGAATGCCGACAAGAATAATTTCCGATCGAAGTACCGCTTTCACTTCTAAGAACTTCAAGGAGTATTGTGAAGAAAACACAATCCATCATATTCTGAACGCAGTTCAAACCCCTCGTGCAAATAGACAAATTGAAAGATATTTTCGGACGATCAAATCTGCAATATCTTGCTTAACCAATGATCCTGATGGCTATGACTGGGATGAAGAAGTATACAATTTACAATGGGCACTTAATAACATGACCCATTCAACAACCAAACAATCGGCAAGCGAATTGCTTATGTCTTACTCGCCTCGAAACATCACAGGGAATAAACTTTTACTGGCCATACATGACGAAGGAATTTTGAAATTACTAAGTCCAGATTCTGATACCGATGACGATGACATGGTTTTGTCAGAATTAAAGAAACGACTCGAAGAAAAACGAGCGTGTACTGGACAGATCTCCAATAAAAAGCAAGCGAACGGCTGCTCTAACAAAATCGAGAGGTATCCAAAATAAGTGCGCATATGATTTCAATGCTTCTCATACCGCCCCAAAAACTTAATCGGTGGGTGACCTAATTTTAATTCGTTTTGACTCGCCAGCAAGAGGAGAATCAAAAAAAAACAAAATGCATTACAAAGGTCCTTATGAAGTGGAGGAAGTATTGGGAAACGATCGATATCGAATAAAAGACTCTAATTGTATCCAGATTTTACAAAAGCCATATAATTCTGTACATGCTGCTGACCGACTGAAGCCTTGGTGTCGATTGGAGAATTTTGTATGGAGCGACTCCGAGAATGAGAAAGCAGATGATCAGTAGAAAGAAAAATAGAAACAACAACAAAATATGTAGAATCAGGTAATGGTATTATGTTCATTAAAATTTTCATAGCACAGATGTTTCCGCTCTTGAAAAAAATGCATCCTTATATTATTTTAACCTAGTAAAACATTGGAATTTACCAAATGCACAGATGGTGTTATTATCTTACACTCAAAATCGTAAAAATTCCTAATTGCTTACCATAAACTTAAATGAAATGCACACTGAAGCAAATCATACCCCTATTCCTAAGAGATTTCAACCCAACCTTCATAAAATATTCCAACCCAACCTTCATAAAATAAACCTTCATATTCTTGGTAGTCATAAACCAATAAACAAATCGCAACTAAAAGGAAAATAAGTAAGGAAGGCGCTGCGACAAGATGACGCCATGCTTCAGATATATTTAAGGAAATTTCAATTGTGTGTTAAACCCATGTTGTTGTTGATGAAAAAAAAAACAAGAACAATGATCTAATAATTGTATACATTGTCAAATTGTACCTGCGGCGTACAACAAAGGGGATCTTGTTGTATCTGTACGTGGTTATTGCGAAGAGTAGCTAGAGTACGGGAGACGTATGGTCTCGGCTATTCCGAGAGTGATAGTAGCTCCTGCGAATTAGCATAGTATAGGAGACGTAAGGTCTCGTAACTATCTTTGTTTATTCGGAAATTAATTATAGTATGGGAGACGTAAGGTCTCATAACTATACTTAGTTATTGTAGACTAGATATGGGCCACTGAAGAATAGTATGGGAGACGCAAGGTCTCGTAACTATACTTGTAGTCTTCTAGGGCGTCACTGAGGACAGTGAAAAACAGATTGGCTAAATGTTATATGAGAAAAGTCCCAGCTCGCAATATAACCGATCACACGGATGATAGATCTTCTCACTGACGTGGTCCCGGCATGCCTGAATAGCGAAAGAGGAAGAACTAGGCATGCGAATGAAAGGACATGTGAAATTGTGTTCTATACGAGACTGACGAAAAAGGATGTTTGCATGCGAAGATGTGTATGTGTGCATGCCAGTATGAGTTCCCGAGTTAAGGGATCGGGTAGAGTTGGACGTCAGTCTTGACCGGACATCGGGCGCGTCAGTAAGTTGATTTTTACTGAGTACTGAGCGAGTAGGATATTTTGATTGAGTAGTTATTAATTTAATCTTAATACTTATATAAGTTAATAAAGTCTGTAACAACTAAATTAATAATCACCATACGAGCCGATATGAAAACCGAACGTCACCCACCACAACGTCGCAGGATGATAATATTCGATAGCGCAACGTTGCAGTATGGTAACACACAATGTCGGGCACCCCACTACACCACATTCTGGCATCACAACATCACCATCTATAAAAGCGGCGGTTTCGCATCGGAATATTCATTCGACTCTATTACACCTCTGCATCCACATCGGGTCTTAAGCCCCACATACACGACCGATCCATCAGTCCAATTGGCCCCACGTCGGTCCAAAAACTTGCCGTGTATGGTGAAACCTGGATGGACTCGTGGACTTGAGCTGGCAGGTCGAATATTTAGCACGCCAAATATTCATGACGCCGATCCATCGCTCCATTGTTTGGCCTGTCCGTGTGTGGCAAATGTAGAGCCGAATTGACTGGCGCCAGCCAGTGGATCGATCGTGTATGTGCGTGCTCAGTCCAAAATTTTGGATTAGTATTTGTAGCGAAGCCGTAGACAACGTATCTGTCTCTCTACGTAGAATTAAACTTTGCGTTTTGTATTTTTATTAATTAAATATCTTAAATATTAAGTAACATGACTTCGGCTAGAGACTTTATATTGGAAGTGATTGATCTATATAGAGAACATGAATGTCTTTGGCGAATCAAACATGAAGATTACCACAACAAAATTAAAAGAAATGTAGCACTAGATGCTATTTTAGAATTGTTTAAAACCAAAGACCCGACTTCAACGAGAGAATCGGTTCTGTAAAGACTGCAAAACATGCGGGGTTCTTTTAATAAAGAACTGAGAAAGGTAAGAATATAATATTAAGTATATATTTATGAATTTTATTTAATTGTATACTCATTCTCAATATAGATTAAGGCTTCACAGACATCGGGTTCTGATCCAGAAAGTGTACATGTGCCAAAACTCTGGTATTATAGCAACCTAATTTTTCTTCAGACCAGGACGTACCAAGGAACAGTCAAAGCTCATCATCAATAATTGATGCTCTATTTGATGAAGAGGTAAATAAAAGCAAACTGTTTTTCAATTTTTTTTTATTTTATGAACTAAGCTGCGAACATCCTCCTTGACGTGGTAAGGGGGCTTGCGTGACTCACCTAGGCTAGAGTAAAATCTGGCTTGGGCGAGTCCAGACCAAACGAATCCAAACTGATGATTATGTCGAATTTAAACATAAATTTACCGCAGGAGGGTCTGGTGCCTTCGGCACCTAAATCCCTCACTGCTACACCAGCAGTCTGCCCCTCGGATTCTGGGGAGGGCAAAAAATCGACGCACGTGGAATTACTTAGTGGTTCCATGGAAAACCTGGTACTAAGAGAACCAGAAAAAACTCCATACCCGGAGGAGCTCACCCTTGGCGGGCCCTCAGCTGCGAGTTCACCGGCAACGGAGGGCTTAGCAGCGACGGGGAATTACTTAAAAAAGAGGAACAGGAGTGGCGCGGAGAAAAAGAGGAGGGCGAAAAAAGGGCTCAGCAGAGGCGAGAGGTTCCCTCAGGGACTGACACTCAGGCCGGGACCTCTTTGAACCCAACTCCCTCCGTGACCCCTGCAGCTCCTCGACCAAAGTCGCCGGAATCGGGCCCAAGCAATGCTAGAGGCTCGAAAAAAAGACAACGCTCCGGGGAGGAAGAGGTATCCAGGATGTCCGCCAATCCTAAGGTTAAACGACCGAGGGAAGGGGACAAACTGAAGACCCCTCAAAAGAAATCCTTTGCGAGCGTGGCTCGGAGCAATCTGGGCTTCGTACTGGCAGCGGAAGGCATGGCTCGGGGCTACTCTGGTGAACAACTAGAGCTGCTCAAGGGCCGTATCTCCAAAGCCGTCGCAGAGGAGATAGACAGAGGCACGCCGTTGAAATTTGACTCGGTGGGGACCCTTAGAAATCAACTGAGGATCGTCCCTGCAGATGCAAAAACAACGGCTTGGTTGAAAGTCTTGGTGGAGGGAGACAGGCTAAGGGGAACATGGGAGGGCCCTAGTGGAAGCATCTAGGCTTCCAGTGCTCCACAGGGCCACTTTCTTCGTCCCGGGCCCAGACCAAATCGCGGAGACTGTTCTCCGAAGGCTCTCCATCGTTCAGCCGGAGATAAAAACAGCCGACTGGGCCCTGTATGCACAGGTGCCCATGAAGGACTCCCGAAAGGGACTCCTCATGGTTGGTGGAATCCCGGACAAGGACAGGGAGTACATAAAGGGAAAGGAAGGATGGCTCTACTTGGAGCTCAATAGGATTAGCGTGAGCTTTTCCAAAGGGCCCAAGGAACCAGGACCACAGGCTCCCAAGTAGCGGTTCCTTGTCAGCGTGAGTGTTATACTTGTTCTGTATTGTGTTGTGTTGTCTTGGGGTTGACCTGGGGATGTAGCATGGAAACATGATGGTGGCACAAATCAACATGCAGCATAGTAAGGCGGCTAGCTCTCTAATAGCTAGACGCTGTAACGAAAGCTGCAACAAACCCCCCGGAGGCAGCAATGTCTCCGGTTTTGCACCTGCTCTACCCATATTTCTAATACAAGAACCATGGATGGCAGGAGGCCGAATCCGCGGTATAGGGACCAACTCTCAAATGGATCTCTTGGCAGCGGATTGTGAAAAACCCAGAACCTGTGTTTGGCTCCCAAGGACTCTTAACGGGCTCTTGGTACAGGAATTCTGCGACCGAGACTTAACCGTAGTACGAGTAAGTACAACGGTGATGGGGAGTAGACGAGAAGCTCTTCTGGGATCGGCCTATCTCCCCTACGAAGATCGAATTCCGTCAGCAAGCCTCACAAGGCTGATGGAATATGTTAAAAAACACAACCTAAATCTGATCTTAGGCTGTGATGCAAACGCTCACCACGATTGCTGGGGTAGCTCGGACACCAACTCGAGAGGTGAAAGCCTACTAGAGTTCTTAGCCAGTTCCGGGCTCACCATAGCGAACCGTGGGGCGAAACCAACTTTCGTCACATCCAGGAGGCAGGCAGTCATAGACATAACAATTGTCTCTGACGCAGTCACTCACTGGGTTAAAGACTGGAAAGTTTCGAAAGAAGTGACGCTATCTGACCACAGGTACATCACTTTCAACATCGAGGCTAATCCAATAGGTGGGCCAAAATGGTTGAGAAACCCCAGGAACACAAATTGAGCGGCCTTTAGACAAGACGTGCAATGTAAATTACAGCAACCAGAGAAAATCCGAGAACCTGAGCAGCTCGAAGAAGCTGTGAGGAACTTAGTCGAGGTATTGAGGGCCTCTTTTTAGGCCCACTGCCCACTAAAAAGGACTACACTGGGAAACACCCCATGGTGGACACCAAGACTAGCCAGGCTTAAGAAAAACGCTAATAAGGCGTTCAACCGGGCCTGTAAAGCTCGAAGTGAAATCACCTGGGAGGCGTACAAGCAATCCAAAAGAGACTATCACAAGGCTCTTGCGGAGGCGAAAAGGAACTCATGGAAGAAATTTTGTGAAGAAATAAACTCATGCCGGGAGACCGCCAGAGTTAAGAAGATCCTCATAAGGGGACCGAGCAATAACCCCGGGCTCCTTAAGGACGAAAACGGGAAGTTCACCACCACAAGTGAAGAGACGTTAAACCTCTTGCTTAAAACGCACTTCCCCGGTAGCATAACTCCCTCCGGAGGAAACACCGTTCATCCGAACGTACCATCTCAAACGGATTGGAATCAAGCCGCCGAGGTGGTGACTGTAGAGAGGCTCCAATGGGCAATTGGAACTTTCGACAGCTACAAAGCACCTGGCGAGGATGGAACTTATCCCATCCTGCTGAAGGAAGGAATGGCTTCCATCACCAACCATCTGTGCAATATATACAGGGCCAGTTTGGCCCTAAAATATATACCAGAATTATGGAGGAGGGTAAGGGTGGTATTCATACCAAAGATCACGAGAACCACTTACCAGATAGCAAAAAGCTATCGACCCATAAGCCTCACATCTTTCGTGCTGGAAACACTGGAACGACTGGTGGACGTCCACGTGAAAAACACAGCACTAATAGAGAGGCCCTTGCATCCGGGACAGCATGCCTATAGAAAGGGAAAGTCTACGGAGACGGCTCTGCATGAGCTCGTTCACGGGATCGAGCGGGGCCTTAACGACGGACTATTCTCTTTCGGAGCTTTCCTAGACATAGAAGGTGTTACGACATACATATGTATAGTATGTACTGTCATCATAAGTACTCAACCCAAATCTTGGTTTGAGTCATAAACATAATGATCCTCTCGTATTCCAAATTCCAGAAACATTTTCCCGTCATAAACCCATAAAATCCTCACATCCGTAATCCTCGTCATAAAATCTGTCCATCAGCAATCCACGTTATAAAACGAGTCCCTTCCCGGTATTTCCCAATGATCTTTTGTAATAGGTATTTAGGAATGATAATAGTTTGTAAGATAGGATAAGAAAAACTATATAAACTGTTTAGCTCATAGGAATAGCATTCATTTGTGAAGAATAAACATAGAAGAACGAACATACGTTTTGTTTTCCTTAACTGGCGCAGTCGGGTCACGGTTCCCAATCAGATAAAGTGAAAATTCTATCAATTTTTCACACAAGATCTACGGGTGAACCGGACGAAAAAGAACATAAAATAAAATATATCAATATTTTTTTTAAAATCTGGATAACTTAATAAGTTCATTCACCGATTTAAAATTAAACGAAAAAACTGCCGAAATGGATTACAGCCAGATCAGCAGCTATATATCCTCTATCCCTACATTCGATGGAACGCAACTAGACCTCTACCAATTTGTTAAGGCGGTGGATGTAGTCGAAAAATACGTAAATTCCAGTGTGCAGAAAGAAATATTAACGCAGCAAACCCTACTGAGGATTCAAGGAAAAGCCCGAGAAGTCATTTTAACGTACAACCCGGAAGTGTGGACGGATATTAAAACAACATTGATCTCTCATTTCGATACGCCGGAGACGGAGCTTCAATTGCAGGAGAAATTATTCAGCAGCAGATTCACAACAGCGCAGCAACTGTACGAATATTTTTGTAAGTGCCTTTGTTTAATTAATCAAAAAGTTAGAAATAGTTGTAGTTATAGTAGTGAGCAAAAAAGTGAAATTATTAAGTCTCGGTATTCGATGGCAAAAAATATTTATATTAATAAGTGTCCGGAACCTTTAAAAAGTGTTTTATTAGCAAGAAATCCATCCACTTCGGAGGAAATACGTGCAATTTTACATGATACCGTTTATATTAACTTCGGGAACCTACGTAATTTTTCAAGTGTGCCACAGCGTGGTTCGAATATGTTGAATCAAGTAGGAGCTCAAAATCGACCGATTCATTACTCAATGAGCCCGGAGTGGTTGAATCAGCAACCACAATACACTTTCCCCAATGCTTATCAGCAGCGTAATTTTACCCCAATGGCGATAAATAATCCTTCACGGAATTTCACTCATAACGAACATTCTGGCAATCTAAAAAATAATCATATACACCCAGTGAGTCACTTTTTACCAACGGATCGTTCTATGAATACAGTGCTTTCAAATGAAAGCTCTTTACATATTGAAGAACCTTGCCAGGATTTTCATTTACAAGCCTCGGAAAACCAATCTCAAACTTACCCATCGCTGAATTAACAATTCACAATCACACTTTTCGCTGTTTAATAGATACAGGCTGTTCGACAAGCATTATGTCAGCACTAAAAATTAAAAACTCAAATCGAGAAAAGCTATCTAACCCTGTTTATCTCCATACTATTGATGGAAAACTTTTGTGCACAGAATTTATAAGAACGTCTGTACCGAGAGAATTTGGTGTTGAAGCTACTATGATCTGGAAAATAGCGAGCATTTCGTTTTCCTGTTTCGACGCAATAATTGGCATGGATATTTTGACAACCTTAGGTGCTATAATTAACCTTATTCATAACAACATGGTTATCAATGGAAATCTTGTTACTTTTGATACTGATGTTCCTACAAAAATTATTGAAGAATTTTCAAATTCAATATCTCATAAGCAAATAGATCCGAATCCAGACCCAAACTCTTACTCAATCGAAGAGAAAACCCTAATAGATAATATTATGACAAATTTCAAAGATTTGGAATATAGTCCAAGTGAAAAACTATCATTTACCCATAAAATAAAACATTCTCTGAAATTAAAAACAAGTGAACCGATTTATCAACGAAACTATAGACTACCTCACCATACTAAAGAATTTGTTAAAAAACAAATTCAAGAAGACTTAGCACAGGGAATCATTCAGTCTTCTTCAAGCCCCTACAATTCACCAATTGTTGTCGTACCTAAAAAAGGGGGCACATACAGATTAGTGATCGATTTCCGGAAGATAAACTTGGTTACAGTGGAGGACAAGTTTCCGATTCCCCAAATAGACGACATTTTAGGAAAACTAGGCAATTGTAACTACTTCACGACAATAGACTTAGCCAAAGGGTTCCACCAAATTGAAATTGATCCAGAAGATAGGCACAAAACAGCGTTCTCAACTGATGAGGGACACTTTGAGTTTACGCGAATGCCTTTTGGCCTAAAAAACTCCCCTGCGACGTTTCAGAGATTGATGAATACAATCTTGCATAAGTATGTAAATAAATCGTGCATAATCTACATGGACGATATTTTAGTATACAGCACTTCGCTACAGGAACATGAAGATGCTTTAAAGAAAATACTAACGACCCTATGAGAAGCAAATCTCAAAATACAAATTAGCAAATGCCAGTTCTTGAAGAAATCAACTGAATTTTTAGGACATGTCATTACTAAGAACGGTATTACGCCAAATCCCAAAAAAGTAGAAGCAATACACAAATTTCCGTTACCGAAAACACAAAAAGAAGTGAAGTCATTCCTTGGACTCACAGGTTTCTATCGCAAATTTATCAAAGACTATGCACTTATAGCAAAGCCTATGACTGCAACACTCAAGAAGGATAATTCGATATATATACCAGATCCGGCATATGTGAAGGCATTCGAAACCCTGAAAAACTACGTTCTAAACGAGCCTATCCTTGCTCACCCAAATTTTAATGAAACCTTTACTCTAACAACTGACGCTTCTAATGTCGCACTAGGAGCCGTCTTGTCACAAGGCGTTAAAACTATTAGCTTCGCATCAAGAACTCTCAACGATACTGAAACGCGCTTCTCTACAATTGAAAAAGAGCTGCTAGCAATTGTTTGGGCAGTGAAATACTTCAGGCCTTACCTTTACGGTAGAAAATTTATATTGCAAACCGATCACAAACCCCTTACATTTCTGCAAAACATTAAAGAAGATACACCTAAACTCTTCAGGTGGAAAATAAAACTTTCTGAATACGATTATGATATTAAATATATCAAAGGGAAAAACAATTTCGTTGCTAATGCTCTTTCTAGAATAGAAATAAACGCTATTGGTTTAGAGAACAGAAAATCTGAATCACTTGCTACGCAACATACAGCCAATGAAGATAGTTTGAACTATATTTCTATTTCAGAGAAACCACTGAACTGTTTCAAATATCAAATAGAGATCAAACTAGCAAAGTACAACCATAGTAAAGTTGAAAAATTCGCAAATGCTAAACGTTTAACATTATTTTATAAAGACTTTTCTCCTGATGAAGCCCATTCAATATTAAATAATTTTGTTCCCAATGCAGGGACGATTGGTTTGAAAGTTCCTAATAAACAAATACTAACTATATTTCAAAATGCATATAAGAACTGGAAATTAAATTCTCCAAAAGTTACAGTAGTGAATTGCAGCTACCTACTAACCGATTGTTCAAATGCGAAGATATTAGAAATCATTGCAGAAGAACACATATGTAGCAACAAACCACGCAGGAATAAATAAATTGTATGAAATACTTAGAAAGAAATATTATTATCCAAAACTTAAACAATTAATTACGAACCACATCAATAAATGCAAGATATGTGCAACTGCTAAGTATGACAGAAATCCACCGAAAGAACCCTTTCGGATAACACCGACTCCGAAGGACATCAGGGAAATTTACCATGTGGACATATGGTTCCAAGACAGCAAAACTCCGTATATAACTTGCATAGATAAATTTAGTAAATTTTTAACTGCTGCAAAACTAGATAATAAGCAATGGGATACAATTATAAACGCCCTTCAGAAAATATTTAACAGAATAGGATTTCCGAAGCATATAGTTTTTGATAACGAAGGAGCTATCACTAGTGTAAAAACAAAACAATGGCTGGATGCTCAAGAAATCACATATCACTTATGTTCTCCCCATCACAAAACTGGAAATTCTGACATAGAAGTCGCCCATAGAACACTAAATGAGCATCTAAGAATATTTTTACAAAGGCAGCAAAAAGAAGACGAAAATCTTAAACTTCTGGATCCTATAGAACAAAGCCTCTACTATTATAATAACAGCAAACATTCAACTACCCAAGAAACTCCTTTTAATATTTTTTTTTGGAAAGACAAACTTAACCAAAGATGAAATACTACAAAACCTGCAAATGAACAAACAGAAATGGATCGAAAAATCAAACGCAAAACGCAAACACTTCCCATTAGACACTCAATACCGTAAAAATATCCCTAAAAATAAATTGGATCTTAGGTACGTCACCGCTAAACCTAACTCCAAGACGCATCCCCAGAGAAAAAAGAAATTAAAGAAGCATTATAATCTTTCGAAAGATATTGTTTGTTCTCTCAACGATTCTCCATGTTGATATAAATAAAACAAACTCACTCTTAAGCGGAAATTGCCACGAGCCTTTCGATACATTTTTTTTTCTTACGCATAAAACAAGCCCAAATGATGCTAGTAGCTCTATTGCATGATTCAACATTACACCACATTTATTTCAAAACACTGCAAAATGTAAATCTAACTATATAAAACGCTAAATTATATGGTTCTCATTTGACACCTTTTCTTAAGAAATATATAAAATCAATGTTCAAAATAATTATAAAGATTATATTACTCCTTTGTATTTGCAAATAAGAATTATTTGAGAAACTTATAATAAATAAAGTTGAGGACAACTTTAGTCTTAAGGAGGGAGGTGTTACGACATACATATGTATAGTATGTACTGTCATCATAAGTACTCAACCCAAATCTTGGTTTGAGTCATAAACATAATGATCCTCTCGTATTCCAAATTCCAGAAACATTTTCCCGTCATAAACCCATAAAATCCTCACATCCGTAATCCTCGTCATAAAATCTGTCCATCAGCAATCCACGTTATTAAACGAGTCCCTTCCCGGTATTTCCCAATGATCTTTTGTAATAGGTATTTAGGAATGATAATAGTTTGTAAGATAGGATAAGAAAAACTATATAAACTGTTTAGCTCATAGGAATAGCATTCATTTGTGAAGAATAAACATAGAAGAACGAACATACGTTTTGTTTTCCTTAACTGAAGGTGCCTTTGACAACTCCCCATTTGGTGGAATGACATCTGCAGCAGAGAGACATGGGATAAGCGGCACGATAACGGGCTGGCTGACCGCTCTCCTCGCTGAACGAAAAATAACAGCGTCACTGGGGGACACTAGTATAACAGTAGCCCCAACAAAAGGGTGCCCACAAGGAGGCATACTTTCCCCTCTCCTGTGGTGTTTACAAATGAACTCATTAGTGACAGAACTTAACCAACAAGGCTTTCTTGCCATCGGCTATGCCGATGACCTGGTCATATTATGCAAAGGCAAGTTTGCCGGCACAGTGTGTGACAGGATGAAAGAAGGACTTAAAAGCACGCACCAATGGTGTAGAAGAAACGGGCTGGCGGTAAACCCAGCCAAGACAGAACTCACCATGTTCACCAGGAAGCGAGTGTGGGATGCATACACGCTACCTACTTTAGATGGCGTGAAGCTCCAACTCTCAAAAAAAGTCAAGTACCTGGGCGTAACCCTAGACACGAAACTCACCTGGAAAGAACATGTTGATGAAAAAACAAGAAAACCTAAAAACATTTTCTGGGCATGTAGAGGCTCCATGGGTAAAACCTGGGGACTCTCACCTCGAAATGTGATATGGCTATACAAAGCCTGCTTAAGACCGGTCATACACTATGGAAGCATAGTGTGGTGGAAACGGTCAGACCTAGATACTACAAAAAGTGAGCTAGGCTCGGTGCAGCGACTAGCACTAGTGAGTGCTACTGGAGCGGTGCGAACCACTCGCACGGAAGCACTCAACGTGATCATGGACATGCTGCCACTGGACTTATCAGTGAAGCAACATGCCGCAAAGACGATGGCACGCCTAAGGAGAACCGGGATGGTGAAAGACGGCGGCTGGACTGAGGGACACCTCAAACTTTAAAGAGTTTAAAAGTGGACTCACTCTTTGATCTGCCCAACGACTACATAATCCCATGGCTCTTCTTTGGAAAAAATTTCACAACGAGTTTGACTGATAGGAATGATTGGACTAAGTCCGGTCACCTTTCTCACAGGCCCGCTGATATCATAGTGTACACAGACCAGTGATGAGCGTCGGGGCTGGGGCGGGAATATATATACGCCCTGGACCACATGAGGCTCAAATATCGATACCTCTGGGAACAAAAACAACCATCTTTCAAGCTGAAGTCCACGCCAGAGCCAAAGCCGCGGACCTCTTACAAGACAGAAGAATACAAAACAAACATAAAAATCTGTTCAGACAGTCAGGCCGCTATCAAGCCCCGGGTTGCCACAATGTGAAAACTTCAATTGTGGAGTGTGCCCAGAACAGCCTCAAAAAGCTGAGCCAGAGAAACAGAGTCTCAGTTACCTGGGTCCCAGCACATGTGGACATTATAGGTAATGAAGAGGCAGACAAACTGGCTAAGAAGGGAGCAGAGATCACACCGGTTGGTCCTTAGCCTGTTCTGCCAACGAACATAAATCTAATCTCAAAAAAGATCAATGAGACACTCCGGGAAGAACATCGAAGACGATGGCTCAACCTACCAACATGCAGACAGACAAAGCTCTTTCTGCCAAACCTACGACCTGAAGTCGCAAAATACTGTCTGAAACTAAATAGAGTCAGACTGAAAAAACTCACAGAAGTGATTACAGGCCACGGACGCCTGAGAAGTCACCAAGCTCTTCTGCAAATAGTGGACGATGCATGGTGCACTAGATGTGAGGAGGACGAGGAAAGAAGGAAGATTGGAATAGAAGGATAAATAAAGTTAAGCGTATAAATGCGGATTACGTGAAAAACGTCAATATTGCCTCGTGTATATCACGGAAGAATGAAGGCTACGAAGTATTTCATGTAAGGGGTGCCCCAGTATCTGCAGATGTAACGTGGATGATTCAATTCCTTCAAAGTGAGCTTGCCATTACTGATTGTTTAGCTGAAACTCTCTCTAAAAGCACCAAGAGAAAAACCACGTCATTCAAAGTATGTATTCCATCTCGGTATGCCTGGCTGTTCTTTCAGCATGAAGGTAAGGCGAAGCAAATTTGGAATGGGATGACATTCACCCTATGGCGTAACTCAACCAAAAAGGTTCAGCATAAGCAGAAACTAGTCAGTAAGAACAATTCATTTACGTGTACAGCCTCCCCTAAAAATGTTGCAATTTTCCCGACTAACAACCCTAATCCCGTCCAACAACTAGGTATTATTACTACTCCCACTTTACCTGCATCCACTTCTAAAGTCCCCATTAGCATACCTACGTCTTGTAAGCTTACCACTGACACCTCCTTAAAAAAAAGTCCCATATGCAGCGCAGATCCTACGACACCCACCCCTGCAAGACGTATTTTCAATACCAAGCAGCCGGCTTCAATATCCATTCCACTTGATGTTTCTTGCGAAACCTCTACTTGTCACATGATGACTGCTAAGACAAACGCAACATCCAAATATGCTAATTTTATCCGCGGTGACGATCAAATCCCCTCGCAATCCGGTGCTATCCACATGCCAAACCCTCCTATCAATCGACCTTCCGCACCTAAATTTATTGATCCACTGGTACCTCCGGTTGTAAGAATTACCTCGAACTCTACAGACGATCTTGAGAGCAGATATCTTTTATCTCGGTTAAGAGACCATAAAATTTACGACAATGTCCGCCTTTTCCTTGCATACATGCATAACGCACCGGAAACTACCTGCTTTGAGGGGAAAACGAAAACCAATCTCAAGGTCATGATCCAACAAGAAGGTCTCCCTACTGACCTTGATTCTTTACGTCTCTTTTTTAATCGATATCATGAAGAACTCGGTATGTCCCCTGATCAAGTCAAACGTGATCTTGAAACTTATAGCTCCTATGTCAGCTCTAAGTATATCTCTCTCTTACAAAAATCACGGGAAGACCATAAGAAATTTTATTCCTAATACGAAAGACACGTCTAAAATCTTAAGATTTCTCTACCATAACTGCAGTGGTATGAGGGGCAAATTAAATAGACTTTATATTGACGCCAAATCTTGCCATTTCAATATACTCACTATAACAGAGACTTGGTTGAACGACTCGTACAAAAACGAAGAAATACTTGACAACAATTGGACAATCTATAGAGCTGATCGTGATTATCTTCATACTGGTGTCTCAAGGGGAGGTGGTGTTCTTACCGCAATTCACAACTCCCTGTCGAGTGAACTTGTTACAACCGTGTCCCATAAATCATTTGAACATATATTTATCAGAGTTTTATTAGAAAAACATTTCCTCTACATCGGTGTTATTTATGTGCCCCCACACTCCGAAGATACTACTTATAATGATTTGAGCGACGTAATATCTTCTGTCATTGATTCATTGAATGTGGATGATAAAATTATCATATTTGGTGACTTCAATCGCCCGAATATTGGCTTTATAACCGATGACAATGATAGTCACCTCCTCCCAGTCAACATTCTTGGCGACATTGACTTTAATCTCATCAGTGTGTTTTATGGCAATGATTTGCAGCAAGTTATTTCGACTCCTAACCAAAATGGCAAATGGTTAGATCAGATTTTCACCAACTTTTATGACGAAGCGGTGGTTAGCCAAACCATTGACACCGAGAATCTTTTCTCCAACACTCTCCATCACTCAGCTTTGACGGTTGAACTATCCACTGCGAATGTACCCTTTACCCAATCGTACAATAATGAAATTGTATATGATTTCTTAAATGCTGACTATATTAGCATTAAAAAATTTCTCGATACCATACATTGGCCGAGTTTCTTTTCGTCGTTAGATTTAGATGAATCTATAACTTCTTTTTATACGCTAATCTTTCATGCTATTAATAAATTTGTACCAAAGATAAAGAAACGGAGCAAACTTTCAGAACCCTGGCTTGATCATGATTTAAGGCACTTAAGAAACCAAAGAAACAGACTATATAGGAAAATAAAAAATGGAATTTTCGTCGACGAGGATCTAAAGAAAATGCACGATAAGCTATCGAATGAATTCTCCACTAAATCCCGACAAGCGTACGATGTTTACGTCAACGTAATTGGTGAAAGCATTATAAATGATCCGAAAAAATTCTTTGATTTCGTTAATACAAAACGTAAAATGACAGGCTATCCCGTTTCTTTGTTCAAAGGGAATGTTGTATCCTCCTCTCCACTTGAAACTTGCAACCTATTTGCCGATCATTTTCAGGAGACCTTCTGCCCGCCTATAGTCTCGTCAACAACACCGTCGATTGGAGCTAACACAACGCCCCTCATCGACAGTATAGTCTTGTCACAAGAGGCAATTATTAATGCTGTTTACGAGCTAAAAGTGAACAAAGGACCCGGCCCAGACTTACTTCCTCCTGGTTTCTTGGTTCGTTGCATAGACCAACTTGTCACTCCTTTGCACCTCATTTTCAATAGATCTCTGTCTCTAGGTGTCTTTCCGTCCTCCTGGAAATCCTCGCATCTTATACCTATTCATAAAAGTGGTGATAAGCGATCTGTTGATAACTACCGAGGGATCGCTATTTTGTCAGTCATCCCCAAACTCTTTGAGAAGCTTAACGAACAGCAGCATGGATTTCGTAAAGGCAGGTCGACTTCCACTAATCTCATGATCCTAGTTTCTGACGTCCTCTGTGAAATGGAAAAGGGAAACCAAGTTGACGCGGTCTATACAGACTTTAGTAAGGCTTTTGACCGGGTTGATCATCAAACCCTAATACGTAAAGTACGTAATTTTGGAGTATCTGGTTCCCTACTCAATTGGCTACAATCCTATCTCTGTGACCGAACTCAGATGGTCAAATTCCAAGGTCACTTATCTAAAAGAGTTTTTGCATCCTCCGGAGTACCACAAGGCAGTCATTTAGGCCCTCTGTTGTTTAATATATTCATTTCTGATCTATCTGCGACACTGTCTAACATACCTCACCTATTCTATGCTGACGACTTAAAAATTTACTACAGCATCAAAACACAATCGGATGCAGCCTTCCTCCAGTCCAAGATTCATGCACTTGCACACTGGTGTAGTCAGAATAAGCTCTATCTCAATGTCAGCAAATGCCACGTGTTGAGCTTTTCTCGTAAAAATGCAGTTACTACCTATTCTTATTACCTTAACGACATAGTTTTAAACAGGGCTGATCATGTCGTTGACCTCGGCGTAGTCTTAGACAACCAATTGCGGTTCAATCTGCAATATGACAAAGTCCTATCAAAGGCTAATAAACAGCTTGGCTTCATTAAGAGACGAGCCAAAGAATTCAAAAACGTTTGGGTTACCAAGTCCTTATACACCACCTTCGTGCGGCCCTTGATCGAATATGCTTGCATAATTTGGAACCCCGTTTTTGTGCTCCACAGCGACAGACTTGAATCTATCCAGAAACAATTCTTGCTTTTTGCCTTGAGGGACCTCTACAACCCGAGTGTCTTTCATAGTCTTCCTTCCTACAAATATAGACTAGACCTTCTAAACTTAATGTCTCTTTCATCTAGAAGAACACTAATTAGTGCCAGTTTCACCTTCGACGTTATCAGCGGCGCAGTAAATATAGTAGCCCTCGCTGATAGAATAAAATTTAATGACCAACAACGACGTACTCGACACACAACCCTGCTTAAAGAATATCGGCATCACACGGCCTATGGTCATAATGAACCGATAAATAGATGTTGCAGAATATTCAACACAATTAGTAACCACTATTCTCCGGGTATCCCTAAATCGTCCTTTAAACGTAACCTGACAAAGGCCCTATTGTCATCATAACCACGCACTCCCCAACTAAGCCTGATTAAGTTTTAATTAGACTAAGTTACTTTACTTTAACTTATTAATTATTTATGTATTTTGTATTGTTTACTTGATGCCTTGTTTGGTGTAAATAAATAAATAAACAGCGGCACATTATGTGGGCTACTGTCCCGCGTTCTCCAGACACAGATATAGAGCCCTTGGCATGCCTCAAATAGGAAACAAGGAGTTCCATACCTTAGCCTTGGACGACCTGATGAGGTTTATCATCTCATCCGGAAGATTCAAGACATAAGAATTAACTCCAGAAAGGAAAAGTATGAGGCTAGTACAATCGACCAGCAGGTCGCAGTGTTAGGGCTGCAATGCCCACCTCCATGTCACGACGACGACGACGAAGCTGCGAACATGATTTTACTAAAACTAGGAATGAACATGAATTAGGTACATTTTTATTGGAACAATAAAATGAAGAATTCTAATAACTAGGTAGAAAATACAACAGTAGTTAATAAAAAACACACTTAGGTACAAGTTTGGTTTTTATATCAGTGAGTCTTGCCAAGGCACTTGTCCTTCACCAACGAAATAGTCTGCAAACGTTTCGCGAACTAACTTAGCTATTGCTTGTGGATTTTTTGTTGTTGTACGTTGTAGAGGGGTCGGTTGATTGTTTTGTTCATGTGGTTCCATTTCATCCGTAGTGTATGCAGTGCAAGTCCTTCTAAGATAGTTATGTAGAGTACAACATGTTAGTACGACAATATCGATCTTATCCGGGGACAAATTAATAGTTCTTAATAGTAATCGGAAGCGATTGGTCATAATTCCAAAAGCGTTCTCCACTATTCTTCTCGCTCTTGACAATCTGTAATTGAAAATTCTTCGTTCTCTAGTTAACATTCTTTGATTAAATGGCTTCATGAAGTCCCTTCTTAACGCAAACGCCTCATCTCCGACAAAGACGTAAGGTAAAGTGAAATTTTCCGAGACAGGTTCTGCAGGAGGTAGGTTGAGTTGGCCATTGTTCAGTTTGTCATAAAATTTGGTATTTTTTATGACACCACCATCTGAGATTCTACCATTCGTTCCAACATCAACCCATATAAACTCATAATTTGCATTAACACATGCCATAAATACAATAGAGTGAAATTGTTTGTAATTATAAAAATACGAGCCACTTTGTGGAGGTGGTTTGATTCTGATGTGTTTGCCATCCTAAGCTCCGAGGCAGTGTGGAAAATCCCATCTATCTTCAAAATCTTTAGCGATCTTTCTCCACTCTTCGATGGTATTAGGCATCTGGGAAAATCAAACATATTTCCAATATTGATCTACCTAGTTCATAAAATGCAGTTATAATTATACTCCTGCTGCTAACAACAGGCATTTACTATTTATTTATGTTTTCTTTTTCAGAACACTCATGACACGCTCGAAGAGGTATTAAGCGCTAGTAGCTCATATTCGTCTGTATCATCCACACCGTCATTCAAAAGACCCCCTCCCAAGGCAGATGTCATTTTAGAAAAAAATGCTAGACGGTTGGATGGACCATTTTCTTCCACAACACCTGTAGAGGTTGAAAAACCCAAGGAACATGATGTATTTGGTCAGTACGTAGCGGAGAAACTGCGATCAATTAAAAATTCACAAGTTCCATTCTGCCAAAAAGTCATCAACGATGCAATTTTTTTGGCAGAAATGAATTCATTAAATGTGACATCAAAAATAGTCACAGAATATGCAATTGCTTCTCCAGTACTCAGTCAGAGTCTGTTCAACCAGCCAACTTGACCGCCCCCACCGAACAAACAATTGGAATTGATCCAACTGTTCTTGCGATGCAAACTTACTACGATGCCATTCATCAAGAAACGGATCAAGAATAGCTGCTTTTGAATGCATCATTTGACTTTGAATGCATCATTTGACTTTCACTTCACATCACTTCACTGCATCACTATATTGACACATATTCTTTCTTTCTTCAATTAAAGATTTCAAAATAATAATATGTTTTAATAAAAATTTATTTACCTTTACATACTCCTGAAGACTGAACAAAATAGCTTTGCACGTATCAGGAATTATTTTTCCCAAAGCCTGGGGTGAAATTGCCGTAGGGAATTTCAGATCCTCATAGGTACATCCCCTTGCTAAGTATCGAAGAGTAGCAGTCAATCTCTCGTGTGGTATGATCGCTTGTCTCATGTTTGTATCGTTTCTCTTAATTAATGGGATAACTTTTTGAAGCAAATTATTGTACGTCGTCTCATCCATTCGAAGAAGTTGCTGAACCAATTTAACATGACTTAATTCTCTTCTATTACCAAGCCATTTTTTCTGCCACTTGCTTTTAGGTTTTCTTTTTTTTATGTAAATACAAGCAGTAAAAGCATATAAAATTTCTAATTCATTCATAATTATTTAATTTTAAAGTAGTATTAAAATAGAATACAACTTCTCCAATATGCAGCTACAGCTCAGATGACCGACTAAGGCAGTTTGTACTCTGGCTCCATGGATTGGTCGTGAGTGGGCCCATTTTTTTGACTCAGTCCAAACGGACTCAAGCCAAATGGACTCAGGCCGTTTGGACTGCTCGTAAATGGCGGCCTTAAGGCTTTTAGATAGAATCCTTCCTTGACGCCTCTGCATCGGGTCTAAGGCTCTTGGAACTCTATACATTCAAATACTTTATACTGTACTTATCACTCAGTTGTCACTTTGACTTCATGGCGAGCGAACGTGTCATTCAAATTGAATGCGAATTAAAATTGAAAATTGTAATACGATTAGTTGCGAATACACACAAAGGATTACGGGACGGTTTTTTGTAATTACTTAGAGCTTTTTGCGGCGAAATTGTTGAAAAATCGCTATTTTTCCAAAATACGTGAATTTTCGGTGGCGGGTCGCGTTTTCGGCGTCTTCTCGTCAGTGTATGGTGACGGTTCGTCACAAGTTAGAGCAGTGTTCCCTCTAAGTGCGCCATAAATTTGGTTAAAATCGGAGTTCGTTCAGATACCTTTCCGGGCTGAAACGTGTTTTCGAGTGTGGAAAATTGAGGTGACGCGCAATTTTGAAGTGCTGTTACGCGAGTTTCACACTTACGATTGGGATGAAATTAGTTTCATAGTAAGTATTAGTGAAAGTGTTACGCGTCGTTTGGTAGATGTTTCAGAATTAAGGGGAACGTATAAGTTGTCTGAGTCAAAAAGTTCGTTACTTTTGGTTACGGTTCATATGGCGTGATCTCGGCGTTCCTAAGGCCTGGGTCACACGAGGATGAAAATTTTTAGTTTTGAAAAAAAAATTGAATTTAAAAAGAAAATAGAAATTATCTTCGGTGATCGGGACGAGTGAGTGTTTGTTGGGTGTACGTTCCGACGCGAACTAAAGCCGCGTGTTATGTATCAGCCCAAGCCTCTACATAATAATTCACACACTAACATTAATACAGATAACTTATTTGCTAATTCAGTCATACGATCCAAGTACATTACCAAATAAGGCAATATAGAACTAAGTCATGAGAACAAAGAACATTTAATCACTTTGATTCCCATGAATTCATAGGAATAAGCAAACCTTATCACATTGACCATTAACCCATGAATTCATAGGAATAAGCAAACCTTATCACATTGACCATTAACCACAGCATCCGGTCATTCTGATAAAAGAGTAGTATAAATAACAGCACTTGATACTCAAGTGGCAGTCATTATTAAGACATCATCTAGCAGGCATTATGTTCAATTAGCCGTCACCAGTACTAAGCTAAGCATAAATTGTCAAATAGAGTGTTTAAGAACTTACAACGAATAATATTGATTAAATAAAGATTTACTTTCATTAAACTCACAATTAAATAAATAAATTTTGTTTACAATCGCTCGATACGAAACACAAAATTGGCGCAGTCGGTAGGATTGCAAAAGTATAATATTGTAGCAATCCGAAAGTGATCGAATCGTGAAAGTTTTAAAACCATATTCATATAAATCGTGATCCATTTAACTAAAAATCAGTTACGCTACAAATAAGCGAAAAACGTGGAAACAATCTAATACAAAATAGTGAAGGTGAAGGACAGGCTATTAATCAGCAACACTTACTTCAAGAATCGGAGGCGAACGAATATCAACTCAATACGATTCAACTATTTTTTCGATTGGTAAATATCTTATATTCAATAATGGCTCATCAACCAGAAGAGAGAGTGACGACATCAGTACTATTGACGTTATTCAAGGCAGTTCCCGTATTCTCTGGAGACGATGACTACAGTTTAGCATCATTTTGTTCTTCGATAGAGAGTACTTTAGCGTTAGGAACACCGAATCAATTGGTTATAATAAGCGCAATATTGCTTACCAAATTTAAGGGATCAGCGTTAAATGTTATGTTAAAATTCACAATTCCGGCATGGGAAACCATAAAAGAAGTATTAAAACAGAATTTTGGAGTAACAGCAAATTACGACAAGTTAGTTTATGACGCTTATGGAGTTAAGGGATATAACATCCAGGAAGTGTACGAACAACTACAGAACATCCTAAATAAATTAAATGCAAAAGTGGATCTGGGGGAAACAGATGCAGCAGGACGAAGTAGAGAAGACAACGAGAGATTAATGTTAGACGTATTCAAAAGTAAAGTTGACGATAATACATCCTTATGGATAGAAATAAAGAATTTCTCAATTTTAAGATTAGCAATGCAGAATATTGCAAGTTCAGGTAGAAATGGTTACTTAAAAGATAATGCTAGAAAAACTTCAAATAACAATGTAAATGTTAGACAAAATACCAATAATAAACCTAAATACAATCACATGAATAATAATAACAACAATCAATTTAACAAAAATCAAGTTCAAAACAATTATAGAAATTCCAGTAACAATCTCAGGAATACTAACAATTTTAGACAGAATCCATTTAGACAAAATAATTCAAACAACTATAGATTGAATAATAATCAGAACAGAACACAACCAATGGAAGTGGATAATATTGTGAATAGAGGGCAGATAGTGCAGCCAGAAAATAATAATGTAAATTTTCGAGTAAGAGCCTCGAGAATAAATCAAACTTAGCAAAACTCAGATTACCAATTATAGAAGTGACAATTTGGGGAACGAAAGTTAAGGCCTTAATAGATACGGGGTCAACTATAACACTGATTAGTAAGGAAATAGTAAAAACATTAAAATGGAGGAAAGCAGAAACAGAAATAAAAACCATGACGGGTTTTAGTTTAATAAAATATGAGGTAGAAACAGCATCACCAATAGAATTTGGGATCGAAAAGAATATTATGTGGAAAATTGTAGATTTTGGAAACCGCTTACAGAGTGCTATTATAGGAACGGATATCTTAGATACACTAGGAGCATATATAGATTTCAATAATAAAGAAGTTATAATAAATAATAAACGCATCAAGTTTATGGGATATGAGGATGATAATGAAATAAATACGTTAGAAATTAGGTATGATGAAGTTCATGCACTAGAACCAACAGATCCGATAATTAGAACAGATCATTTGAATGATGAAGAGAACAGAAAATTAAGAATTATGATGAAGGAATTTAGAGATTCATTTTATAAAGAAGGAGATAAACTCCAAGCAGAATTAGATATGGAACATGAAATAAAGACAACAACTGAAGAACCAGTTTACAGTAGAATGTATAGAAACCCTCAAATACATGAGGAAGAAATCAAAAAACAGATTAATCAACTATTAGCAGATGGTATAATCAGAGCTAGCAAATCACCATACAACGCACCGGTGATAATAGTGAACAAAAAGCTAGATGGAAGTAATAAAACCAAGTATAGAATGGTAATAGACTATAGAAAATTAAATTCAGTGACAATAGATTTCAAATATCCAATACCTAATATAGAGACAATATTAGAGAAGTTAGGAAGATCAGTTTATTTTACCACTTTAGACTTAGCTAAAGGGTTTCACCAAGTTAAAATGAGTGAAAGGGATATAGAGAAAACGGCTTTTAGTACGAATCAAGGACATTATGAATATATCAGAATGCCCTTCGGACTGAAAAACGCACCATCAACATTTCAGAGAGTTATGAATGATATTTTAGCAAATGTAATAAATAAAATATGCGTAGTATACTTGGATGATATACTCATATTCGGAAGTTCATTAGAAGAACACTTATTAAACATCAGAACAATTTTAAGGATATTACAAAAACATAAATTAAAACTACAGTTAGACAAGTGCGAATTCCTAAAGAAAGAGACAGCATTTTTAGGTCATGTAATTACACCAGAGGGGATATTACCAAACAAAGAAAAAATAGAAAAGATATCAAAATCAAAAATACCGCAGAGTAAGAAGGAAATTAAATCATTCATAGGAATGACAGGATATTATAGGAAATTTATAAAAGACTATAGTAAGATAGCATATCAAATGACGAGATATTTAAAGAAAGAAACTAAGATAGATCTAAAAGACGAGAAATATAACGAAGCATTTAATAAATTAAAAGAAATTCTAGTAACAGAACCAGTTTTAAAACATCCAGATTTTAATGAACAATTTAATATAACTACAGATGCAAGTGATTATGCGTTAGGGGCAGTCTTATCGCAAAACCAACATCCGGTAGCTTATATTTCAAGAACATTAAATGAACATGAGAGAAAATATAGTACGACAGAGAAGGAGTTATTAGCGATAGTATACGCAGTAAAATATTTTAGACCGTATGTGTATGGGAGAGAATTTAATTTATATACAGATCACAGACCAATAGAGTGGTTATATAAGAAGTATAAAGGGAGAGATATCAATCAACGAATACAGAGATGGATTTTAAGTTTGGGAGAATATAAAATTAACGTTAAATACATAAAAGGAACAGCAAACATACCAGCAGATTATTTAAGCAGAATGATTAATGAAGAAGAATGTAACCTAGCAGAAAATGAAGATTTAGTATCAACTAGACACACAGCAGAAGAGGATAGTTCACATCTGATACCATTAAAAGATGAATGTATTAACAAATACAAACAACAAATCATATTGTCAGAAAGAGAGGAAGTTAAGACAAATTTAAATAGAAGATTATGGATAAAACCAAATGAATTTAATAATGAAGATTTAAAATTGAGGTTAAAAAAGTTTATGAGTAGTAAAACAACGGGAATATATTCAGAAATAAGTAACAGGGAATATGTGAAGTTTCAAGAATTATATATAGAGTTATTCGATTTAAGACAAATTCCAACGTATATGGTAAGTCAACTATTGAAGGAACCAAAGAATGAAACAGAGCTAGAAAATATTATAAAATAACAACATAATGAAAAATCACAACATTCAGGGATCTTAGAGAATTATATGGTTATAAAGAAAGAATATTACTATCCAAGATTAAAAAATTTTATACACAGATATATAAATTTATGTGAAATATGCAATGAGAGTAAAATTGATAGGAAACCGACGAAAGAAAAATTGAGAATTACAGAAACACCAGAAAATATTAGAGAGTTATGTCATGCAGACATATTTTTTATAAATAAAACAACGAAAGTACTAACGATGATAGATAAATTTTCGAAATTTGCAACAATAGCAATGTTAGAATCAAGTAATGCGATAGACATTAGGAAAAGTTTCAGACAAATTTTTTCTTTAGTAGGAAAACCAAAGAAATTAATTATGGACCAAGAGTTTGATATGATAATATTGAAAGAATACTTTAAAGAAGAGAATATCGAGATACATTTAACAAAACCTAATACGCATAGAGGTAATTCAGATATAGAAAGGTTACACAGTACATTATTAGAAAAGTTAAGAATATTAAGACTAACTAAGAAGTTATCATTAACAGAATTAATAACAGAATCATGTGGAGTTTATAATAGAATTAGACATTCAACAACAGAAGAAATACCTTTTGAAATAGAACAAGGGAAAACAGACAACAAAAAGATATATGAGAAGTTAAAAATAAAGAAAGAACAGACAATGGAAAAATTAAATAAACAAAGAATAGACGTTGACGAAAAAAGGGACGAAGTATATTACAGAAACAAGAAAGCAGGGAGATATAAATTAGAAACAAGATTTAAGAAAATTAAATACGACCCAAATAGACATTCAAAAGAATTAATAAAACGTAGTAAAAAGACAATAAAAATTACAGACAATGGACAACAAAACGATAACACTAATGATGATGTTAACAGTAACGATAATAGGAGCAACACTGACAGTGGAACCAATAAATAATGAGGGAGGTTATTTAGAAATACCGATCAAAGAAATCAAGTTAGCAGACAAATTTAAAATAATATTACATCAAGTAGATGTAGACCAAATAATGGCAGTAATAAATGAATTCGAAAGATTAATAGAAAAAGAAGAAATAACAAAAGATCAGAAAACAGGATTGAACCATGAAATTTTTGAATTAAAAGCTCAAATAAAAACATTACAAATTAATGAAAATATTAGAAAGAAAAGAGGATTATTAAATCCAGTGGGAGAGATTTATAATACATTATTTGGAATAATGACAGATTCAGATAGGGAGTTAATAAATGATAAATTAGAAGATTTACGAACAGGTACTAACAAAGTAATTTTTAATATGAATAAACAAATTGAATTAAATATGGAATTTCAAGATAAAATAAATCATATTATAAAACAAGTAAAAGAATTAAACGAAGAAAATAAAGCATTAGGAGAAGATATAACATATTTGAAAATAAACTTAAATATTCAATTATTAAAAGATCATGTAGAAAAAATTCAAGATAATATCTTAGCATCAAAATACAATTTAATGAGTAGAAATATGTTATCATATAAAGAAATAAAAGAAAATAATATCAACATTCAATCAATGGAATTAATTGAATCATACTTGTTATCAAATAATAAAAACTTAATATTTGCATTTAAAATACCATTAAATCAAAAGAATTATACAGTTTATAGAACATATCCATTAGGAAACACTAAAGGATACCAACTAGTAGCAACAAATCAAAATATAATAAAAATCGATAATACAGTATATGAAATACGAAATGAGAAATATGTAGAAGATTTGATATTGAGATCAAACTGTATAGATACCAATGAAACATGTAAAGCAATGAAAACAATATCAAGTGTTAAAGAAATCATACCAGGAATGGTATTAGTAAATCAATTAGATGTTAAAGTTAAAAGTACTTGTGATGAGAGAAAATGGAAAATAAAAGGAAATTACTTGATTAAATTTGAAAATTGCATAATAAAAATAGATAACGTAGAATTTGAGAATAAAAAGAAATTATATGTGGGACAATATTCAGTACCAATAATCATCCCAAGAATTAAATTAATTAAAACAATAGACGAATTACAAGAATTACAAATTAAAAACATTGAGGAATTAAAAGAAATTCAATTCACTAAACATTTGCATACAGGAATAGGTATTACTTCAATAATAATAATAATAATTATAATAATCATTGTAATCCTGTATTTTAAAGCGAAAAATCGTCAGACTAAAATTAAAATTAATAACGTCCGAACTGAGGACAGTTCTTTTTCTAAGGAGGGAGGTGTTATGTATCAGCCCAAGCCTCTACATAATAATTCACACACTAACATTAATACAGATAACTTATTTGCTAATTCAGTCATACGATCCAAGTACATTACCAAATAAGGCAATATAGAACTAAGTCATGAGAACAAAGAACATTTAATCACTTTGATTCCCATGAATTCATAGGAATAAGCAAACCTTATCACATTGACCATTAACCCATGAATTCATAGGAATAAGCAAACCTTATCACATTGACCATTAACCACAGCATCCGGTCATTCTGATAAAAGAGTAGTATAAATAACAGCACTTGATACTCAAGTGGCAGTCATTATTAAGACATCATCTAGCAGGCATTATGTTCAATTAGCCGTCACCAGTACTAAGCTAAGCATAAATTGTCAAATAGAGTGTTTAAGAACTTACAACGAATAATATTGATTAAATAAAGATTTACTTTCATTAAACTCACAATTAAATAAATAAATTTTGTTTACAATCGCTCGATACGAAACACAAAATTCGCGCGCACACGTGTAAATTGATTTTTTTTGAATTTAAAAAGAAAATAGAAATTATTTTCGGTGATCGGGACGAGTGAGTGTTTGTTGGGTGTACGTTCTGACACGAACTAAAGCTCCATGCACACGTGTAAATTGAATAAATAATTTTCATTTAATTAAAAGTAAAAAAGTTTTTCTAGTGTAAATCGCAGTGAATTGAAGGAAAATTGGATACGTAAAATCTGAGTAGGGTTTTGGAGTATTTGGTAACACTGGTTGTATTGAAAATTCTATTGAACTGTTTTATTTTAAAATTATATTGAATTTTATTTGAATTATATTGAAATTTGAACTAGTTAGGAATTACAGGTTATACGATGGGGGATGAAAACCCAAAGAGTGTTAAAAGGCTAGGAAAGAAGGAGGATCAGAAGGAGGCAGTTGCATGCGTCAAAAAGAAAAAAACTTAGGGAAAATCTCGAGTCGTGTGAAGAGTCGGATTTTGGACCGGAGGGTCCTGGTAGTAGTAGAAGGGTGAACTTGAAGGCAAGAATGATTGATATGTCTGGGGATTCATTGGGTGATGTGAGCTCTGAGGTGGAAGAAGTTGTTCCTTTGCAAGAAGCAGTTGAGGTAGCAGAAGACTTGAAGAAGGTGGCATCTGAGGGTGTTAGAGGAAAAAGGAATCTGGGAAAGGGTAAGGAGGAAATGAAGAAGAATAGGAATAGGAAGGGGAAAAGCAATGAGAATTCTGGTTTTATGAGTAATGAGGTGCTCCAAGCGATCCAGGGTATTGATGAGGAGCTAGATGAATTTCTGGTAGAAAATCAGGCATCAGCTGGAATCTTAGCAGAAATTCATAAGATTGTTGGGAAATATAGGGTGATCGTTGGTAGTCTATTGGCTACCAATGAAAAACAGGTGGGGAAAATTGAGGAGTTGAGGGAGCGGCGGGATGCTGTGGTGTCTAAGCCATCAGCTAGTGTTGCTCCGGGATTTCCATTGCTGCCTCAAATGAAAAATGAGGAAGGAGCTCTACGTGGGCAAAGTGCAAAACCGACGGAAACATGGGCGGTTGTTGTAAAGAGTAAGAAGTCGGAAGTTGATGTCAATGAGATGTCAAAAGTGCTTCAAAAGGAAGTTTTCCCGAATTTTGGGGTAAGAATTCATACTGTAAGCAAACTTAAAACAGGGGAAATAGCCATTAGGGTGCCGTCTATCATTGAGCAAAAGTTTATTGCAAATGAAAACTTCGCGAAGTGGGAACTGGATGTGGCAGCTAGAAGTAAGCCTGGCCCAAAGATTATCATAAGGGATGTCCATTGTAATATTAAGAACGATGAGTTAATGAGTGAAATATATGAGAATAACCTCAAGAATGAAATGAGTATGGAGAAATTTAGAAAAAGTGTGAAGATTGTCTTGAGGCCTATGTTGAAAAGTATGGATGCGACTTCTAATGTGATATTGGAAGTAAGTGTGGATGTTGCAAATGTCATGTAAACACCTGAGAGGGTGTATGTGAAGTGGTTTGCATACAGAAAAAGGTTGCAGGATCCTGTGTCGTCCTGCTTCAGATGTTTTGGAGTTGATCACAGAATTTCAAATTGTAGAGCAAATGATATTACTTGCAGCAGGTGTTGCCAGGTGGGCCACAGTGCTGCAAAGTGTGTGAATGACGTCCACTGCAGGAATTGTGCCTTTAGAGGACTTCCTGCTGGACATTATATAAGGTCTGCCTCCTGTCCAGTATATGTGCAACAAGCAGCGAGGGTAGCCGCAAGACACTAAGTATGACTTGCATACTACAGCTAAATGCCGATAGGTCAGCGACGGTCATGTTTCAGCTGGGTGAATGGATGAAAGAGAAGTCAACTAGTATTGCCTTGTTGCAGGAGTCGTATGCAGTTGGCATGAACATTAGGGGTTTCCCAGTGGATATGAAAATATTCACAAATAGGAGATCGGTAATGTCTGCTGTCATTGTAAATGATTCCAGTCTGCAGAGTTTACTGGTGGACAAACTCACGAATGAGAAGGGTGTATGTGGCTGGGTGAACGGGGACTTGGGTGAACTTTTTCTTGCAAGTGTGTACTGTAAATATAGTGAATCGCTAGACGACTATATCGAATATATGAATAGGCTAGTGGCTGAAGTGGAGGATAGACCTTTGATTGTCGGAATGGATGCAAATGCCGTGTCACAACTTTGGCACAGTAAAAATACCAGCAGCGCATCGAGTTGCCGTGCAAATCTAAGAGGAGTTGAACTAAGTGAATTTTTCTTGGCCAATGATTTGTTCATACTAAATGAACCTAGCAGTTGTTTTACCTTTGATGGCCGAAGAGGTAGAAGTGATATTGATGTCACCTGGGCAAACAGCGCAGCAATGAGGTTTTATTATGAATGGAAAATTGAGTTGGGATGGGGCACTGGTAGCCACTCTTTAATAGATATCGTGGTAACAATGAACAATGAAGTCGACTCCCACAGGGTGATTCCAAAAATCTGGAAGACTGGAGAAGCAAATTGGTGCACGTACTCAGTTCTCATCAGTGACATTGCTGAATCCCTTCCTATACAGGAATACATTGCACTTACCAACGACGAACAGGTAAGCAACATCGATTTTTGGATGGAAAAATGTAACGATATGCTATTTAAAAGAAAACAACCAAATATCACTCCAAGGCTAAAATGGTGGACTAAAGACCTTTCCATAAAAAGAAAGGAAGTCAAACAATATCGTAGAAAATACTAACAAGGCCGCAGTGTAGAACATGTTAACATCGATGAGTTGAAAGAAGAGGGTGAGAAAAGAATATCAAACACTTTTACGAGAGTCAAATGAGTTCAAATACTTTATACTGTACTTATCACTCAGTTGTCACTTTGACTTCATGGCGAGCGAACGTGTCATTCAAATTGAATGCGAATTAAAATTGAAAATTGTAATACGATTAGTTGCGAATACACACAAAGGATTACGGGACGGTTTTTTGTAATTACTTAGAGCTTTTTGCGGCGAAATTGTTGAAAAATCGCTATTTTTCCAAAATACGTGAATTTTCGGTGGCGGGTCGCGTTTTCGGCGTCTTCTCGTCAGTGTATGGTGACGGTTCGTCACAAGTTAGGGCAGTGTTCCCTCTAAGTGCGCCATAAATTTGGTTAAAATCGGAGTTCGTTCAGATACCTTTCCGGGCTGAAACGTGTTTTCGAGTGTGGAAAATTGAGGTGGCGCGCAATTTTGAAGTGCTGTTACGCGAGTTTCACACTTACGATTGGGATGAAATTAGTTTCATAGTAAGTATTAGTGAAAGTGTTACGCGTCGTTTGGCATATCAATTGTCAAAATCGAAGCGGTAGATGTTTCAGAATTAAGGGGAACGTATAAGTTGTCTGAGTCAAAAAGTTCGTTACTTTTGGTTACGGTTCATATGGCGTGATCTCGGCGTTCCTAAGGCCTGGGTCACACGAGGATGAAAATTTTTAGTTTTGAAAAAAAAATTGAATTTAAAAAGAAAATAGAAATTATTTTCGGTGATCGGGACGAGTGAGTGTTTGTTGGGTGTACGTTCTGACACGAACTAAAGCCCCATGCACACGTGTAAATTGAATAAATAATTTTCATTTAATTAAAAGTAAAAAAGTTTTTCTAGTGTAAATCGCAGTGAATTGAGGGAAAACTGGATACGTAAAATCTGAGTAGGGTTTTGGAATATTTGGTAACACTGGTTGTATTGAAAATTCTATTGAACTGTTTTATTTTAAAATTATATTGAATTTTATTTGAATTATATTGAAATTTGAACTAGTTAGGAATTACAGGTTATACGATGGGGGATGAAAACCCAAAGAGTGTTAAAAGGCTAGGAAAGAAGGAGGATCAGAAGGAGGCAGTTGCATGCGTCAAAAAGAAAAAAACTTAGGGAAAATCTCGAGTCGTGTGAAGAGTCGGATTTTGGACCGGAGGGTCCTGGTAGTAGTAGAAGGGTGAACTTGAAGGCAAGAATGATTGATATGTCTGGGGATTCATTGGGTGATATGAGCTCTGAGGTGGAAGAAGTTGTTCCTTTGCAAGAAGCAGTTGAGGTAGCAGAAGACTTGAAGAAGGTGGCATCTGAGGGTGTTAGAGGAAAAAGGAATCTGGAAAAGGGTAAGGAGGAAATGAAGAAGAATAGGAATAGGAAGGGGAAAAGCAATGAGAATTCTGGTTTTATGAGTAATGAGGTGCTCCAAGCGATCCAGGGTATTGATGAGGAGCTAGATGAATTTCTGGTAGAAAATCAGGCATCAGCTGGAATCTTAGCAGAAATTCATAAGATTGTTGGGAAATATAGGGTGATCGTTGGTAGTCTATTGGCTACCAATGAAAAACAGGTGGGGAAAATTGAGGAGTTGAGGGAGCGGCGGGATGCTGTGGTGTCTAAGCCATCAGCTAGTGTTGCTCCGGGATTTCCATTGCTGCCTCAAATGAAAAATGAGGAAGGAGCTCTACGTGGGCAAAGTGCAAAACCGACGGAAACATGGGCGGTTGTTGTAAAGAGTAAGAAGTCGGAAGTTGATGTCAATGAGATGTCAAAAGTGCTTCAAAAGGAAGTTTTCCCGAATTTTGGGGTAAGAATTCATACTGTAAGCAAACTTAAAACAGGGGAAATAGCCATTAGGGTGCCGTCTATCATTGAGCAAAAGAAGTTGATTGCAAATGAAAACTTCGCGAAGTGGGAACTGGATGTGGCAGCTAGAAGTAAGCCTGGCCCAAAGATTATCATAAGGGATGTCCATTGTAATATTAAGAACGATGAGTTAATGAGTGAAATATATGAGAATAACCTTAAGAATGAAATGAGTATGGAGAAATTTAGAAAAAGTGTGAAGATTGTCTTGAGGCCTATGTTGAAAAGTATGGATGCGACTTCTAATGTGATATTGGAATTAAGTGTGGATGTTGCAAATGTCATGTAAACACCTGAGAGGGTGTATGTGAAGTGGTTTGCATACAGAAAAAGGTTGCAGGATCCTGTGTCGTCCTGCTTCAGATGTTTTGGAGTTGATCACAGAATTTCAAATTGTAGAGCAAATGATATTACTTGCAGCAGGTGTTGCCAGGTGGGCCACAGTGCTGCAAAGTGTGTGAATGACGTCCACTGCAGGAATTGTGCCTTTAGAGGACTTCCTGCTGGACATTATATAAGGTCTGCCTCCTGTCCAGTATATGTGCAACAAGCAGCGAGGGTAGCCGCAAGACACTAAGTATGACTTGCATACTACAGCTAAATGCCGATAGGTCAGCGACGGTCATGTTTCAGCTGGGTGAATGGATGAAAGAGAAGTCAACTAGTATTGCCTTGTTGCAGGAGTCGTATGCAGTTGGCATGAACATTAGGGGTTTCCCAGTGGATATGAAAATATTCACAAATAGGAGATCGGTAATGTCTGCTGTCATTGTAAATGATTCCAGTCTGCAGAGTTTACTGGTGGACAAACTCACGAATGAGAAGGGTGTATGTGGCTGGGTGAACGGGGACTTGGGTGAACTTTTTCTTGCAAGTGTGTACTGTAAATATAGTGAATCGCTAGACGACTATATCGAATATATGAATAGGCTAGTGGCTGAAGTGGAGGATAGACCTTTGATTGTCGGAATGGATGCAAATGCCGTGTCACAACTTTGGCACAGTAAAAATACCAGCAGCGCATCGAGTTGCCGTGCAAATCTAAGAGGAGTTGAACTAAGTGAATTTTTCTTGGCCAATGATTTGTTCATACTAAATGAACCTAGCAGTTGTTTTACCTTTGATGGCCGAAGAGGTAGAAGTGATATTGATGTCACCTGGGCAAACAGCGCAGCAATGAGGTTTTATTATGAATGGAAAATTGAGTTGGGATGGGGCACTGGTAGCCACTCTTTAATAGATATCGTGGTAACAATGAACAATGAAGTCGACTCCCACAGGGTGATTCCAAAAATCTGGAAGACTGGAGAAGCAAATTGGTGCACGTACTCAGTTCTCATCAGTGACATTGCTGAATCCCTTCCTATACAGGAATACATTGCACTTACCAACGACGAACAGGTAAGCAACATCGAACTTTGGATGGAAAAATGTAACGATATGCTATTTAAAAGAAAACAACCAAATATCACTCCAAGGCTAAAATGGTGGACTAAAGACCTTTCCATAAAAAGAAAGGAAGTCAAACAATATCGTAGAAAATACTAACAAGGCCGCAGTGTAGAACATGTTAACATCGATGAGTTGAAAGAAGAGGGTGAGAAAAGAATATCAAACACTTTTACGAGAGTCAAATGAGTTCAAATACTTTATACTGTACTTATCACTCAGTTGTCACTTTGACTTCATGGCGAGCGAACGTGTCATTCAAATTGAATGCGAATTAAAATTGAAAATTGTAATACGATTAGTTGCGAATACACACAAAGGATTACGGGACGGTTTTTTGTAATTACTTAGAGCTTTTTGCGGCGAAATTGTTGAAAAATCGCTATTTTTCCAAAATACGTGAATTTTCGGTGGCGGGTCGCGTTTTCGGCGTCTTCTCGTCAGTGTATGGTGACGGTTCGCCACAAGTTAGGGCAGTGTTCCCTCTAAGTGCGCCATAAATTTGGTTAAAATCGGAGTTCGTTCAGATACCTTTCCGGGCTGAAACGTGTTTTCGAGTGTGGAAAATTGAGGTGGCGCGCAATTTTGAAGTGCTGTTACGCGAGTTTCACACTTACGATTGGGATGAAATTAGTTTCATAGTAAGTATTAGTGAAAGTGTTACGCGTCGTTTGGCATATCAATTGTCAAAATCGAAGCGGTAGATGTTTCAGAATTAAGGGGAACGTATAAGTTGTCTGAGTCAAAAAGTTCGTTACTTTTGGTTACGGTTCATATGGCGTGATCTCGGCGTTCCTAAGGCCTGGGTCACACGAGGATGAAAATTTTTAGTTTTGAAAAAAAAATTGAATTTAAAAAGAAAATAGAAATTATTTTCGGTGATCGGGACGAGTGAGTGTTTGTTGGGTGTACGTTCTGACACGAACTAAAGCCCCATGCACACGTGTAAATTGAATAAATAATTTTCATTTAATTAAAAGTAAAAAAGTTTTTCTAGTGTAAATCGCAGTGAATTGAGGGAAAACTGGATACGTAAAATCTGAGTAGGGTTTTGGAGTATTTGGTAACACTGGTTGTATTGAAAATTCTATTGAACTGTTTTATTTTAAAATTATATTGAATTTTATTTGAATTATATTGAAATTTGAACTAGTTAGGAATTACAGGTTATACGATGGGGGATGAAAACCCAAAGAGTGTTAAAAGGCTAGGAAAGAAGGAGGATCAGAAGGAGGCAGTTGCATGCGTCAAAAAGAAAAAACTTAGGGAAAATCTCGAGTCGTGTGAAGAGTCGGATTTTGGACCGGAGGGTCCTGATAGTAGTAGAAGGGTGAACTTGAAGGCAAGAATGATTGATATGTCTGGGGATTCATTGGGTGATATGAGCTCTGAGGTGGAAGAAGTTGTTCCTTTGCAAGAAGCAGTTGAGGTAGCAGAAGACTTGAAGAAGGTGGCATCTGAGGGTGTTGGAGGAAAAAGGAATCTGGAAAAGGGTAAGGAGGAAATGAAGAAGAATAGGAATAGGAAGGGGAAAAGCAATGAGAATTCTGGTTTTATGAGTAATGAGGTGCTCCAAGCGATCCAGGGTATTGATGAGGAGCTAGATGAATTTCTGGTAGAAAATCAGGCATCAGCTGGAATCTTAGCAGAAATTCATAAGATTGTTGGGAAATATAGGGTGATCGTTGGTAGTCTATTGGCTACCAATGAAAAACAGGTGGGGAAAAGTGAGGAGTTGAGGGAGCGGCGGGGTGCTGTGGTGTCTAAGCCATCAGCTAGTGTTGCTCCGGGATTTCCATTGCTGCCTCAAATGAAAAATGAGGAAGGAGCTCTACGTGGGCAAAGTGCAAAACCGACGGAAACATGGGCGGTTGTTGTAAAGAGTAAGAAGTCGGAAGTTGATGTCAATGAGATGTCAAAAGTGCTTCAAAAGGAAGTTTTCCCGAATTTTGGGGTAAGAATTCATACTGTAAGCAAACTTAAAACAGGGGAAATAGCCATTAGGGTGCCGTCTATCATTGAGCAAAAGTTTATTGCAAATGAAAACTTCGCGAAGTGGGAACTGGATGTGGCAGCTAGAAGTAAGCCTGGCCCAAAGATTATCATAAGGGATGTCCATTGTAATATTAAGAACGATGAGTTAATGAGTGAAATATATGAGAATAACCTTAAGAATGAAATGAGTATGGAGAAATTTAGAAAAAGTGTGAAGATTGTCTCGAGGAATGGCGGCCTTAAGGCTTTTAGATAGAATCCTTCCTTGACGCCTCTGCATCGGGTCTAAGACTCTTGGAACTCTATACATTCAAATACTTTATACTGTACTTATCACTCAGTTGTCACTTTGACTTCATGGCGAGCGAACGTGTCATTCAAATTGAATGCGAATTAAAATTGAAAATTGTAATACGATTAGTTGCGAATACACATAAAGGATTACGGGACGGTTTTTTGTAATTACTTAGAGCTTTTTGCGGCGAAATTGTTGAAAAATCGCTATTTTTCCAAAATACGTGAATTTTCGGTGGCGGGTCGCGTTTTCGGCGTCTTCTCGTCAGTGTATGGTGACGGTTCGTCACAAGTTAGGGCAGTGTTCCCTCTAAGTGCGCCATAAATTTGGTTAAAATCGAAGTTCGTTCAGATACCTTTCCGGGCTGAAACGTGTTTTCGAGTGTGGAAAATTGAGGTGACGCGCAATTTTGAAGTGCTGTTACGCGAGTTTCACACTTACGATTGGGATGAAATTAGTTTCATAGTAAGTATTAGTGAAAGTGTTACGCGTCGTTTGGCATATCAATTGTCAAAATCGAAGCGGTAGATGTTTCAGAATTAAGGGTAACGTATAAGTTGTCTGAGTCAAAAAGTTCGTTACTTTTGGTTACGGTTCATATGGCGTGATCTCGGCGTTCCTAAGGCCTGGGTCACACGAGGATGAAAATTTTTAGTTTTGAAAAAAAAAATTGAATTTAAAAAGAAAATAGAAATTATTTTCGGTGATCGGGACGAGTGAGTGTTTGTTGGGTGTACGTTCTGACACGAACTAAAGCCCCATGCAAACGTGTAAATTGAATAAATAATTTTCATTTAATTAAAAGTAAAAAAGTTTTTCTAGTGTAAATCGCAGTGAATTGAGGGAAAACTGGATACGTAAAATCTGAGTAGGGTTTTGGAGTATTTGGTAACACTGGTTGTATTGAAAATTCTATTGAACTGTTTTATTTTAAAATTATATTGAATTTTATTTGAATTATATTGAAATTTGAACTAGTTAGGAATTACAGGTTATACGATGGGGGATGAAAACCCAAAGAGTGTTAAAAGGCTAGGAAAGAAGGAGGATCAGAAGGAGGCAGTTGCATGCGTCAAAAAGAAAAAACTTAGGGAAAATCTCGAGTCGTGTGAAGAGTCGGATTTTGGACCGGAGGGTCCTGGTAGTAGTAGAAGGGTGAACTTGAAGGCAAGAATGATTGATATGTCTGGGGATTCATTGGGTGATATGAGCTCTGAGGTGGAAGAAGTTGTTCCTTTGCAAGAAGCAGTTGAGGTAGCAGAAGACTTGAAGAAGGTGGCATCTGAGGGTGTTAGAGGAAAAAGGAATCTGGAAAAGGGTAAGGAGGAAATGAAGAAGAATAGGAATAGGAAGGGGAAAAGCAATGAGAATTCTGGTTTTATGAGTAATGAGGTGCTCCAAGCGATCCAGGGTATTGATGAGGAGCTAGATGAATTTCTGGTAGAAAATCAGGCATCAGCTGGAATCTTAGCAGAAATTCATAAGATTATTGGGAAATATAGGGTGATCGTTGGTAGTCTATTGGCTACCAATGAAAAACAGGTGGGGAAAAGTGAGGAGTTGAGGGAGCGGCGGGATGCTGTGGTGTCTAAGCCATCAGCTAGTGTTGCTCCGGGATTTTCATTGCTGCCTCAAATGAAAAATGAGGAAGGAGCTCTACGTGGGCAAAGTGCAAAACCGACGGAAACATGGGCGGTTGTTGTAAAGAGTAAGAAGTCGGAAGTTGATGTCAATGAGATGTCAAAAGTGCTTCAAAAGGAAGTTTTCCCGAATTTTGGGGTAAGAATTCATACTGTAAGCAAACTTAAAACAGGGGAAATAGCCATTAGGGTGCCGTCTATCATTGAGCAAAAGAAGTTGATTGCAAATGAAAATTTCGCGAAGTGGGAACTGGATGTGGCAGCTAGAAGTAAGCCTGGCCCAAAGATTATCATAAGGGATGTCCATTGTAATATTAAGAACGATGAGTTAATGAGTGAAATATATGAGAATAACCTTAAGAATGAAATGAGTATGGAGAAATTTAGAAAAAGTGTGAAGATTGTCTCGAGGAATGGCGGCCTTAAGGCTTTTAGATAGAATCCTTCCTTGACGCCTCTGCATCGGGTCTAAGACTCTTGGAACTCTATACATTCAAATACTTTATACTGTACTTATCACTCAGTTGTCACTTTGACTTCTTGGCAAGCGAACGTGTCATTCAAATTGAATGCGAATTAAAATTGAAAATTGTAATACGATTAGTTGCGAATACACATAAAGGATTACGGGACGGTTTTTTGTAATTACTTAGAGCTTTTTGCGGCGAAATTGTTGAAAAATCGCTATTTTTCCAAAATACGTGAATTTTCGGTGGCGGGTCGCGTTTTCGGCGTCTTCTCGTCAGTGTATGGTGACGGTTCGTCACAAGTTAGGGCAGTGTTCCCTCTAAGTGCGCCATAAATTTGGTTAAAAACGAAGTTCGTTCAGATACCTTTCCGGGCTGAAACGTGTTTTCGAGTGTGGAAAATTGAGGTGACGCGCAATTTTGAAGTGCTGTTACGCGAGTTTCACACTTACGATTGGGATGAAATTAGTTTCATAGTAAGTATTAGTGAAAGTGTTACGCGTCGTTTGGCATATCGATTGTCAAAATCGAAGCGGTAGATGTTTCAGAATTAAGGGGAACGTATAAGTTGTCTGAGTCAAAAAGTTCGTTACTTTTGGTTACGGTTCATATGGCGTGATCTCGGCGTTCCTAAGGCCTGGGTCACACGAGGATGAAAATTTTTAGTTTTGAAAAAAAATTGAATTTAAAAAGAAAATAGAAATTATTTTCGGTGATCGGGACGAGTGAGTGTTTGTTGGGTGTACGTTCTGACACGAACTAAAGCCCCATGCACACGTGTAAATTGAATAAATAATTTTCATTTAATTAAAAGTAAAAAAGTTTTTCTAGTGTAAATCGCAGTGAATTGAGGGAAAACTGGATACGTAAAATCTGAGTAGGGTTTTGGAGTATTTGGTAACACTGGTTGTATTGAAAATTCTATTGAACTGTTTTATTTTAAAATTATATTGAATTTTATTTGAATTATATTGAAATTTGAACTAGTTAGGAATTACAGGTTATACGATGGGGGATGAAAACCCAAAGAGTGTTAAAAGGCTAGGAAAGAAGGAGGATCAGAAGGAGGCAGTTGCATGCGTCAAAAAGAAAAAAACTTAGGGAAAATCTCGAGTCGTGTGAAGAGTCGGATTTTGGACCGGAGGGTCCTGGTAGTAGTAGAAGGGTGAACTTGAAGGCAAGAATGATTGATATGTCTGGGGATTCATTGGGTGATATGAGCTCTGAGGTGGAAGAAGTTGTTCCTTTGCAAGAAGCAGTTGAGGTAGCAGAAGACTTGAAGAAGGTGGCATCTGAGGGTGTTAGAGGAAAAAGAAATCTGGAAAAGGGTAAGGACGAAATGAAGAAGAATAGGAATAGGAAGGGGAAAAGCAATGAGAATTCTGGTTTTATGAGTAATGAGGTGCTCCAAGCGATCCAGGGTATTGATGAGGAGGTAGATGAATTTCTGGTAGAAAATCAGGCATCAGCTGGAATCTTAGCAGAAATTCATAAGATTGTTGGGAAATATAGGGTGATCGTTGGTAGTCTATTGGCTACCAATGAAAAACAGGTGGGGAAAATTGAGGAGTTGAGGGAGCGGCGGGATGCTGTGGTGTCTAAGCCATCAGCTAGTGTTGCTCCGGGATTTCCATTGCTGCCTCAAATGAAAAATGAGGAAGGAGCTCTACGTGGGCAAAGTGCAAAACCGACGGAAACATGGGCGGTTGTTGTAAAGAGTAAGAAGTCGGAAGTTGATGTCAATGAGATGTCAAAAGTGCTTCAAAAGGAAGTTTTCCCGAATTTTGGGGTAAGAATTCATACTGTAAGCAAACTTAAAACAGGGGAAATAGCCATTAGGGTGCCGTCTATCATTGAGCAAAAGTTTATTGCAAATGAAAACTTCGCGAAGTGGGAACTGGATGTGGCAGCTAGAAGTAAGCCTGGCCCAAAGATTATCATAAGGGATGTCCATTGTAATATTAAGAACGATGAGTTAATGAGTGAAATATATGAGAATAACCTTAAGAATGAAATGAGTATGGAGAAATTTAGAAAAAGTGTGAAGATTGTCTTGAGGCCTATGTTGAAAAGTATGGATGCGACTTCTAATGTGATATTGGAAGTAAGTGTGGATGTTGCAAATGTCATGTAAACACCTGAGAGGGTGTATGTGAAGTGGTTTGCATACAGAAAAAGGTTGCAGGATCCTGTGTCGTCCTGCTTCAGATGTTTTGGAGTTGATCACAGAATTTCAAATTGTAGAGCAAATGATATTACTCTCAGCAGGTGTTGCCAGGTGGGCCACAGTGCTGCAAAGTGTGTGAATGACGTCCACTGCAGGAATTGTGCCTTTAGAGGACTTCCTGCTGGACATTATATAAGGTCTGCCTCCTGTCCAGTATATGTGCAACAAGCAGCGAGGGTAGCCGCAAGACACTAAGTATGACTTGCATACTACAGCTAAATGCCGATAGGTCAGCGACGGTCATGTTTCAGCTGGGTGAATGGATGAAAGAGAAGTCAACTAGTATTGCCTTGTTGCAGGAGTCGTATGCAGTTGGCATGAACATTAGGGGTTTCCCAGTGGATATGAAAATATTCACAAATAGGAGATCGGTAATGTCATTGTAAATGATTCCAGTCTGCAGAGTTTACTGGTGGACAAACTCACGAATGAGAAGGGTGTATGTGGCTGGGTGAATGGGGACTTGGGTGAACTTTTTCTTGCAAGTGTGTACTGTAAATATAGTGAATCGCTAGACGACTTTATCGAATATATGAATAGGCTAGTGGCTGAAGTGGAGGATAGACCTTTGATTGTCGGAATGGATGCAAATGCCGTGTCACAACTTTGGCACAGTAAAAATACCAGCAGCGCATCGAGTTGCCGTGCAAATCTAAGAGGAGTTGAACTAAGTGAATTTTTCTTGGCCAATGATTTGTTCATACTAAATGAACCTAGCAGTTGTTTTACCTTTGATGGCCGAAGAGGTAGAAGTGATATTGATGTCACCTGGGCAAACAGCGCAGCAATGAGGTTTTATTATGAATGGAAAATTGAGTTGGGATGGGGCACTGGTAGCCACTCTTTAATAGATATCGTGGTAACAATGAACAATGAAGTCGACTCCCACAGGGTGATTCCAAAAATCTGGAAGACTGGAGAAGCAAATTGGTGCACGTACTCAGTTCTCATCAGTGACATTGCTGAATCCCTTCCTATACAGGAATACATTGCACTTACCAACGACGAACAGGTAAGCAACATCGAACTTTGGATGGAAAAATGTAACGATATGCTATTTAAAAGAAAAAAACCAAATATCACTCCAAGGCTAAAATGGTGGACTAAAGACCTTTCCATAAAAAGAAAGGAAGTCAAACAATATCGTAGAAAATACTAACAAGGCCGCAGTGTAGAACATGTTAACATCGATGAGTTGAAAGAAGAGGGTGAGAAAAGAATATCAAACACTTTTACGAGAGTCAAATGAGTTCAAATACTTTATACTGTACTTATCACTCAGTTGTCACTTTGACTTCATGGCGAGCGAACGTGTCATTCAAATTGAATGCGAATTAAAATTGAAAATTGTAATACGATTAGTTGCGAATACACACAAAGGATTACGGGACGGTTTTTTGTAATTACTTAGAGCTTTTTGCGGCGAAATTGTTGAAAAATCGCTATTTTTCCAAAATACGTGAATTTTCGGTGGCGGGTCGCGTTTTCGGCGTCTTCTCGTCAGTGTATGGTGACGGTTCGTCACAAGTTAGGGCAGTGTTCCCTCTAAGTGCGCCATAAATTTGGTTAAAATCGGAGTTCGTTCAGATACCTTTCCGGGCTGAAACGTGTTTTCGAGTGTGGAAAATTGAGGTGGCGCGCAATTTTGAAGTGCTGTTACGCGAGTTTCACACTTACGATTGGGATGAAATTAGTTTCATAGTAAGTATTAGTGAAAGTGTTACGCGTCGTTTGGCATATCAATTGTCAAAATCGAAGCGGTAGATGTTTCAGAATTAAGGGGAACGTATAAGTTGTCTGAGTCAAAAAGTTCGTTACTTTTGGTTACGGTTCATATGGCGTGATCTCGGCGTTCCTAAGGCCTGGGTCACACGAGGATGAAAATTTTTAGTTTTGAAAAAAAAATTGAATTTAAAAAGAAAATAGAAATTATTTTCGGTGATCGGGACGAGTGAGTGTTTGTTGGGTGTACGTTCTGACACGAACTAAAGCCTCATGCACACGTGTAAATTGAATAAATAATTTTCATTTAATTAAAAGTAAAAAAGTTTTTCTAGTGTAAATCGCAGTGAATTGAGGGAAAACTGGATACGTAAAATCTGAGTAGGGTTTTGGAGTATTTGGTAACACTGGTTGTATTGAAAATTCTATTGAACTGTTTTATTTTAAAATTATATTGAATTTTATTTGAATTATATTGAAATTTGAACTAGTTAGGAATTACAGGTTATACGATGGGGGATGAAAACCCAAAGAGTGTTAAAAGGCTAGGAAAGAAGGAGGATCAGAAGGAGGCAGTTGCATGCGTCAAAAAGAAAAAAACTTAGGGAAAATCTCGAGTCGTGTGAAGAGTCGGATTTTGGACCGGAGGGTCCTGGTAGTAGTAGAAGGGTGAACTTGAAGGCAAGAATGATTGATATGTCTGGGGATTCATTGGGTGATATGAGCTCTGAGGTGGAAGAAGTTGTTCCTTTGCAAGAAGCAGTTGAGGTAGCAGAAGACTTGAAGAAGGTGGCATCTGAGGGTGTTAGAGGAAAAAGGAATCTGGAAAAGGGTAAGGAGGAAATGAAGAAGAATAGGAATAGGAAGGGGAAAAGCAATGAGAATTCTGGTTTTATGAGTAATGAGGTGCTCCAAGCGATCCAGGGTATTGATGAGGAGCTAGATGAATTTCTGGTAGAAAATCAGGCATCAGCTGGAATCTTAGCAGAAATTCATAAGATTGTTGGGAAATATAGGGTGATCGTTGGTAGTCTATTGGCTACCAATGAAAAACAGGTGGGGAAAATTGAGGAGTTGAGGGAGCGGCGGGATGCTGTGGTGTCTAAGCCATCAGCTAGTGTTGCTCCGGGATTTCCATTGCTGCCTCAAATGAAAAATGAGGAAGGAGCTCTACGTGGGCAAAGTGCAAAACCGACGGAAACATGGGCGGTTGTTGTAAAGAGTAAGAAGTCGGAAGTTGATGTCAATGAGATGTCAAAAGTGCTTCAAAAGGAAGTTTTCCCGAATTTTGGGGTAAGAATTCATACTGTAAGCAAACTTAAAACAGGGGAAATAGCCATTAGGGTGCCGTCTATCATTGAGCAAAAGTTTATTGCAAATGAAAACTTCGCGAAGTGGGAACTGGATGTGGCAGCTAGAAGTAAGCCTGGCCCAAAGATTATCATAAGGGATGTCCATTGTAATATTAAGAACGATGAGTTAATGAGTGAAATATATGAGAATAACCTTAAGAATGAAATGAGTATGGAGAAATTTAGAAAAAGTGTGAAGATTGTCTTGAGGCCTATGTTGAAAAGTATGGATGCGACTTCTAATGTGATATTGGAAGTAAGTGTGGATGTTGCAAATGTCATGTAAACACCTGAGAGGGTGTATGTGAAGTGGTTTGCATACAGAAAAAGGTTGCAGGATCCTGTGTCGTCCTGCTTCAGATGTTTTGGAGTTGATCACAGAATTTCAAATTGTAGAGCAAATGATATTACTTGCAGCAGGTGTTGCCAGGTGGGCCACAGTGCTGCAAAGTGTGTGAATGATGTCCACTGCAGGAATTGTGCCTTTAGAGGACTTCCTGCTGGACATTATATAAGGTCTGCCTCCTGTCCAGTATATGTGCAACAAGCAGCGAGGGTAGCCGCAAGACACTAAGTATGACTTGCATACTACAGCTAAATGCCGATAGGTCAGCGACGGTCATGTTTCAGCTGGGTGAATGGATGAAAGAGAAGTCAACTAGTATTGCCTTGTTGCAGGAGTCGTATGCAGTTGGCATGAACATTAGGGGTTTCCCAGTGGATATGAAAATATTCACAAATAGGAGATCGGTAATGTCTGCTGTCATTGTAAATGATTCCAGTCTGCAGAGTTTACTGGTGGACAAACTCACGAATGAGAAGGGTGTATGTGGCTGGGTGAACGGGGACTTGGGTGAACTTTTTCTTGCAAGTGTGTACTGTAAATATAGTGAATCGCTAGACGACTTTATCGAATATATGAATAGGCTAGTGGCTGAAGTGGAGGATAGACCTTTGATTGTCGGAATGGATGCAAATGCCGTGTCACAACTTTGGCACAGTAAAAATACCAGCAGCGCATCGAGTTGCCGTGCAAATCTAAGAGGAGTTGAACTAAGTGAATTTTTCTTGGCCAATGATTTGTTCATACTAAATGAACCTAGCAGTTGTTTTACCTTTGATGGCCGAAGAGGTAGAAGTGATATTGATGTCACCTGGGCAAACAGCGCAGCAATGAGGTTTTATTATGAATGGAAAATTGAGTTGGGATGGGGCACTGGTAGCCACTCTTTAATAGATATCGTGGTAACAATGAACAATGAAGTCGACTCCCACAGGGTGATTCCAAAAATCTGGAAGACTGGAGAAGCAAATTGGTGCACGTACTCAGTTCTCATCAGTGACATTGCTGAATCCCTTCCTATACAGGAATACATTGCACTTACCAACGACGAACAGGTAAGCAACATCGAACTTTGGATGGAAAAATGTAACGATATGCTATTTAAAAGAAAACAACCAAATATCACTCCAAGGCTAAAATGGTGGACTAAAGACCTTTCCATAAAAAGAAAGGAAGTCAAACAATATCGTAGAAAATACTAACAAGGCCGCAGTGTAGAACATGTTAACATCGATGAGTTGAAAGAAGAGGGTGAGAAAAGAATATCAAACACTTTTACGAGAGTCAAATGAGCGAGAGTCAAATGAGTTCAAATACTTTATACTGTACTTATCACTCAGTTGTCACTTTGACTTCATGGCGAGCGAACGTGTCATTCAAATTGAATGCGAATTAAAATTGAAAATTGTAATACGATTAGTTGCGAATACACACAAAGGATTACGGGACGGTTTTTTGTAATTACTTAGAGCTTTTTGCGGCGAAATTGTTGAAAAATCGCTATTTTTCCAAAATACGTGAATTTTCGGTGGCGGGTCGCGTTTTCGGCGTCTTCTCGTCAGTGTATGGTGACGGTTCGTCACAAGTTAGGGCAGTGTTCCCTCTAAGTGCGCCATAAATTTGGTTAAAATCGGAGTTCGTTCAGATACCTTTCCGGGCTGAAACGTGTTTTCGAGTGTGGAAAATTGAGGTGGCGCGAAATTTTGAAGTGCTGTTACGCGAGTTTCACACTTACGATTGGGATGAAATTAGTTTCATAGTAAGTATTAGTGAAAGTGTTACGCGTCGTTTGGCATATCAATTGTCAAAATCGAAGCGGTAGATGTTTCAGAATTAAGGGGAACGTATAAGTTGTCTGAGTCAAAAAGTTCGTTACTTTTGGTTACGGTTCATATGGCGTGATCTCGGCGTTCCTAAGGCCTGGGTCACACGAGGATGAAAATTTTTAGTTTTGAAAAAAAAATTGAATTTAAAAAGAAAATAGAAATTATTTTCGGTGATCGGGACGAGTGAGTGTTTGTTGGGTGTACGTTCTGACACGAACTAAAGCCCCATGCACACGTGTAAATTGAATAAATAATTTTCATTTAATTAAAAGTAAAAAAGTTTTTCTAGTGTAAATCGCAGTGAATTGAGGGAAAACTGGATACGTAAAATCTGAGTAGGGTTTTGGAGTATTTGGTAACACTGGTTGTATTGAAAATTCTATTGAACTGTTTTATTTTAAAATTATATTGAATTTTATTAGAATTATATTGAAATTTGAACTAGTTAGGAATTACAGGTTATACGATGGGGGATGAAAACCCAAAGAGTGTTAAAAGGCTAGGAAAGAAGGAGGATCAGAAGGAGGCAGTTGCATGCGTCATAAAGAAAAAACTTAGGGAAAATCTCGAGTCGTGTGAAGAGTCGGATTTTGGACCGGAGGGTCCTGGTAGTAGTAGAAGGGTGAACTTGAAGGCAAGAATGATTGATATGTCTGGGGATTCATTGGGTGATATGAGCTCTGAGGTGGAAGAAGTTGTTCCTTTGCAAGAAGCAGTTGAGGTAGCAGAAGACTTGAAGAAGGTGGCATCTGAGGGTGTTAGAGGAAAAAGGAATCTGGGAAAGGGTAAGGAGGAAATGAAGAAGAATAGGAATAGGAAGGGGAAAAGCAATGAGAATTCTGGTTTTATGAGTAATGAGGTGCTCCAAGCGATCCAGGGTATTGATGAGGAGCTAGATGAATTTCTGGTAGAAAATCAGGCATCAGCTGGAATCTTAGCAGAAATTCATAAGATTGTTGGGAAATATAGGGTGATCGTTGGTAGTCTATTGGCTACCAATGAAAAACAGGTGGGGAAAATTGAGGAGTTGAGGGAGCGGCGGGATGCTGTGGTGTCTAAGCCATCAGCTAGTGTTGCTCCGGGATTTCCATTGCTGCCTCAAATGAAAAATGAGGAAGGAGCTCTACGTGGGCAAAGTGCAAAACCGACGGAAACATGGGCGGTTGTTGTAAAGAGTAAGAAGTCGGAAGTTGATGTCAATGAGATGTCAAAAGTGCTTCAAAAGGAAGTTTTCCCGAATTTTGGGGTAAGAATTCATACTGTAAGCAAACTTAAAACAGGGGAAATAGCCATTAGGGTGCCGTCTATCATTGAGCAAAAGAAGTTGATTGCAAATGAAAATTTCGCGAAGTGGGAACTGGATGTGGCAGCTAGAAGTAAGCCTGGCCCAAAGATTATCATAAGGGATGTCCATTGTAATATTAAGAACGATGAGTTAATGAGTGAAATATATGAGAATAACCTTAAGAATGAAATGAGTATGGAGAAATTTAGAAAAAGTGTGAAGATTGTCTCGAGGAATGGCGGCCTTGAAGCTTTTAGATAGAATCCTTCCTTGACGCCTCTGCATCGGGTCTAAGACTCTTGGAACTCTATACATTCAAATACTTTATACTGTACTTATCACTCAGTTGTCACTTTGACTTCATGGCAAGCGAACGTGTCATTCAAATTGAATGCGAATTAAAATTGAAAATTGTAATACGATTAGTTGCGAATACACATAAAGGATTACGGGACGGTTTTTTGTAATTACTTAGAGCTTTTTGCGGCGAAATTGTTGAAAAATCGCTATTTTTCCAAAATACGTGAATTTTCGGTGGCGGGTCGCGTTTTCGGCGTCTTCTCGTCAGTGTATGGTGACGGTTCGTCACAAGTTAGGGCAGTGTTCCCTCTAAGTGCGCCATAAATTTGGTTAAAATCGAAGTTCGTTCAGATACCTTTCCGGGCTGAAACGTGTTTTCGAGTGTGGAAAATTGAGGTGACGCGCAATTTTGAAGTGCTGTTACGCGAGTTTCACACTTACGATTGGGATGAAATTAGTTTCATAGTAAGTATTAGTGAAAGTGTTACGCGTCGTTTGGCATATCAATTGTCAAAATCGAAGCGGTAGATGTTTCAGAATTAAGGGGAACGTATAAGTTGTCTGAGTCAAAAAGTTCGTTACTTTTGGTTACGGTTCATATGGCGTGATCTCGGCGTTCCTAAGGCCTGGGTCACACGAGGATGAAAATTTTTAGTTTTGAAAAAAAAATTGAATTTAAAAAGAAAATAGAAATTATTTTCGGTGATCGGGACGAGTGAGTGTTTGTTGGGTGTACGTTCTGACACGAACTAAAGCCCCATACACACGTGTAAATTGAATAAATAATTTTCATTTAATTAAAAGTAAAAAAGTTTTTCTAGTGTAAATCGCAGTGAATTGAGGGAAAACTGGATACGTAAAATCTGAGTAGGGTTTTGGAGTATTTGGTAACACTGGTTGTATTGAAAATTCTATTGAACTGTTTTATTTTAAAATTATATTGAATTTTATTTGAATTATATTGAAATTTGAACTAGTTAGGAATTACAGGTTATACGATGGGGGATGAAAACCCAAAGAGTGTTAAAAGGCTAGGAAAGAAGGAGGATCAGAAGGAGGCAGTTGCATGCGTCAAAAAGAAAAAACTTAGGGAAAATCTCGAGTCGTGTGAAGAGTCGGATTTTGGACCGGAGGGTCCTGGTAGTAGTAGAAGGGTGAACTTGAAGGCAAGAATGATTGATATGTCTGGGGATTCATTGGGTGATATGAGCTCTGAGGTGGAAGAAGTTGTTCCTTTGCAAGAAGCAGTTGAGGTAGCAGAAGACTTGAAGAAGGTGGCATCTGAGGGTGTTAGAGGAAAAAGGAATCTGGGAAAGGGTAAGGAGGAAATGAAGAAGAATAGGAATAGGAAGGGGAAAAGCAATGAGAATTCTGGTTTTATGAGTAATGAGGTGCTCCAAGCGATCCAGGGTATTGATGAGGAGCTAGATGAATTTCTGGTAGAAAATCAGGCATCAGCTGGAATCTTAGCAGAAATTCATAAGATTGTTGGGAAATATAGGGTGATCGTTGGTAGTCTATTGGCTACCAATGAAAAACAGGTGGGGAAAATTGAGGAGTTGAGGGAGCGGCGGGATGCTGTGGTGTCTAAGCCATCAGCTAGTGTTGCTCCGGGATTTCCATTGCTGCCTCAAATGAAAAATGAGGAAGGAGCTCTACGTGGGCAAAGTGCAAAACCGACGGAAACATGGGCGGTTGTTGTAAAGAGTAAGAAGTCGGAAGTTGATGTCAATGAGATGTCAAAAGTGCTTCAAAAGGAAGTTTTCCCGAATTTTGGGGTAAGAATTCATACTGTAAGCAAACTTAAAACAGGGGAAATAGCCATTAGGGTGCCGTCTATCATTGAGCAAAAGAAGTTGATTGCAAATGAAAACTTCGCGAAGTGGGAACTGGATGTGGCAGCTAGAAGTAAGCCTGGCCCAAAGATTATCATAAGGGATGTCCATTGTAATATTAAGAACGATGAGTTAATGAGTGAAATATATGAGAATAACCTTAAGAATGAAATGAGTATGGAGAAATTTAGAAAAAGTGTGAAGATTGTCTCGAGGAATGGCGGCCTTATGGCTTTTAGATAGAATCCTCCCTTGACGCCTCTGCATCGGGTCTAAGACTCTTGGAACTCTATACATTCAAATACTTTATACTGTACTTATCACTCAGTTGTCACTTTGACTTCATGGCAAGCGAACGTGTCATTCAAATTGAATGCGAATTAAAATTGAAAATTGTAATACGATTAGTTGCGAATACACACAAAGGATTACGGGACGGTTTTTTGTAATTACTTAGAGCTTTTTGCGGCGAAATTGTTGAAAAATCGCTATTTTTCCAAAATACGTGAATTTTCGGTGGCGGGTCGCGTTTTCGGCGTCTTCTCGTCAGTGTATGGTGACGGTTCGTCACAAGTTAGGGCAGTGTTCCCTCTAAGTGCGCCATAAATTTGGTTAAAATCGGAGTTCGTTCAGATACCTTTCCGGGCTGAAACGTGTTTTCGAGTGTGGAAAATTGAGGTGACGCGCAATTTTGAAGTGCTGTTACGCGAGTTTCACACTTACGATTGGGATGAAATTAGTTTCATAGTAAGTATTAGTGAAAGTGTTACGCGTCGTTTGGCATATCGATTGTCAAAATCGAAGCGGTAGATGTTTCAGAATTAAGGGGAACGTATAAGTTGTCTGAGTCAAAAAGTTCGTTACTTTTGGTTACGGTTCATATGGCGTGATCTCGGCGTCCCTAAGGCCTGGGTCACACGAGGATGAAAATTTTTAGTTTTGAAAAAAATAATTGAATTTAAAAAGAAAATAGAAATTATCTTCGGTGATCGGGACGAGTGAGTGTTTGTTGGGTGTACGTTCCGACGTGAACTAAAGCGGCGTGCACACGTGTAAATTGATTTTTTTTGAATTTAAAAAGAAAATAGAAATTATTTTCGGTGATCGGGACGAGTGAGTGTTTGTTGGGTGTACGTTCTGACACGAACTAAAGCCCCATGCACACGTGTAAATTGAATAAATAATTTTCATTTAATTAAAAGTAAAAAAGTTTTTCTAGTGTAAATCGCAGTGAATTGAGGGAAAACTGGATACGTAAAATCTGAGTAGGGTTTTGGAGTATTTGGTAACACTGGTTGTATTGAAAATTCTATTGAACTATTTTATTTTAAAACTATATTGAATTTTATTTGAATTATATTGAAATTTGAACTAGTTAGGAATTACAGGTTATACGATGGGGGATGAAAACCCAAAGAGTGTTAAAAGGCTAGGAAAGAAGGAGGATCAGAAGGAGGCAGTTGCATGCGTCAAAAAGAAAAAACTTAGGGAAAATCTCGAGTCGTGTGAAGAGTCGGATTTTGGACCGGAGGGTCCTGGTAGTAGTAGAAGGGTGAACTTGAAGGCAAGAATGATTGATATGTCTGGGGATTCATTGGGTGATATGAGCTCTGAGGTGGAAGAAGTTGTTCCTTTGCAAGAAGCAGTTGAGGTAGCAGAAGACTTGAAGAAGGTGGCATCTGAGGGTGTTAGAGGAAAAAGGAATCTGGGAAAGGGTAAGGAGGAAATGAAGAAGAATAGGAATAGGAAGGGGAAAAGCAATGAGAATTCTGGTTTTATGAGTAATGAGGTGCTCCAAGCGATCCAGGGTATTGATGAGGAGCTAGATGAATTTCTGGTAGAAAATCAGGCATCAGCTGGAATCTTAGCAGAAATTCATAAGATTGTTGGGAAATATAGGGTGATCGTTGGTAGTCTATTGGCTACCAATGAAAAACAGGTGGGGAAAATTGAGGAGTTGAGGGAGCGGCGGGATGCTGTGGTGTCTAAGCCATCAGCTAGTGTTGCTCCGGGATTTCCATTGCTGCCTCAAATGAAAAATGAGGAAGGAGCTCTACGTGGGCAAAGTGCAAAACCGACGGAAACATGGGCGGTTGTTGTAAAGAGTAAGAAGTCGGAAGTTGATGTCAATGAGATGTCAAAAGTGCTTCAAAAGGAAGTTTTCCCGAATTTTGGGGTAAGAATTCATACTGTAAGCAAACTTAAAACAGGGGAAATAGCCATTAGGGTGCCGTCTATCATTGAGCAAAAGAAGTTGATTGCAAATGAAAACTTCGCGAAGTGGGAACTGGATGTGGCAGCTAGAAGTAAGCCTGGCCCAAAGATTATCATAAGGGATGTCCATTGTAATATTAAGAACGATGAGTTAATGAGTGAAATATATGAGAATAACCTTAAGAATGAAATGAGTATGGAGAAATTTAGAAAAAGTGTGAAGATTGTCTCGAGGAATGGCGGCCTTAAGGCTTTTAGATAGAATCCTTCCTTGACGCCTCTGCATCGGGTCTAAGACTCTTGGAACTCTATACATTCAAATACTTTATACTGTACTTATCACTCAGTTGTCACTTTGACTTCATGGCAAGCGAACGTGTCATTCAAATTGAATGCGAATTAAAATTGAAAATTGTAATACGATTAGTTGCGAATACACACAAAGGATTACGGGACGGTTTTTTGTAATTACTTAGAGCTTTTTGCGGCGAAATTGTTGAAAAATCGCTATTTTTCCAAAATACGTGAATTTTCGGTGGCGGGTCGCGTTTTCGGCGTCTTCTCGTCAGTGTATGGTGACGGTTCGTCACAAGTTAGGGCAGTGTTCCCTCTAAGTGCGCCATAAATTTGGTTAAAATCGGAGTTCGTTCAGATACCTTTCCGGGCTGAAACGTGTTTTCGAGTGTGGAAAATTGAGGTGACGCGCAATTTTGAAGTGCTGTTACGCGAGTTTCACACTTACGATTGGGATGAAATTAGTTTCATAGTAAGTATTAGTGAAAGTGTTACGCGTCGTTTGGCATATCGATTGTCAAAATCGAAGCGGTAGATGTTTCAGAATTAAGGGGAACGTATAAGTTGTCTGAGTCAAAAAGTTCGTTACTTTTGGTTACGGTTCATATGGCGTGATCTCGGCGTCCCTAAGGCTTGGGTCACACGAGGATGAAAATTTTTAGTTTTGAAAAAAATAATTGAATTTAAAAAGAAAATAGAAATTATCTTCGGTGATCGGGACGAGTGAGTGTTTGTTGGGTGTACGTTCCGACGTGAACTAAAGCGGCGTGCACACGTGTAAATTGATTTTTTTTTGAATTTAAAAAGAAAATAGAAATTATCTTCGGTGATCGGGACGAGTGAGTGTTTGTTGGGTGTACGTTCTGACACGAACTAAAGCCCCATGCACACGTGTAAATTGAATAAATAATTTTCATTTAATTAAAAGTAAAAAAGTTTTTCTAGTGTAAATCGCAGTGAATTGAGGGAAAACTGGATACGTAAAATCTGAGTAGGGTTTTGGAGTATTTGGTAACACTGGTTGTATTGAAAATTCTATTGAACTGTTTTATTTTAAAATTATATTGAATTTTATTTGAATTATATTGAAATTTGAACTAGTTAGGAACTACAGGTTATACGATGGGGGATGAAAACCCAAAGAGTGTTAAAAGGCTAGGAAAGAAGGAGGATCAGAAGGAGGCAGTTGCATGCGTCAAAAAGGAAAAAACTTAGGGAAAATCTCGAGTCGTGTGAAGAGTCGGATTTTGGACCGGAGGGTCCTGGTAGTAGTAGAAGGGTGAACTTGAAGGCAAGAATGATTGATATGTCTGGGGATTCATTGGGTGATATGAGCTCTGAGGTGGAAGAAGTTGTTCCTTTGCAAGAAGCAGTTGAGGTAGCAGAAGACTTGAAGAAGGTGGCATCTGAGGGTGTTAGAGGAAAAAGGAATCTGGAAAAGGGTAAGGAGGAAATGAAGAAGAATAGGAATAGGAAGGGGAAAAGCAATGAGAATTCTGGTTTTATGAGTAATGAGGTGCTCCAAGCGATCCAGGGTATTGATGAGGAGCTAGATGAATTTCTGGTAGAAAATCAGGCATCAGCTGGAATCTTAGCAGAAATTCATAAGATTGTTGGGAAATATAGGGTGATCGTTGGTAGTCTATTGGCTACCAATGAAAAACAGGTGGGGAAAATTGAGGAGTTGAGGGAGCGGCGGGATGCTGTGGTGTCTAAGCCATCAGCTAGTGTTGCTCCGGGATTTCCATTGCTGCCTCAAATGAAAAATGAGGAAGGAGCTCTACGTGGGCAAAGTGCAAAACCGACGGAAACATGGGCGGTTGTTGTAAAGAGTAAGAAGTCGGAAGTTGATGTCAATGAGATGTCAAAAGTGCTTCAAAAGGAAGTTTTCCCGAATTTTGGGGTAAGAATTCATACTGTAAGCAAACTTAAAACAGGGGAAATAGCCATTAGGGTGCCGTCTATCATTGAGCAAAAGAAGTTGATTGCAAATGAAAACTTCGCGAAGTGGGAACTGGATGTGGCAGCTAGAAGTAAGCCTGGCCCAAAGATTATCATAAGGGATGTCCATTGTAATATTAAGAACGATGAGTTAATGAGTGAAATATATGAGAATAACCTTAAGAATGAAATGAGTATGGAGAAATTTAGAAAAAGTGTGAAGATTGTCTCGAGGAATGGCGGCCTTAAGGCTTTTAGATAGAATCCTTCCTTGACGCCTCTGCATCGGGTCTAAGACTCTTGGAACTCTATACATTCAAATACTTTATACTGTACTTATCACTCAGTTGTCACTTTGACTTCATGGCAAGCGAACGTGTCATTCAAATTGAATGCGAATTAAAATTGAAAATTGTAATACGATTAGTTGCGAATACACACAAAGGATTACGGGACGGTTTTTTGTAATTACTTAGAGCTTTTTGCGGCGAAATTGTTGAAAAATCGCTATTTTTCCAAAATACGTGAATTTTCGGTGGCGGGTCGCGTTTTCGGCGTCTTCTCGTCAGTGTATGGTGACGGTTCGTCACAAGTTAGGGCAGTGTTCCCTCTAAGTGCGCCATAAATTTGGTTAAAATCGGAGTTCGTTCAGATACCTTTCCGGGCTGAAACGTGTTTTCGAGTGTGGAAAATTGAGGTGACGCGCAATTTTGAAGTGCTGTTACGCGAGTTTCACACTTACGATTGGGATGAAATTAGTTTCATAGTAAGTATTAGTGAAAGTGTTACGCGTCGTTTGGCATATCGATTGTCAAAATCGAAGCGGTAGATGTTTCAGAATTAAGGGGAACGTATAAGTTGTCTGAGTCAAAAAGTTCGTTACTTTTGGTTACGGTTCATATGGCGTGATCTCGGCGTCCCTAAGGCTTGGGTCACACGAGGATGAAAATTTTTAGTTTTGAAAAAAATAATTGAATTTAAAAAGAAAATAGAAATTATCTTCGGTGATCGGGACGAGTGAGTGTTTGTTGGGTGTACGTTCCGACGTGAACTAAAGCGGCGTGCACACGTGTAAATTGATTTTTTTTTGAATTTAAAAAGAAAATAGAAATTATCTTCGGTGATCGGGACGAGTGAGTGTTTGTTGGGTGTACGTTCTGACACGAACTAAAGCCCCATGCACACGTGTAAATTGAATAAATAATTTTCATTTAATTAAAAGTAAAAAAGTTTTTCTAGTGTAAATCGCAGTGAATTGAGGGAAAACTGGATACGTAAAATCTGAGTAGGGTTTTGGAGTATTTGGTAACACTGGTTGTATTGAAAATTCTATTGAACTGTTTTATTTTAAAATTATATTGAATTTTATTTGAATTATATTGAAATTTGAACTAGTTAGGAACTACAGGTTATACGATGGGGGATGAAAACCCAAAGAGTGTTAAAAGGCTAGGAAAGAAGGAGGATCAGAAGGAGGCAGTTGCATGCGTCAAAAAGGAAAAAACTTAGGGAAAATCTCGAGTCGTGTGAAGAGTCGGATTTTGGACCGGAGGGTCCTGGTAGTAGTAGAAGGGTGAACTTGAAGGCAAGAATGATTGATATGTCTGGGGATTCATTGGGTGATATGAGCTCTGAGGTGGAAGAAGTTGTTCCTTTGCAAGAAGCAGTTGAGGTAGCAGAAGACTTGAAGAAGGTGGCATCTGAGGGTGTTAGAGGAAAAAGGAATCTGGAAAAGGGTAAGGAGGAAATGAAGAAGAATAGGAATAGGAAGGGGAAAAGCAATGAGAATTCTGGTTTTATGAGTAATGAGGTGCTCCAAGCGATCCAGGGTATTGATGAGGAGCTAGATGAATTTCTGGTAGAAAATCAGGCATCAGCTGGAATCTTAGCAGAAATTCATAAGATTGTTGGGAAATATAGGGTGATCGTTGGTAGTCTATTGGCTACCAATGAAAAACAGGTGGGGAAAATTGAGGAGTTGAGGGAGCGGCGGGATGCTGTGGTGTCTAAGCCATCAGCTAGTGTTGCTCCGGGATTTCCATTGCTGCCTCAAATGAAAAATGAGGAAGGAGCTCTACGTGGGCAAAGTGCAAAACCGACGGAAACATGGGCGGTTGTTGTAAAGAGTAAGAAGTCGGAAGTTGATGTCAATGAGATGTCAAAAGTGCTTCAAAAGGAAGTTTTCCCGAATTTTGGGGTAAGAATTCATACTGTAAGCAAACTTAAAACAGGGGAAATAGCCATTAGGGTGCCGTCTATCATTGAGCAAAAGAAGTTGATTGCAAATGAAAACTTCGCGAAGTGGGAACTGGATGTGGCAGCTAGAAGTAAGCCTGGCCCAAAGATTATCATAAGGGATGTCCATTGTAATATTAAGAACGATGAGTTAATGAGTGAAATATATGAGAATAACCTTAAGAATGAAATGAGTATGGAGAAATTTAGAAAAAGTGTGAAGATTGTCTCGAGGAATGGCGGCCTTATGGCTTTTAGATAGAATCCTCCCTTGACGCCTCTGCATCGGGTCTAAGACTCTTGGAACTCTATACATTCAAATACTTTATACTGTACTTATCACTCAGTTGTCACTTTGACTTCATGGCAAGCGAACGTGTCATTCAAATTGAATGCGAATTAAAATTGAAAATTGTAATACGATTAGTTGCGAATACACACAAAGGATTACGGGACGGTTTTTTGTAATTACTTAGAGCTTTTTGCGGCGAAATTGTTGAAAAATCGCTATTTTTCCAAAATACGTGAATTTTCGGTGGCGGGTCGCGTTTTCGGCGTCTTCTCGTCAGTGTATGGTGACGGTTCGTCACAAGTTAGGGCAGTGTTCCCTCTAAGTGCGCCATAAATTTGGTTAAAATCGGAGTTCGTTCAGATACCTTTCCGGGCTGAAACGTGTTTTCGAGTGTGGAAAATTGAGGTGACGCGCAATTTTGAAGTGCTGTTACGCGAGTTTCACACTTACGATTGGGATGAAATTAGTTTCATAGTAAGTATTAGTGAAAGTGTTACGCGTCGTTTGGCATATCGATTGTCAAAATCGAAGCGGTAGATGTTTCAGAATTAAGGGGAACGTATAAGTTGTCTGAGTCAAAAAGTTCGTTACTTTTGGTTACGGTTCATATGGCGTGATCTCGGCGTCCCTAAGGCCTGGGTCACACGAGGATGAAAATTTTTAGTTTTGAAAAAAAAATTGAATTTAAAAAGAAAATAGAAATTATCTTCGGTGATCGGGACGAGTGAGTGTTTGTTGGGTGTACGTTCTGACACGAACTAAAGCCCCATGCACACGTGTAAATTGAATAAATAATTTTCATTTAATTAAAAGTAAAAAAGTTTTTCTAGTGTAAATCGCAGTGAATTGAGGGAAAACTGGATACGTAAAATCTGAGTAGGGTTTTGGAGTATTTGGTAACACTGGTTGTATTGAAAATTCTATTGAACTATTTTATTTTAAAACTATATTGAATTTTATTTGAATTATATTGAAATTTGAACTAGTTAGGAATTACAGGTTATACGATGGGGGATGAAAACCCAAAGAGTGTTAAAAGGCTAGGAAAGAAGGAGGATCAGAAGGAGGCAGTTGCATGCGTCAAAAAGGAAAAAACTTAGGGAAAATCTCGAGTCGTGTGAAGAGTCGGATTTTGGACCGGAGGGTCCTGGTAGTAGTAGAAGGGTGAACTTGAAGGCAAGAATGATTGATATGTCTGGGGATTCATTGGGTGATATGAGCTCTGAGGTGGAAGAAGTTGTTCCTTTGCAAGAAGCAGTTGAGGTAGCAGAAGACTTGAAGAAGGTGGCATCTGAGGGTGTTAGAGGAAAAAGGAATCTGGAAAAGGGTAAGGAGGAAATGAAGAAGAATAGGAATAGGAAGGGGAAAAGCAATGAGAATTCTGGTTTTATGAGTAATGAGGTGCTCCAAGCGATCCAGGGTATTGATGAGGAGCTAGATGAATTTCTGGTAGAAAATCAGGCATCAGCTGGAATCTTAGCAGAAATTCATAAGATTGTTGGGAAATATAGGGTGATCGTTGGTAGTCTATTGGCTACCAATGAAAAACAGGTGGGGAAAATTGAGGAGTTGAGGGAGCGGCGGGATGCTGTGGTGTCTAAGCCATCAGCTAGTGTTGCTCCGGGATTTCCATTGCTGCCTCAAATGAAAAATGAGGAAGGAGCTCTACGTGGGCAAAGTGCAAAACCGACGGAAACATGGGCGGTTGTTGTAAAGAGTAAGAAGTCGGAAGTTGATGTCAATGAGATGTCAAAAGTGCTTCAAAAGGAAGTTTTCCCGAATTTTGGGGTAAGAATTCATACTGTAAGCAAACTTAAAACAGGGGAAATAGCCATTAGGGTGCCGTCTATCATTGAGCAAAAGAAGTTGATTGCAAATGAAAACTTCGCGAAGTGTGAACTGGATGTGGCAGCTAGAAGTAAGCCTGGCCCAAAGATTATCATAAGGGATGTCCATTGTAATATTAAGAACGATGAGTTAATGAGTGGAATATATGAGAATAACCTTAAGAATGAAATGAGTATGGAGAAATTTAGAAAAAGTGTGAAGATTGTCTCGAGGAATGGCGGCCTTATGGCTTTTAGATAGAATCCTCCCTTGACGCCTCTGCATCGGGTCTAAGACTCTTGGAACTCTATACATTCAAATACTTTATACTGTACTTATCACTCAGTTGTCACTTTGACTTCATGGCAAGCGAACGTGTCATTCAAATTGAATGCGAATTAAAATTGAAAATTGTAATACGATTAGTTGCGAATACACACAAAGGATTACGGGACGGTTTTTTGTAATTACTTAGAGCTTTTTGCGGCGAAATTGTTGAAAAATCGCTATTTTTCCAAAATACGTGAATTTTCGGTGGCGGGTCGCGTTTTCGGCGTCTTCTCGTCAGTGTATGGTGACGGTTCGTCACAAGTTAGGGCAGTGTTCCCTCTAAGTGCGCCATAAATTTGGTTAAAATCGGAGTTCGTTCAGATACCTTTCCGGGCTGAAACGTGTTTTCGAGTGTGGAAAATTGAGGTGACGCGCAATTTTGAAGTGCTGTTACGCGAGTTTCACACTTACGATTGGGATGAAATTAGTTTCATAGTAAGTATTAGTGAAAGTGTTACGCGTCGTTTGGCATATCGATTGTCAAAATCGAAGCGGTAGATGTTTCAGAATTAAGGGGAACGTATAAGTTGTCTGAGTCAAAAAGTTCGTTACTTTTGGTTACGGTTCATATGGCGTGATCTCGGCGTCCCTAAGGCCTGGGTCACACGAGGATGAAAATTTTTAGTTTTGAAAAAAATAATTGAATTTAAAAAGAAAATAGAAATTATCTTCGGTGATCGGGACGAGTGAGTGTTTGTTGGGTGTACGTTCCGACGTGAACTAAAGCGGCGTGCACACGTGTAAATTGATTTTTTTTTTGAATTTAAAAAGAAAATAGAAATTATTTTCGGTGATCGGGACGAGTGCGTGTTTGTTGGGTGTACGTTCTGACACGAACTAAAGCCTCATGCACACGTGTAAATTGAATAAATAATTTTCATTTAATTAAAAGTAAAAAAGTTTTTCTAGTGTAAATCGCAGTGAATTGAGGGAAAACTGGATACGTAAAATCTGAGTAGGGTTTTGGAGTATTTGGTAACACTGGTTGTATTGAAAATTCTATTGAACTGTTATATTTTAAAATTATATTGAATTTTATTTGAATTATATTGAAATTTGAACTAGTTAGGAATTACAGGTTATACGATGGGGGATGAAAACCCAAAGAGTGTTAAAAGGCTAGGAAAGAAGGAGGATCAGAAGGAGGCAGTTGCATGCGTCAAAAAGAAAAAAAACTTAGGGAAAATCTCGAGTCGTGTGAAGAGTCGGATTTTGGACCGGAGGGTCCTGGTAGTAGTAGAAGGGTGAACTTGGAGGCAAGAATGATTGATATGTCTGGGGATTCATTGGGTGATATGAGCTCTGAGGTGGAAGAAGTTGTTCCTTTGCAAGAAGCAGTTGAGGTAGCAGAAGACTTGAAGAAGGTGGCATCTGAGGGTGTTAGAGGAAAAAGGAATCTGGGAAAGGGTAAGGAGGAAATGAAGAAGAATAGGAATAGGAAGGGGAAAAGCAATGAGAATTCTGGTTTTATGAGTAATGAGGTGCTCCAAGCGATCCAGGGTATTGATGAGGAGCTAGATGAATTTCTGGTAGAAAATCAGGCATCAGCTGGAATCTTAGCAGAAATTCATAAGATTGTTGGGAAATATAGGGTGATCGTTGGTAGTCTATTGGCTACCAATGAAAAACAGGTGGGGAAAATTGAGGAGTTGAGGGAGCGGCGGGATGCTGTGGTGTCTAAGCCATCAGCTAGTGTTGCTCCGGGATTTCCATTGCTGCCTCAAATGAAAAATGAGGAAGGAGCTCTACGTGGGCAAAGTGCAAAACCGACGAAAACATGGGCGGTTGTTGTAAAGAGTAAGAAGTCGGAAGTTGATGTCAATGAGATGTCAAAAGTGCTTCAAAAGGAAGTTTTTCCGAATTTTGGGGTAAGAATTCATACTGTAAGCAAACTTAAAACAGGGGAAATAGCCATTAGGGTGCCGTCTATCATTGAGCAAAAGAAGTTGATTGCAAATGAAAATTTCGCGAAGTGGGAACTGGATGTGGCAGCTAGAAGTAAGCCTGGCCCAAAGATTATCATAAGGGATGTCCATTGTAATATTAAGAACGATGAGTTAATGAGTGAAATATATGAGAATAACCTTAAGAATGAAATGAGTATGGAGAAATTTAGAAAAAGTGTGAAGATTGTCTCGAGGAATGGCGGCCTTATGGCTTTTAGATAAAATCCTCCCTTGACGCCTCTGCATCGGGTCTAAGACTCTTGGAACTCTATACATTCAAATACTTTATACTGTACTTATCACTCAGTTGTCACTTTGACTTCATGGCAAGCGAACGTGTCATTCAAATTGAATGCGAATTAAAATTGAAAATTGTAATACGATTAGTTGCGAATACACACAAAGGATTACGGGACGGTTTTTTGTAATTACTTAGAGCTTTTTGCGGCGAAATTGTTGAAAAATCGCTATTTTTCCAAAATACGTGAATTTTCGGTGGCGGGTCGCGTTTTCGGCGTCTTCTCGTCAGTGTATGGTGACGGTTCGTCACAAGTTAGGGCAGTGTTCCCTCTAAGTGCGCCATAAATTTGGTTAAAATCGAAGTTCGTTCTGATACCTTTCCGGGCTGAAACGTGTTTTCGAGTGTGGAAAATTGAAGTGGCGCGCAATTTTGAAGTGCTGTTACGCGAGTTTCACACTTACGATTGGGATGAAATTAGTTTCATAGTAAGTATTAGTGAAAGTGTTACGCGTCGTTTGGCATATCAATTGTCAAAATCGAAGCGGTAGATGTTTCAGAATTAAGGGGAACGTATAAGTTGTCCGAGTCAAAAAGTTCGTTACTTTTGGTTACGGTTCATATGGCGTGATCTCGGCGTCCCTAAGGCCTGGGTCACACGAGGATGAAAATTTTTAGTTTTGAAAAAAATAATTGAATTTAAAAAGAAAATAGAAATTATCTTCGGTGATCGGGACGAGTGAGTGTTTGTTGGGTGTACGTTCTGACACGAACTAAAGCCCCATGCACACGTGTAAATTGAATAAATAATTTTCATTTAATTAAAAGTAAAAAAGTTTTTCTAGTGTAAATCGCAGTGAATTGAGGGAAAACTGGATACGTAAAATCTGAGTAGGGTTTTGGAGTATTTGGTAACACTGGTTGTATTGAAAATTCTATTGAACTGTTTTATTTTAAAATTATATTGAATTTTATTTGAATTATATTGAAATTTGAACTAGTTAGGAATTACAGGTTATACGATGGGGGATGAAAACCCAAAGAGTGTTAAAAGGCTAGGAAAGAAGGAGGATCAGAAGGAGGCAGTTGCATGCGTCAAAAAGAAAAAAAACTTAGGGAAAATCTCGAGTCGTGTGAAGAGTCGGATTTTGGACCGGAGGGTCCTGGTAGTAGTAGAAGGGTGAACTTGAAGGCAAGAATGATTGATATGTCTGGGGATTCATTGGGTGATATGAGCTCTGAGGTGGAAGAAGTTGTTCCTTTGCAAGAAGCAGTTGAGGTAGCAGAAGACTTGAAGAAGGTGGCATCTGAGGGTGTTAGAGGAAAAAGGAATCTGGAAAAGGGTAAGGAGGAAATGAAGAAGAATAGGAATAGGAAGGGGAAAAGCAATGAGAATTCTGGTTTTATGAGTAATGAGGTGCTCCAAGCGATCCAGGGTATTGATGAGGAGCTAGATGAATTTCTGGTAGAAAATCAGGCATCAGCTGGAATCTTAGCAGAAATTCATAAGATTGTTGGGAAATATAGGGTGATCGTTGGTAGTCTATTGGCTACCAATGAAAAACAGGTGGGGAAAATTGAGGAGTTGAGGGAGCGGCGGGATGCTGTGGTGTCTAAGCCATCAGCTAGTGTTGCTCCGGGATTTCCATTGCTGCCTCAAATGAAAAATGAGGAAGGAGCTCTACGTGGGCAAAGTGCAAAACCGACGGAAACATGGGCGGTTGTTGTAAAGAGTAAGAAGTCGGAAGTTGATGTCAATGAGATGTCAAAAGTGCTTCAAAAGGAAGTTTTCCCGAATTTTGGGGTAAGAATTCATACTGTAAGCAAACTTAAAACAGGGGAAATAGCCATTAGGGTGCCGTCTATCATTGAGCAAAAGAAGTTGATTGCAAATGAAAACTTCGCGAAGTGTGAACTGGATGTGGCAGCTAGAAGTAAGCCTGGCCCAAAGATTATCATAAGGGATGTCCATTGTAATATTAAGAACGATGAGTTAATGAGTGAAATATATGAGAATAACCTTAAGAATGAAATGAGTATGGAGAAATTTAGAAAAAGTGTGAAGATTGTCTCGAGGAATGGCGGCCTTATGGCTTTTAGATAGAATCCTCCCTTGACGCCTCTGCATCGGGTCTAAGACTCTTGGAACTCTATACATTCAAATACTTTATACTGTACTTATCACTCAGTTGTCACTTTGACTTCATGGCAAGCGAACGTGTCATTCAAATTGAATGCGAATTATAATTGAAAATTGTAATACGATTAGTTGCGAATACACACAAAGGATTACGGGACGGTTTTTTGTAATTACTTAGAGCTTTTTGCGGCGAAATTGTTGAAAAATCGCTATTTTTCCAAAATACGTGAATTTTCGGTGGCGGGTCGCGTTTTCGGCGTCTTGTCGTCAGTGTATGGTGACGGTTCGTCACAAGTTAGGGCAGTGTTCGCTCTAAGTGCGCCATAAATTTGGTTAAAATCGAAGTTCGTTCTGATACCTTTCCGGGCTGAAACGTGTTTTCGAGTGTGGAAAATTGAGGTGGCGCGCAATTTTGAAGTGCTGTTACGCGAGTTTCACACTTACGATTGGGATGAAATTAGTTTCATAGTAAGTATTAGTGAAAGTGTTACGCGTCGTTTGGCATATCAATTGTCAAAATCGAAGCGGTAGATGTTTCAGAATTAAGGGGAACGTATAAGTTGTCTGAGTCAAAAAGTTCGTTACTTTTGGTTACGGTTCATATGGCGTGATCTCGGCGTTCCTAAGGCCTGGGTCACACGAGGATGAAAATTTTTAGTTTTGAAAAAAAAAAATTGAATTTAAAAAGAAAATAGAAATTATCTTCGGTGATCGCGACGAGTGAGTGTTTGTTGGGTGTACGTTCTGACACGAACTAAAGCCCCATGCACACGTGTAAATTGAATAAATAATTTTCATTTAATTAAAAGTAAAAAAGTTTTTCTAGTGTAAATCGCAGTGAATTGAGGGAAAACTGGATACGTAAAATCTGAGTAGGGTTTTGGAGTATTTGGTAACACTGGTTGTATTGAAAATTCTATTGAACTGTTTTATTTTAAAATTATATTGAATTTTATTTGAATTATATTGAAATTTGAACTAGTTAGGAACTACAGGTTATACGATGGGGGATGAAAACCCAAAGAGTGTTAAAAGGCTAGGAAAGAAGGAGGATCAGAAGGAGGCAGTTGCATGCGTCAAAAAGAAAAAAACTTAGGGAAAATCTCGAGTCGTGTGAAGAGTCGGATTTTGGACCGGAGGGTCCTGGTAGTAGTAGAAGGGTGAACTTGGAGGCAAGAATGATTGATATGTCTGGGGATTCATTGGGTGATATGAGCTCTGAGGTGGAAGAAGTTGTTCCTTTGCAAGAAGCAGTTGAGGTAGCAGAAGACTTGAAGAAGGTGGCATCTGAGGGTGTTAGAGGAAAAAGGAATCTGGAAAAGGGTAAGGAGGAAATGAAGAAGAATAGTAATAGGAAGGGGAAAAGCAATGAGAATTCTGGTTTTATGAGTAATGAGGTGCTCCAAGCGATCCAGGGTATTGATGAGGAGCTAGATGAATTTCTGGTAGAAAATCAGGCATCAGCTGGAATCTTAGCAGAAATTCATAAGATTGTTGGGAAATATAGGGTGATCGTTGGTAGTCTATTGGCTACCAATGAAAAACAGGTGGGGAAAATTGAGGAGTTGAGGGAGCGGCGGGATGCTGTGGTGTCTAAGCCATCAGCTAGTGTTGCTCCGGGATTTCCATTGCTGCCTCAAATGAAAAATGAGGAAGGAGCTCTACGTGGGCAAAGTGCAAAACCGACGGAAACATGGGCGGTTGTTGTAAAGAGTAAGAAGTCGGAAGTTGATGTCAATGAGATGTCAAAAGTGCTTCAAAAGGAAGTTTTCCCGAATTTTGGGGTAAGAATTCATACTGTAAGCAAACTTAAAACAGGGGAAATAGCCATTAGGGTGCCGTCTATCATTGAGCAAAAGTTTATTGCAAATGAAAACTTCGCGAAGTGGGAACTGGATGTGGCAGCTAGAAGTAAGCCTGGCCCAAAGATTATCATAAGGGATGTCCATTGTAATATTAAGAACGATGAGTTAATGAGTGAAATATATGAGAATAACCTTAAGAATGAAATGAGTATGGAGAAATTTAGAAAAAGTGTGAAGATTGTCTCGAGGAATGGCGGCCTTAAGGCTTTTAGATAGAATCCTTCCTTGACGCCTCTGCATCGGGTCTAAGACTCTTGGAACTCTATACATTCAAATACTTTATACTGTACTTATCACTCAGTTGTCACTTTGACTTCATGGCGAGCGAACGTGTCATTCAAATTGAATGCGAATTAAAATTGAAAATTGTAATACGATTAGTTGCGAATACACACAAAGGATTACGGGACGGTTTTTTGTAATTACTTAGAGCTTTTTGCGGCGAAATTGTTGAAAAATCGCTATTTTTCCAAAATACGTGAATTTTCGGTGGTGGGTCGCGTTTTCGGCGTCTTCTCGTCAGTGTATGGTGACGGTTCGTCACAAGTTAGGGCAGTGTTCCCTCTAAGTGCGCCATAAATTTGGTTAAAATCGGAGTTCGTTCAGATACCTTTCCGGGCTGAAACGTGTTTTCGAGTGTGGAAAATTGAGGTGACGCGCAATTTTGAAGTGCTGTTACGCGAGTTTCACACTTACGATTGGGATGAAATTAGTTTCATAGTAAGTATTAGTGAAAGTGTTACGCGTCGTTTGGCATATCAATTGTCAAAATCGAAGCGGTAGATGTTTCAGAATTAAGGGGAACGTATAAGTTGTCCGAGTCAAAAAGTTCGTTACTTTTTGTTACGGTTCATATGGCGTGATCTCGGCGTCCCTAAGGCCTGGGTCACACGAGGATGAAAATTTTTAGTTTTGAAAAAAATAATTGAATTTAAAAAGAAAATAGAAATTATCTTCGGTGATCGGGACGAGTGAGTGTTTGTTGGGTGTACGTTCCGACGTGAACTAAAGCGGCGTGCACACGTGTAAATTGATTTTTTTTTTGAATTTAAAAAGAAAATAGAAATTATTTTCGGTGATCGGGACGAGTGAGTGTTTGTTGGGTGTACGTTCTGACACGAACTAAAGCCTCATGCACACGTGTAAATTGAATAAATAATTTTCATTTAATTAAAAGTAAAAAAGTTTTTCTAGTGTAAATCGCAGTGAATTGAGGGAAAACTGGATACGTAAAATCTGAGTAGGGTTTTGGAGTATTTGGTAACACTGGTTGTATTGAAAATTCTATTGAACTGTTATATTTTAAAATTATATTGAATTTTATTTGAATTATATTGAAATTTGAACTAGTTAGGAATTACAGGTTATACGATGGGGGATGAAAACCCAAAGAGTGTTAAAAGGCTAGGAAAGAAGGAGGATCAGAAGGAGGCAGTTGCATGCGTCAAAAAGAAAAAAAAACTTAGGGAAAATCTCGAGTCGTGTGAAGAGTCGGATTTTGGACCGGAGGGTCCTGGTAGTAGTAGAAGGGTGAACTTGAAGGCAAGAATGATTGATATGTCTGGGGATTCATTGGGTGATATGAGCTCTGAGGTGGAAGAAGTTGTTCCTTTGCAAGAAGCAGTTGAGGTAGCAGAAGACTTGAAGAAGGTGGCATCTGAGGGTGTTAGAGGAAAAAGGAATCTGGAAAAGGGTAAGGAGGAAATGAAGAAGAATAGGAATAGGAAGGGGAAAAGCAATGAGAATTCTGGTTTTATGAGTAATGAGGTGCTCCAAGCGATCCAGGGTATTGATGAGGAGCTAGATGAATTTCTGGTAGAAAATCAGGCATCAGCTGGAATCTTAGCAGAAATTCATAAGATTGTTGGGAAATATAGGGTGATCGTTGGTAGTCTATTGGCTACCAATGAAAAACAGGTGGGGAAAATTGAGGAGTTGAGGGAGCGGCGGGATGCTGTGGTGTCTAAGCCATCAGCTAGTGTTGCTCCGGGATTTCCATTGCTGCCTCAAATGAAAAATGAGGAAGGAGCTCTACGTGGGCAAAGTGCAAAACCGACGGAAACATGGGCGGTTGTTGTAAAGAGTAAGAAGTCGGAAGTTGATGTCAATGAGATGTCAAAAGTGCTTCAAAAGGAAGTTTTCCCGAATTTTGGGGTAAGAATTCATACTGTAAGCAAACTTAAAACAGGGGAAATAGCCATTAGGGTGCCGTCTATCATTGAGCAAAAGTTTATTGCAAATGAAAACTTCGCGAAGTGGGAACTGGATGTGGCAGCTAGAAGTAAGCCTGGCCCAAAGATTATCATAAGGGATGTCCATTGTAATATTAAGAACGATGAGTTAATGAGTGAAATATATGAGAATAACCTTAAGAATGAAATGAGTATGGAGAAATTTAGAAAAAGTGTGAAGATTGTCTCGAGGAATGGCGGCCTTAAGGCTTTTAGATAGAATCCTTCCTTGACGCCTCTGCATCGGGTCTAAGACTCTTGGAACTCTATACATTCAAATACTTTATACTGTACTTATCACTCAGTTGTCACTTTGACTTCATGGCGAGCGAACGTGTCATTCAAATTGAATGCGAATTAAAATTGAAAATTGTAATACGATTAGTTGCGAATACACACAAAGGATTACGGGACGGTTTTTTGTAATTACTTAGAGCTTTTTGCGGCGAAATTGTTGAAAAATCGCTATTTTTCCAAAATACGTGAATTTTCGGTGGTGGGTCGCGTTTTCGGCGTCTTCTCGTCAGTGTATGGTGACGGTTCGTCACAAGTTAGGGCAGTGTTCCCTCTAAGTGCGCCATAAATTTGGTTAAAATCGGAGTTCGTTCAGATACCTTTCCGGGCTGAAACGTGTTTTCGAGTGTGGAAAATTGAGGTGACGCGCAATTTTGAAGTGCTGTTACGCGAGTTTCACACTTACGATTGGGATGAAATTAGTTTCATAGTAAGTATTAGTGAAAGTGTTACGCGTCGTTTGGCATATCAATTGTCAAAATCGAAGCGGTAGATGTTTCAGAATTAAGGGGAACGTATAAGTTGTCCGAGTCAAAAAGTTCGTTACTTTTTGTTACGGTTCATATGGCGTGATCTCGGCGTCCCTAAGGCCTGGGTCACACGAGGATGAAAATTTTTAGTTTTGAAAAAAATAATTGAATTTAAAAAGAAAATAGAAATTATCTTCGGTGATCGGGACGAGTGAGTGTTTGTTGGGTGTACGTTCCGACGTGAACTAAAGCGGCGTGCACACGTGTAAATTGATTTTTTTTTGAATTTAAAAAGAAAATAGAAATTATTTTCGGTGATCGGGACGAGTGAGTGTTTGTTGGGTGTACGTTCTGACACGAACTAAAGCCTCATGCACACGTGTAAATTGAATAAATAATTTTCATTTAATTAAAAGTAAAAAAGTTTTTCTAGTGTAAATCGCAGTGAATTGAGGGAAAACTGGATACGTAAAATCTGAGTAGGGTTTTGGAGTATTTGGTAACACTGGTTGTATTGAAAATTCTATTGAACTGTTATATTTTAAAATTATATTGAATTTTATTTGAATTATATTGAAATTTGAACTAGTTAGGAATTACAGGTTATACGATGGGGGATGAAAAACCAAAGAGTGTTAAAAGGCTAGGAAAGAAGGAGGATCAGAAGGAGGCAGTTGCATGCGTCAAAAAGAAAAAAAACTTAGGGAAAATCTCGAGTCGTGTGAAGAGCCGGATTTTGGACCGGAGGGTCCTGGTAGTAGTAGAAGGGTGAACTTGAAGGCAAGAATGATTGATATGTCTGGGGATTCATTGGGTGATATGAGCTCTGAGGTGGAAGAAGTTGTTCCTTTGCAAGAAGCAGTTGAGGTAGCAGAAGACTTGAAGAAGGTGGCATCTGAGGGTGTTAGAGGAAAAAGGAATCTGGGAAAGGGTAAGGAGGAAATGAAGAAGAATAGGAATAGGAAGGGGAAAAGCAATGAGAATTCTGGTTTTATGAGTAATGAGGTGCTCCAAGCGATCCAGGGTATTGATGAGGAGCTAGATGAATTTCTGGTAGAAAATCAGGCATCAGCTGGAATCTTAGCAGAAATTCATAAGATTGTTGGGAAATATAGGGTGATCGTTGGTAGTCTATTGGCTACCAATGAAAAACAGGTGGGGAAAATTGAGGAGTTGAGGGAGCGGCGGGATGCTGTGGTGTCTAAGCCATCAGCTAGTGTTGCTCCGAGATTTCCATTGCTGCCTCAAATGAAAAATGAGGAAGGAGCTCTACGTGGGCAAAGTGCAAAACCGACGAAAACATGGGCGGTTGTTGTAAAGAGTAAGAAGTCGGAAGTTGATGTCAATGAGATGTCAAAAGTGCTTCAAAAGGAAGTTTTTCCGAATTTTGGGGTAAGAATTCATACTGTAAGCAAACTTAAAACAGGGGAAATAGCCATTAGGGTGCCGTCTATCATTGAGCAAAAGAAGTTGATTGCAAATGAAAATTTCGCGAAGTGGGAACTGGATGTGGCAGCTAGAAGTAAGCCTGGCCCAAAGGTTATCATAAGGGATGTCCATTGTAATATTAAGAACGATGAGTTAATGAGTGAAATATATGAGAATAACCTTAAGAATGAAATGAGTATGGAGAAATTTAGAAAAAGTGTGAAGATTGTCTCGAGGAATGGCGGCCTTATGGCTTTTAGATAGAATCCTCCCTTGACGCCTCTGCATCGGGTCTAAGACTCTTGGAACTCTATACATTCAAATACTTTATACTGTACTTATCACTCAGTTGTCACTTTGACTTCATGGCAAGCGAACGTGTCATTCAAATTGAATGCGAATTAAAATTGAAAATTGTAATACGATTAGTTGCGAATACACACAAAGGATTACGGGACGGTTTTTTGTAATTACTTAGAGCTTTTTGCGGCGAAATTGTTGAAAAATCGCTATTTTTCCAAAATACGTGAATTTTCGGTGGCGGGTCGCGTTTTCGGCGTCTTCTCGTCAGTGTATGGTGACGGTTCGTCACAAGTTAGGGCAGTGTTCCCTCTAAGTGCGCCATAAATTTGGTTAAAATCGAAGTTCGTTCTGATACCTTTCCGGGCTGAAACGTGTTTTCGAGTGTGGAAAATTGAAGTGGCGCGCAATTTTGAAGTGCTGTTACGCGAGTTTCACACTTACGATTGGGATGAAATTAGTTTCATAGTAAGTATTAGTGAAAGTGTTACGCGTCGTTTGGCATATCAATTGTCAAAATCGAAGCGGTAGATGTTTCAGAATTAAGGGGAACGTATAAGTTGTCCGAGTCAAAAAGTTCGTTACTTTTGGTTACGGTTCATATGGCGTGATCTCGGCGTCCCTAAGGCCTGGGTCACACGAGGATGAAAATTTTTAGTTTTGAAAAAAAAATTGAATTTAAAAAGAAAATAGAAATTATCTTCGGTGATCGGGACGAGTGAGTGTTTGTTGGGTGTACGTTCTGACACGAACTAAAGCCCCATGCACACGTGTAAATTGAATAAATAATTTTCATTTAATTAAAAGTAAAAAAGTTTTTCTAGTGTAAATCGCAGTGAATTGAGGGAAAACTGGATACGTAAAATCTGAGTAGGGTTTTGGAGTATTTGGTAACACTGGTTGTATTGAAAATTCTATTGAACTGTTTTATTTTAAAATTATATTGAATTTTATTTGAATTATATTGAAATTTGAACTAGTTAGGAATTACAGGTTATACGATGGGGGATGAAAACCCAAAGAGTGTTAAAAGGCTAGGAAAGAAGGAGGATCAGAAGGAGGCAGTTGCATGCGTCAAAAAGAAAAAAAACTTAGGGAAAATCTCGAGTCGTGTGAAGAGTCGGATTTTGGACCGGAGGGTCCTGGTAGTAGTAGAAGGGTGAACTTGAAGGCAAGAATGATTGATATGTCTGGGGATTCATTGGGTGATATGAGCTCTGAGGTGGAAGAAGTTGTTCCTTTGCAAGAAGCAGTTGAGGTAGCAGAAGACTTGAAGAAGGTGGCATCTGAGGGTGTTAGAGGAAAAAGGAATCTGGAAAAGGGTAAGGAGGAAATGAAGAAGAATAGGAATAGGAAGGGGAAAAGCAATGAGAATTCTGGTTTTATGAGTAATGAGGTGCTCCAAGCGATCCAGGGTATTGATGAGGAGCTAGATGAATTTCTGGTAGAAAATCAGGCATCAGCTGGAATCTTAGCAGAAATTCATAAGATTGTTGGGAAATATAGGGTGATCGTTGGTAGTCTATTGGCTACCAATGAAAAACAGGTGGGGAAAATTGAGGAGTTGAGGGAGCGGCGGGATGCTGTGGTGTCTAAGCCATCAGCTAGTGTTGCTCCGGGATTTCCATTGCTGCCTCAAATGAAAAATGAGGAAGGAGCTCTACGTGGGCAAAGTGCAAAACCGACGGAAACATGGGCGGTTGTTGTAAAGAGTAAGAAGTCGGAAGTTGATGTCAATGAGATGTCAAAAGTGCTTCAAAAGGAAGTTTTCCCGAATTTTGGGGTAAGAATTCATACTGTAAGCAAACTTAAAACAGGGGAAATAGCCATTAGGGTGCCGTCTATCATTGAGCAAAAGAAGTTGATTGCAAATGAAAACTTCGCGAAGTGTGAACTGGATGTGGCAGCTAGAAGTAAGCCTGGCCCAAAGATTATCATAAGGGATGTCCATTGTAATATTAAGAACGATGAGTTAATGAGTGAAATATATGAGAATAACCTTAAGAATGAAATGAGTATGGAGAAATTTAGAAAAAGTGTGAAGATTGTCTCGAGGAATGGCGGCCTTATGGCTTTTAGATAGAATCCTCCCTTGACGCCTCTGCATCGGGTCTAAGACTCTTGGAACTCTATACATTCAAATACTTTATACTGTACTTATCACTCAGTTGTCACTTTGACTTCATGGCAAGCGAACGTGTCATTCAAATTGAATGCGAATTATAATTGAAAATTGTAATACGATTAGTTGCGAATACACACAAAGGATTACGGGACGGTTTTTTGTAATTACTTAGAGCTTTTTGCGGCGAAATTGTTGAAAAATCGCTATTTTTCCAAAATACGTGAATTTTCGGTGGCGGGTCGCGTTTTCGGCGTCTTCTCGTCAGTGTATGGTGACGGTTCGTCACAAGTTAGGGCAGTGTTCGCTCTAAGTGCGCCATAAATTTGGTTAAAATCGAAGTTCGTTCTGATACCTTTCCGGGCTGAAACGTGTTTTCGAGTGTGGAAAATTGAGGTGGCGCGCAATTTTGAAGTGCTGTTACGCGAGTTTCACACTTACGATTGGGATGAAATTAGTTTCATAGTAAGTATTAGTGAAAGTGTTACGCGTCGTTTGGCATATCAATTGTCAAAATCGAAGCGGTAGATGTTTCAGAATTAAGGGGAACGTATAAGTTGTCTGAGTCAAAAAGTTCGTTACTTTTGGTTACGGTTCATATGGCGTGATCTCGGCGTTCCTAAGGCCTGGGTCACACGAGGATGAAAATTTTTAGTTTTGAAAAAAAAAATTGAATTTAAAAAGAAAATAGAAATTATCTTCGGTGATCGCGACGAGTGAGTGTTTGTTGGGTGTACGTTCTGACACGAACTAAAGCCCCATGCACACGTGTAAATTGAATAAATAATTTTCATTTAATTAAAAGTAAAAAAGTTTTTCTAGTGTAAATCGCAGTGAATTGAGGGAAAACTGGATACGTAAAATCTGAGTAGGGTTTTGGAGTATTTGGTAACACTGGTTGTATTGAAAATTCTATTGAACTGTTTTATTTTAAAATTATATTGAATTTTATTTGAATTATATTGAAATTTGAACTAGTTAGGAACTACAGGTTATACGATGGGGGATGAAAACCCAAAGAGTGTTAAAAGGCTAGGAAAGAAGGAGGATCAGAAGGAGGCAGTTGCATGCGTCAAAAAGAAAAAAACTTAGGGAAAATCTCGAGTCGTGTGAAGAGTCGGATTTTGGACCGGAGGGTCCTGGTAGTAGTAGAAGGGTGAACTTGGAGGCAAGAATGATTGATATGTCTGGGGATTCATTGGGTGATATGAGCTCTGAGGTGGAAGAAGTTGTTCCTTTGCAAGAAGCAGTTGAGGTAGCAGAAGACTTGAAGAAGGTGGCATCTGAGGGTGTTAGAGGAAAAAGGAATCTGGAAAAGGGTAAGGAGGAAATGAAGAAGAATAGTAATAGGAAGGGGAAAAGCAATGAGAATTCTGGTTTTATGAGTAATGAGGTGCTCCAAGCGATCCAGGGTATTGATGAGGAGCTAGATGAATTTCTGGTAGAAAATCAGGCATCAGCTGGAATCTTAGCAGAAATTCATAAGATTGTTGGGAAATATAGGGTGATCGTTGGTAGTCTATTGGCTACCAATGAAAAACAGGTGGGGAAAATTGAGGAGTTGAGGGAGCGGCGGGATGCTGTGGTGTCTAAGCCATCAGCTAGTGTTGCTCCGGGATTTCCATTGCTGCCTCAAATGAAAAATGAGGAAGGAGCTCTACGTGGGCAAAGTGCAAAACCGACGGAAACATGGGCGGTTGTTGTAAAGAGTAAGAAGTCGGAAGTTGATGTCAATGAGATGTCAAAAGTGCTTCAAAAGGAAGTTTTCCCGAATTTTGGGGTAAGAATTCATACTGTAAGCAAACTTAAAACAGGGGAAATAGCCATTAGGGTGCCGTCTATCATTGAGCAAAAGTTTATTGCAAATGAAAACTTCGCGAAGTGGGAACTGGATGTGGCAGCTAGAAGTAAGCCTGGCCCAAAGATTATCATAAGGGATGTCCATTGTAATATTAAGAACGATGAGTTAATGAGTGAAATATATGAGAATAACCTTAAGAATGAAATGAGTATGGAGAAATTTAGAAAAAGTGTGAAGATTGTCTCGAGGAATGGCGGCCTTAAGGCTTTTAGATAGAATCCTTCCTTGACGCCTCTGCATCGGGTCTAAGACTCTTGGAACTCTATACATTCAAATACTTTATACTGTACTTATCACTCAGTTGTCACTTTGACTTCATGGCGAGCGAACGTGTCATTCAAATTGAATGCGAATTAAAATTGAAAATTGTAATACGATTAGTTGCGAATACACACAAAGGATTACGGGACGGTTTTTTGTAATTACTTAGAGCTTTTTGCGGCGAAATTGTTGAAAAATCGCTATTTTTCCAAAATACGTGAATTTTCGGTGGTGGGTCGCGTTTTCGGCGTCTTCTCGTCAGTGTATGGTGACGGTTCGTCACAAGTTAGGGCAGTGTTCCCTCTAAGTGCGCCATAAATTTGGTTAAAATCGGAGTTCGTTCAGATACCTTTCCGGGCTGAAACGTGTTTTCGAGTGTGGAAAATTGAGGTGACGCGCAATTTTGAAGTGCTGTTACGCGAGTTTCACACTTACGATTGGGATGAAATTAGTTTCATAGTAAGTATTAGTGAAAGTGTTACGCGTCGTTTGGCATATCAATTGTCAAAATCGAAGCGGTAGATGTTTCAGAATTAAGGGGAACGTATAAGTTGTCCGAGTCAAAAAGTTCGTTACTTTTTGTTACGGTTCATATGGCGTGATCTCGGCGTCCCTAAGGCCTGGGTCACACGAGGATGAAAATTTTTAGTTTTGAAAAAAAAAATTGAATTTAAAAAGAAAATAGAAATTATCTTCGGTGATCGGGACGAGTGAGTGTTTGTTGGGTGTACGTTCTGACACGAACTAAAGCCCCATGCACACGTGTAAATTGAATAAATAATTTTCATTTAATTAAAAGTAAAAAAGTTTTTCTAGTGTAAATCGCAGTGAATTGAGGGAAAACTGGATACGTAAAATCTGAGTAGGGTTTTGGAGTATTTGGTAACACTGGTTGTATTGAAAATTCTATTGAACTGTTATATTTTAAAATTATATTGAATTTTATTTGAATTATATTGAAATTTGAACTAGTTAGGAATTACAGGTTATACGATGGGGGATGAAAACCCAAAGAGTGTTAAAAGGCTAGGAAAGAAGGAGGATCAGAAGGAGGCAGTTGCATGCGTCAAAAAGAAAAAAAACTTAGGGAAAATCTCGAGTCGTGTGAAGAGTCGGATTTTGGACCGGAGGGTCCTGGTAGTAGTAGAAGGGTGAACTTGAAGGCAAGAATGATTGATATGTCTGGGGATTCATTGGGTGATATGAGCTCTGAGGTGGAAGAAGTTGTTCCTTTGCAAGAAGCAGTTGAGGTAGCAGAAGACTTGAAGAAGGTGGCATCTGAGGGTGTTAGAGGAAAAAGGAATCTGGAAAAGGGTAAGGAGGAAATGAAGAAGAATAGGAATAGGAAGGGGAAAAGCAATGAGAATTCTGGTTTTATGAGTAATGAGGTGCTCCAAGCGATCCAGGGTATTGATGAGGAGCTAGATGAATTTCTGGTAGAAAATCAGGCATCAGCTGGAATCTTAGCAGAAATTCATAAGATTGTTGGGAAATATAGGGTGATCGTTGGTAGTCTATTGGCTACCAATGAAAAACAGGTGGGGAAATTTGAGGAGTTGAGGGAGCGGCGGGATGCTGTGGTGTCTAAGCCATCAGCTAGTGTTGCTCCGGGATTTCCATTGCTGCCTCAAATGAAAAATGAGGAAGGAGCTCTACGTGGGCAAAGTGCAAAACCGACGGAAACATGGGCGGTTGTTGTAAAGAGTAAGAAGTCGGAAGTTGATGTCAATGAGATGTCAAAAGTGCTTCAAAAGGAAGTTTTCCCGAATTTTGGGGTAAGAATTCATACTGTAAGCAAACTTAAAACAGGGGAAATAGCCATTAGGGTGCCGTCTATCATTGAGCAAAAGAAGTTGATTGCAAATGAAAACTTCGCGAAGTGTGAACTGGATGTGGCAGCTAGAAGTAAGCCTGGCCCAAAGATTATCATAAGGGATGTCCATTGTAATATTAAGAACGATGAGTTAATGAGTGAAATATATGAGAATAACCTTAAGAATGAAATGAGTATGGAGAAATTTAGAAAAAGTGTGAAGATTGTCTCGAGGAATGGCGGCCTTATGGCTTTTAGATAGAATCCTCCCTTGACGCCTCTGCATCGGGTCTAAGACTCTTGGAACTCTATACATTCAAATACTTTATACTGTACTTATCACTCAGTTGTCACTTTGACTTCATGGCAAGCGAACGTGTCATTCAAATTGAATGCGAATTATAATTGAAAATTGTAATACGATTAGTTGCGAATACACACAAAGGATTACGGGACGGTTTTTTGTAATTACTTAGAGCTTTTTGCGGCGAAATTGTTGAAAAATCGCTATTTTTCCAAAATACGTGAATTTTCGGTGGCGGGTCGCGTTTTCGGCGTCTTCTCGTCAGTGTATGGTGACGGTTCGTCACAAGTTAGGGCAGTGTTCGCTCTAAGTGCGCCATAAATTTGGTTAAAATCGAAGTTCGTTCTGATACCTTTCCGGGCTGAAACGTGTTTTCGAGTGTGGAAAATTGAGGTGGCGCGCAATTTTGAAGTGCTGTTACGCGAGTTTCACACTTACGATTGGGATGAAATTAGTTTCATAGTAAGTATTAGTGAAAGTGTTACGCGTCGTTTGGCATATCAATTGTCAAAATCGAAGCGGTAGATGTTTCAGAATTAAGGGGAACGTATAAGTTGTCTGAGTCAAAAAGTTCGTTACTTTTGGTTACGGTTCATATGGCGTGATCTCGGCGTTCCTAAGGCCTGGGTCACACGAGGATGAAAATTTTTAGTTTTGAAAAAAAAAATTGAATTTAAAAAGAAAATAGAAATTATCTTCGGTGATCGCGACGAGTGAGTGTTTGTTGGGTGTACGTTCTGACACGAACTAAAGCCCCATGCACACGTGTAAATTGAATAAATAATTTTCATTTAATTAAAAGTAAAAAAGTTTTTCTAGTGTAAATCGCAGTGAATTGAGGGAAAACTGGATACGTAAAATCTGAGTAGGGTTTTGGAGTATTTGGTAACACTGGTTGTATTGAAAATTCTATTGAACTGTTTTATTTTAAAATTATATTGAATTTTATTTGAATTATATTGAAATTTGAACTAGTTAGGAACTACAGGTTATACGATGGGGGATGAAAACCCAAAGAGTGTTAAAAGGCTAGGAAAGAAGGAGGATCAGAAGGAGGCAGTTGCATGCGTCAAAAAGAAAAAAACTTAGGGAAAATCTCGAGTCGTGTGAAGAGTCGGATTTTGGACCGGAGGGTCCTGGTAGTAGTAGAAGGGTGAACTTGGAGGCAAGAATGATTGATATGTCTGGGGATTCATTGGGTGATATGAGCTCTGAGGTGGAAGAAGTTGTTCCTTTGCAAGAAGCAGTTGAGGTAGCAGAAGACTTGAAGAAGGTGGCATCTGAGGGTGTTAGAGGAAAAAGGAATCTGGAAAAGGGTAAGGAGGAAATGAAGAAGAATAGTAATAGGAAGGGGAAAAGCAATGAGAATTCTGGTTTTATGAGTAATGAGGTGCTCCAAGCGATCCAGGGTATTGATGAGGAGCTAGATGAATTTCTGGTAGAAAATCAGGCATCAGCTGGAATCTTAGCAGAAATTCATAAGATTGTTGGGAAATATAGGGTGATCGTTGGTAGTCTATTGGCTACCAATGAAAAACAGGTGGGGAAAATTGAGGAGTTGAGGGAGCGGCGGGATGCTGTGGTGTCTAAGCCATCAGCTAGTGTTGCTCCGGGATTTCCATTGCTGCCTCAAATGAAAAATGAGGAAGGAGCTCTACGTGGGCAAAGTGCAAAACCGACGGAAACATGGGCGGTTGTTGTAAAGAGTAAGAAGTCGGAAGTTGATGTCAATGAGATGTCAAAAGTGCTTCAAAAGGAAGTTTTCCCGAATTTTGGGGTAAGAATTCATACTGTAAGCAAACTTAAAACAGGGGAAATAGCCATTAGGGTGCCGTCTATCATTGAGCAAAAGTTTATTGCAAATGAAAACTTCGCGAAGTGGGAACTGGATGTGGCAGCTAGAAGTAAGCCTGGCCCAAAGATTATCATAAGGGATGTCCATTGTAATATTAAGAACGATGAGTTAATGAGTGAAATATATGAGAATAACCTTAAGAATGAAATGAGTATGGAGAAATTTAGAAAAAGTGTGAAGATTGTCTCGAGGAATGGCGGCCTTAAGGCTTTTAGATAGAATCCTTCCTTGACGCCTCTGCATCGGGTCTAAGACTCTTGGAACTCTATACATTCAAATACTTTATACTGTACTTATCACTCAGTTGTCACTTTGACTTCATGGCGAGCGAACGTGTCATTCAAATTGAATGCGAATTAAAATTGAAAATTGTAATACGATTAGTTGCGAATACACACAAAGGATTACGGGACGGTTTTTTGTAATTACTTAGAGCTTTTTGCGGCGAAATTGTTGAAAAATCGCTATTTTTCCAAAATACGTGAATTTTCGGTGGTGGGTCGCGTTTTCGGCGTCTTCTCGTCAGTGTATGGTGACGGTTCGTCACAAGTTAGGGCAGTGTTCCCTCTAAGTGCGCCATAAATTTGGTTAAAATCGGAGTTCGTTCAGATACCTTTCCGGGCTGAAACGTGTTTTCGAGTGTGGAAAATTGAGGTGACGCGCAATTTTGAAGTGCTGTTACGCGAGTTTCACACTTACGATTGGGATGAAATTAGTTTCATAGTAAGTATTAGTGAAAGTGTTACGCGTCGTTTGGCATATCAATTGTCAAAATCGAAGCGGTAGATGTTTCAGAATTAAGGGGAACGTATAAGTTGTCTGAGTCAAAAAGTTCGTTACTTTTGGTTACGGTTCATATGGCGTGATCTCAGCGTTCCTAAGGCCTGGGTCACACGAGGATGAAAATTTTTAGTTTTGAAAAAAAAAATTGAATTTAAAAAGAAAATAGAAATTATTTTCGGTGATCGGGACGAGTGAGTGTTTGTTGGGTGTACGTTCTGACACGAACTAAAGCCTCATGCACACGTGTAAATTGAATAAATAATTTTCATTTAATTAAAAGTAAAAAAGTTTTTCTAGTGTAAATCGCAGTGAATTGAGGGAAAACTGGATACGTAAAATCTGAGTAGGGTTTTGGAGTATTTGGTAACACTGGTTGTATTGAAAATTCTATTGAACTATTTTATTTTAAAACTATATTGAATTTTATTTGAATTATATTGAAATTTGAACTAGTTAGGAATTACAGGTTATACGATGGGGGATGAAAACCCAAAGAGTGTTAAAAGGCTAGGAAAGAAGGAGGATCAGAAGGAGGCAGTTGCATGCGTCAAAAAGAAAAAACTTAGGGAAAATCTCGAGTCGTGTGAAGAGTCGGATTTTGGACCGGAGGGTCCTGGTAGTAGTAGAAGGGTGAACTTGAAGGCAAGAATGATTGATATGTCTGGGGATTCATTGGGTGATATGAGCTGTGATGTGGAAGAAGTTGTTCCTTTGCAAGAAGCAGTTGAGGTAGCAGAAGACTTGAAGAAGGTGGCATCTGAGGGTGTTAGAGGAAAAAGGAATCTGGAAAAGGGTAAGGAGGAAATGAAGAAGAATAGGAATAGGAAGGGGAAAAGCAATGAGAATTCTGGTTTTATGAGTAATGAGGTGCTCCAAGCGATCCAGGGTATTGATGAGGAGCTAGATGAATTTCTGGTAGAAAATCAGGCATCAGCTGGAATCTTAGCAGAAATTCATAAGATTGTTGGGAAATATAGGGTGATCGTTGGTAGTCTATTGGCTACCAATGAAAAACAGGTGGGGAAAATTGAGGAGTTGAGGGAGCGACGGGATGCTGTGGTGTCTAAGCCATCAGCTAGTGTTGCTCCGGGATTTCCATTGCTGCCTCAAATGAAAAATGAGGAAGGAGCTCTACGTGGGCAAAGTGCAAAACCGACGGAAACATGGGCGGTTGTTGTAAAGAGTAAGAAGTCGGAAGTTGATGTCAATGAGATGTCAAAAGTGCTTCAAAAGGAAGTTTTTCCGAATTTTGGGGTAAGAATTCATACTGTAAGCAAACTTAAAACAGGGGAAATAGCCATTAGGGTGCCGTCTATCATTGAGCAAAAGAAGTTGATTGCAAATGAAAATTTCGCGAAGTGGGAACTGGATGTGGCAGCTAGAAGTAAGCCTGGCCCAAAGGTTATCATAAGGGATGTCCATTGTAATATTAAGAACGATGAGTTAATGAGTGAAATATATGAGAATAACCTTAAGAATGAAATGAGTATGGAGAAATTTAGAAAAAGTGTGAAGATTGTCTCGAGGAATGGCGGCCTTAAGGCTTTTAGATAGAATCCTTCCTTGACGCCTCTGCATCGGGTCTAAGACTCTTGGAACTCTATACATTCAAATACTTTATACTGTACTTATCACTCAGTTGTCACTTTGACTTCATGGCAAGCGAACGTGTTATTCAAATTGAATGCGAATTAAAATTGAAAATTGTAATACGATTAGTTGCGAATACACACAAAGGATTACGGGACGGTTTTTTGTAATTACTTAGAGCTTTTTGCGGCGAAATTGTTGAAAAATCGCTATTTTTCCAAAATACGTGAATTTTCGGTGGCGGGTCGCGTTTTCGGTGTCTTCTCGTCAGTGTATGGTGACGGTTCGTCACAAGTTAGGGCAGTGTTCCCTCTAAGTGCGCCATAAATTTGGTTAAAATCGAAGTTCGTTCTGATACCTTTCCGGGCTGAAACGTGTTTTCGAGTGTGGAAAATTGAGGTGGCGCGCAATTTTGAAGTGCTGTTACGCGAGTTTCACACTTACGATTGGGATGAAATTAGTTTCATAGTAAGTATTAGTGAAAGTGTTACGCGTCGTTTGGCATATCAATTGTCAAAATCGAAGCGGTAGATGTTTCAGAATTAAGGGAAACGTATAAGTTGTCTGAGTCAAAAAGTTCGTTACTTTTGGTTACGGTTCATATGGCGTGATCTCGGCGTCCCTAAGGCCTGGGTCACACGAGGATGAAAATTTTTAGTTTTGAAAAAAAAAATTGAATTTAAAAAGAAAATAGAAATTATCTTCGGTGATCGGGACGAGTGAGTGTTTGTTGGGTGTACGTTCTGACACGAACTAAAGCCTCATGCACACGTGTAAATTGAATAAATAATTTTCATTTAATTAAAAGTAAAAAAGTTTTTCTAGTGTAAATCGCAGTGAATTGAGGGAAAACTGGATACGTAAAATCTGAGTAGGGTTTTGGAGTATTTGGTAACACTGGTTGTATTGAAAATTCTATTGAACTGTTATATTTTAAAATTATATTGAATTTTATTTGAATTATATTGAAATTTGAACTAGTTAGGAATTACAGGTTATACGATGGGGGATGAAAACCCAAAGAGTGTTAAAAGGCTAGGAAAGAAGGAGGATCAGAAGGAGGCAGTTGCATGCGTCAAAAAGAAAAAAACTTAGGGAAAATCTCGAGTCGTGTGAAGAGTCGGATTTTGGACCGGAGGGTCCTGGTAGTAGTAGAAGGGTGAACTTGGAGGCAAGAATGATTGATATGTCTGGGGATTCATTGGGTGATATGAGCTCTGAGGTGGAAGAAGTTGTTCCTTTGCAAGAAGCAGTTGAGGTAGCAGAAGACTTGAAGAAGGTGGCATCTGAGGGTGTTAGAGGAAAAAGGAATCTGGAAAAGGGTAAGGAGGAAATGAAGAAGAATAGTAATAGGAAGGGGAAAAGCAATGAGAATTCTGGTTTTATGAGTAATGAGGTGCTCCAAGCGATCCAGGGTATTGATGAGGAGCTAGATGAATTTCTGGTAGAAAATCAGGCATCAGCTGGAATCTTAGCAGAAATTCATAAGATTGTTGGGAAATATAGGGTGATCGTTGGTAGTCTATTGGCTACCAATGAAAAACAGGTGGGGAAAATTGAGGAGTTGAGGGAGCGGCGGGATGCTGTGGTGTCTAAGCCATCAGCTAGTGTTGCTCCGGGATTTCCATTGCTGCCTCAAATGAAAAATGAGGAAGGAGCTCTACGTGGGCAAAGTGCAAAACCGACGAAAACATGGGCGGTTGTTGTAAAGAGTAAGAAGTCGGAAGTTGATGTCAATGAGATGTCAAAAGTGCTTCAAAAGGAAGTTTTCCCGAATTTTGGGGTAAGAATTCATACTGTAAGCAAACTTAAAACAGGGGAAATAGCCATTAGGGTGCCGTCTATCATTGAGCAAAAGTTTATTGCAAATGAAAACTTCGCGAAGTGGGAACTGGATGTGGCAGCTAGAAGTAAGCCTGGCCCAAAGATTATCATAAGGGATGCCCATTGTAATATTAAGAACGATGAGTTAATGAGTGAAATATATGAGAATAACCTTAAGAATGAAATGAGTATGGAGAAATTTAGAAAAAGTGTGAAGATTGTCTCGAGGAATGGCGGCCTTAAGGCTTTTAGATAGAATCCTTCCTTGACGCCTCTGCATCGGGTCTAAGACTCTTGGAACTCTATACATTCAAATACTTTATACTGTACTTATCACTCAGTTGTCACTTTGACTTCATGGCGAGCGAACGTGTCATTCAAATTGAATGCGAATTAAAATTGAAAATTGTAATACGATTAGTTGCGAATACACACAAAGGATTACGGGACGGTTTTTTGTAATTACTTAGAGCTTTTTGCGGCGAAATTGTTGAAAAATCGCTATTTTTCCAAAATACGTGAATTTTCGGTGGTGGGTCGCGTTTTCGGTGTCTTCTCGTCAGTGTATGGTGACGGTTCGTCACAAGTTAGGGCAGTGTTCCCTCTAAGTGCGCCATAAATTTGGTTAAAATCGAAGTTCGTTCTGATACCTTTCCGGGCTGAAACGTGTTTTCGAGTGTGGAAAATTGAGGTGGCGCGCAATTTTGAAGTGCTGTTACGCGAGTTTCACACTTACGATTGGGATGAAATTAGTTTCATAGTAAGTATTAGTGAAAGTGTTACGCGTCGTTTGGCATATCAATTGTCAAAATCGAAGCGGTAGATGTTTCAGAATTAAGGGAAACGTATAAGTTGTCTGAGTCAAAAAGTTCGTTACTTTTGGTTACGGTTCATATGGCGTGATCTCGGCGTCCCTAAGGCCTGGGTCACACGAGGATGAAAATTTTTAGTTTTGAAAAAAAAAATTGAATTTAAAAAGAAAATAGAAATTATCTTCGGTGATCGGGACGAGTGAGTGTTTGTTGGGTGTACGTTCTGACACGAACTAAAGCCTCATGCACACGTGTAAATTGAATAAATAATTTTCATTTAATTAAAAGTAAAAAAGTTTTTCTAGTGTAAATCGCAGTGAATTGAGGGAAAACTGGATACGTAAAATCTGAGTAGGGTTTTGGAGTATTTGGTAACACTGGTTGTATTGAAAATTCTATTGAACTGTTATATTTTAAAATTATATTGAATTTTATTTGAATTATATTGAAATTTGAACTAGTTAGGAATTACAGGTTATACGATGGGGGATGAAAACCCAAAGAGTGTTAAAAGGCTAGGAAAGAAGGAGGATCAGAAGGAGGCAGTTGCATGCGTCAAAAAGAAAAAACTTAGGGAAAATCTCGAGTCGTGTGAAGAGTCGGATTTTGGACCGGAGGGTCCTGGTAGTAGTAGAAGGGTGAACTTGGAGGCAAGAATGATTGATATGTCTGGGGATTCATTGGGTGATATGAGCTCTGAGGTGGAAGAAGTTGTTCCTTTGCAAGAAGCAGTTGAGGTAGCAGAAGACTTGAAGAAGGTGGCATCTGAGGGTGTTAGAGGAAAAAGGAATCTGGAAAAGGGTAAGGAGGAAATGAAGAAGAATAGTAATAGGAAGGGGAAAAGCAATGAGAATTCTGGTTTTATGAGTAATGAGGTGCTCCAAGCGATCCAGGGTATTGATGAGGAGCTAGATGAATTTCTGGTAGAAAATCAGGCATCAGCTGGAATCTTAGCAGAAATTCATAAGATTGTTGGGAAATATAGGGTGATCGTTGGTAGTCTATTGGCTACCAATGAAAAACAGGTGGGGAAAATTGAGGAGTTGAGGGAGCGGCGGGATGCTGTGGTGTCTAAGCCATCAGCTAGTGTTGCTCCGGGATTTCCATTGCTGCCTCAAATGAAAAATGAGCAAGGAGCTCTACGTGGGCAAAGTGCAAAACCGACGGAAACATGGGCGGTTGTTGTAAAGAGTAAGAAGTCGGAAGTTGATGTCAATGAGATGTCAAAAGTGCTTCAAAAGGAAGTTTTCCCGAATTTTGGGGTAAGAATTCATACTGTAAGCAAACTTAAAACAGGGGAAATAGCCATTAGGGTGCCGTCTATCATTGAGCAAAAGTTTATTGCAAATGAAAACTTCGCGAAGTGGGAACTGGATGTGGCAGCTAGAAGTAAGCCTGGCCCAAAGATTATCATAAGGGATGTCCATTGTAATATTAAGAACGATGAGTTAATGAGTGAAATATATGAGAATAACCTTAAGAATGAAATGAGTATGGAGAAATTTAGAAAAAGTGTGAAGATTGTCTCGAGGAATGGCGGCCTTAAGGCTTTTAGATAGAATCCTTCCTTGACGCCTCTGCATCGGGTCTAAGACTCTTGGAACTCTATACATTCAAATACTTTATACTGTACTTATCACTCAGTTGTCACTTTGACTTCATGGCGAGCGAACGTGTCATTCAAATTGAATGCGAATTAAAATTGAAAATTGTAATACGATTAGTTGCGAATACACACAAAGGATTACGGGACGGTTTTTTGTAATTACTTAGAGCTTTTTGCGGCGAAATTGTTGAAAAATCGCTATTTTTCCAAAATACGTGAATTTTCGGTGGTGGGTTGCGTTTTCGGCGTCTTCTCGTCAGTGTATGGTGACGGTTCGTCACAAGTTAGGGCAGTGTTCCCTCTAAGTGCGCCATAAATTTGGTTAAAATCGGAGTTCGTTCAGATACCTTTCCGGGCTGAAACGTGTTTTCGAGTGTGGAAAATTGAGGTGACGCGCAATTTTGAAGTGCTGTTACGCGAGTTTCACACTTACGATTGGGATGAAATTAGTTTCATAGTAAGTATTAGTGAAAGTGTTACGCGTCGTTTGGCATATCAATTGTCAAAATCGAAGCGGTAGATGTTTCAGAATTAAGGGGAACGTATAAGTTGTCTGAGTCAAAAAGTTCGTTACTTTTGGTTACGGTTCATATGGCGTGATCTCAGCGTTCCTAAGGCCTGGGTCACACGAGGATGAAAATTTTTAGTTTTGAAAAAAAAAATTGAATTTAAAAAGAAAATAGAAATTATTTTCGGTGATCGGGACGAGTGAGTGTTTGTTGGGTGTACGTTCTGACACGAACTAAAGCCTCATGCACACGTGTAAATTGAATAAATAATTTTCATTTAATTAAAAGTAAAAAAGTTTTTCTAGTGTAAATCGCAGTGAATTGAGGGAAAACTGGATACGTAAAATCTGAGTAGGGTTTTGGAGTATTTGGTAAAACTGGTTGTATTGAAAATTCTATTGAACTATTTTATTTTAAAACTATATTGAATTTTATTTGAATTATATTGAAATTTGAACTAGTTAGGAATTACAGGTTATACGATGGGGGATGAAAACCCAAAGAGTGTTAAAAGGCTAGGAAAGAAGGAGGATCAGAAGGAGGCAGTTGCATGCGTCAAAAAGAAAAAACTTAGGGAAAATCTCGAGTCGTGTGAAGAGTCGGATTTTGGACCGGAGGGTCCTGGTAGTAGTAGAAGGGTGAACTTGAAGGCAAGAATGATTGATATGTCTGGGGATTCATTGGGTGATATGAGCTCTGATGTGGAAGAAGTTGTTCCTTTGCAAGAAGCAGTTGAGGTAGCAGAAGACTTGAAGAAGGTGGCATCTGAGGGTGTTAGAGGAAAAAGGAATCTGGAAAAGGGTAAGGAGGAAATGAAGAAGAATAGGAATAGGAAGGGGAAAAGCAATGAGAATTCTGGTTTTATGAGTAATGAGGTGCTCCAAGCGATCCAGGGTATTGATGAGGAGCTAGATGAATTTCTGGTAGAAAATCAGGCATCAGCTGGAATCTTAGCAGAAATTCATAAGATTGTTGGGAAATATAGGGTGATCGTTGGTAGTCTATTGGCTACCAATGAAAAACAGGTGGGGAAAATTGAGGAGTTGAGGGAGCGACGGGATGCTGTGGTGTCTAAGCCATCAGCTAGTGTTGCTCCGGGATTTCCATTGCTGCCTCAAATGAAAAATGAGGAAGGAGCTCTACGTGGGCAAAGTGCAAAACCGACGGAAACATGGGCGGTTGTTGTAAAGAGTAAGAAGTCGGAAGTTGATGTCAATGAGATGTCAAAAGTGCTTCAAAAGGAAGTTTTTCCGAATTTTGGGGTAAGAATTCATACTGTAAGCAAACTTAAAACAGGGGAAATAGCCATTAGGGTGCCGTCTATCATTGAGCAAAAGAAGTTGATTGCAAATGAAAACTTCGCGAAGTGGGAACTGGATGTGGCAGCTAGAAGTAAGCCTGGCCCAAAGGTTATCATAAGGGATGTCCATTGTAATATTAAGAACGATGAGTTAATGAGTGAAATATATGAGAATAACCTTAAGAATGAAATGAGTATGGAGAAATTTAGAAAAAGTGTGAAGATTTTCTCGAGGAATGGCGGCCTTAAGGCTTTTAGATAGAATCCTTCCTTGACGCCTCTGCATCGGGTCTAAGACTCTTGGAACTCTATACATTCAAATACTTTATACTGTACTTATCACTCAGTTGTCACTTTGACTTCATGGCAAGCGAACGTGTCATTCAAATTGAATGCGAATTAAAATTGAAAATTGTAATACGATTAGTTGCGAATACACACAAAGGATTACGGGACGGTTTTTTGTAATTACTTAGAGCTTTTTGCGGCGAAATTGTTGAAAAATCGCTATTTTTCCAAAATACGTGAATTTTCGGTGGCGGGTCGCGTTTTCGGTGTCTTCTCGTCAGTGTATGGTGACGGTTCGTCACAAGTTAGGGCAGTGTTCCCTCTAAGTGCGCCATAAATTTGGTTAAAATCGAAGTTCGTTCTGATACCTTTCCGGGCTGAAACGTGTTTTCGAGTGTGGAAAATTGAGGTGGCGCGCAATTTTGAAGTGCTGTTACGCGAGTTTCACACTTACGATTGGGATGAAATTAGTTTCATAGTAAGTATTAGTGAAAGTGTTACGCGTCGTTTGGCATATCAATTGTCAAAATCGAAGCGGTAGATGTTTCAGAATTAAGGGGAACGTATAGGTTGTCTGAGTCAAAAAGTTCGTTACTTTTGGTTACGGTTCATATGGCGTGATCTCGGCGTCCCTAAGGCCTGGGTCACACGAGGATGAAAATTTTTAGTTTTGAAAAAAAAATTGAATTTAAAAAGAAAATAGAAATTATCTTCGGTGATCGCGACGAGTGAGTGTTTGTTGGGTGTACGTTCTGACACGAACTAAAGCCCCATGCACACGTGTAAATTGAATAAATAATTTTCATTTAATTAAAAGTAAAAAAGTTTTTCTAGTGTAAATCGCAGTGAATTGAGGGAAAACTGGATACGTAAAATCTGAGTAGGGTTTTGGAGTATTTGGTAACACTGGTTGTATTGAAAATTCTATTGAACTGTTTTATTTTAAAATTATATTGAATTTTATTTGAATTATATTGAAATTTGAACTAGTTAGGAATTACAGGTTATACGATGGGGGATGAAAACCCAAAGAGTGTTAAAAGGCTAGGAAAGAAGGAGGATCAGAAGGAGGCAGTTGCATGCGTCAAAAAGAAAAAAACTTAGGGAAAATCTCGAGTCGTGTGAAGAGTCGGATTTTGGACCGGAGGGTCCTGGTAGTAGTAGAAGGGTGAACTTGAAGGCAAGAATGATTGATATGTCTGGGGATTCATTGGGTGATATGAGCTCTGAGGTGGAAGAAGTTGTTCCTTTGCAAGAAGCAGTTGAGGTAGCAGAAGACTTGAAGAAGGTGGCATCTGAGGGTGTTAGAGGAAAAAGGAATCTGGAAAAGGGTAAGGAGGAAATGAAGAAGAATAGGAATAGGAAGGGGGAAAGCAATGAGAATTCTGGTTTTATGAGTAATGAGGTGCTCCAAGCGATCCAGGGTATTGATGAGGAGCTAGATGAATTTCTGGTAGAAAATCAGGCATCAGCTGGAATCTTAGCAGAAATTCATAAGATTGTTGGGAAATATAGGGTGATCGTTGGTAGTCTATTGGCTACCAATGAAAAACAGGTGGGGAAAATTGAGGAGTTGAGGGAGCGGCGGGATGCTGTGGTGTCTAAGCCATCAGCTAGTGTTGCTCCGGGATTTCCATTGCTGCCTCAAATGAAAAATGAGGAAGGAGCTCTACGTGGGCAAAGTGCAAAACCGACGGAAACATGGGCGGTTGTTGTAAAGAGTAAGAAGTCGGAAGTTGATGTCAATGAGATGTCAAAAGTGCTTCAAAAGGAAGTTTTCCCGAATTTTGGGGTAAGAATTCATACTGTAAGCAAACTTAAAACAGGGGAAATAGCCATTAGGGTGCCGTCTATCATTGAGCAAAAGAAGTTGATTGCAAATGAAAACTTCGCGAAGTGGGAACTGGATGTGGCAGCTAGAAGTAAGCCTGGCCCAAAGATTATCATAAGGGATGTCCATTGTAATATTAAGAACGATGAGTTAATGAGTGAAATATATGAGAATAACCTTAAGAATGAAATGAGTATGGAGAAATTTAGAAAAAGTGTGAAGATTGTCTCGAGGAATGGCGGCCTTATGGCTTTTAGATAGAATCCTCCCTTGACGCCTCTGCATCGGGTCTAAGACTCTTGGAACTCTATACATTCAAATACTTTATACTGTACTTATCACTCAGTTGTCACTTTGACTTCATGGCAAGCGAACGTGTCATTCAAATTGAATGCGAATTAAAATTGAAAATTGTAATACGATTAGTTGCGAATACACACAAAGGATTACGGGACGGTTTTTTGTAATTACTTAGAGCTTTTTGCGGCGAAATTGTTGAAAAATCGCTATTTTTCCAAAATACGTGAATTTTCGGTGGCGGGTCGCGTTTTCGGCGTCTTCTCGTCAGTGTATGGTGACGGTTCGTCACAAGTTAGGGCAGTGTTCCCTCTAAGTGCGCCATAAATTTGGTTAAAATCGAAGTTCGTTCTGATACCTTTCCGGGCTGAAACGTGTTTTCGAGTGTGGAAAATTGAGGTGGCGCGCAATTTTGAAGTGCTGTTACGCGAGTTTCACACTTACGATTGGGATGAAATTAGTTTCATAGTAAGTATTAGTGAAAGTGTTACGCGTCGTTTGGCATATCAATTGTCAAAATCGAAGCGGTAGATGTTTCAGAATTAAGGGGAACGTATAAGTTGTCTGAGTCAAAAAGTTCGTTACTTTTGGTTACGGTTCATATGGCGTGATCTCGGCGTTCCTAAGGCCTGGGTCACACGAGGATGAAAATTTTTAGTTTTGAAAAAAAAATTGAATTTAAAAAGAAAATAGAAATTATCTTCGGTGATCGCGACGAGTGAGTGTTTGTTGGGTGTACGTTCTGACATGAACTAAAGCCCCATGCACACGTGTAAATTGAATAAATAATTTTCATTTAATTAAAAGTAAAAAAGTTTTTCTAGTGTAAATCGCAGTGAATTGAGGGAAAACTGGATACGTAAAATCTGAGTAGGGTTTTGGAGTATTTGGTAACACTGGTTGTATTGAAAATTCTATTGAACTGTTTTATTTTAAAATTATATTGAATTTTATTTGAATTATATTGAAATTTGAACTAGTTAGGAACTACAGGTTATACGATGGGGGATGAAAACCCAAAGAGTGTTAAAAGGCTAGGAAAGAAGGAGGATCAGAAGGAGGCAGTTGCATGCGTCAAAAAGAAAAAAACTTAGGGAAAATCTCGAGTCGTGTGAAGAGTCGGATTTTGGACCGGAGGGTCCTGGTAGTAGTAGAAGGGTGAACTTGAAGGCAAGAATGATTGATATGTCTGGGGATTCATTGGGTGATATGAGCTCTGAGGTGGAAGAAGTTGTTCCTTTGCAAGAAGCAGTTGAGGTAGCAGAAGACTTGAAGAAGGTGGCATCTGAGGGTGTTAGAGGAAAAAGGAATCTGGGAAAGGGTAAGGAGGAAATGAAGAAGAATAGGAATAGGAAGGGGAAAAGCAATGAGAATTCTGGTTTTATGAGTAATGAGGTGCTCCAAGCGATCCAGGGTATTGATGAGGAGCAGATGAATTTCTGGTAGAAAATCAGGCATCAGCTGGAATCTTAGCAGAAATTCATAAGATTGTTGGGAAATATAGGGTGATCGTTGGTAGTCTATTGGCTACCAATGAAAAACAGGTGGGGAAAATTGAGGAGTTGAGGGAGCGACGGGATGCTGTGGTGTCTAAGCCATCAGCTAGTGTTGCTCCGGGATTTCCATTGCTGCCTCAAATGAAAAATGAGGAAGGAACTCTACGTGGGCAAAGTGCAAAACCGACGGAAACATGGGCGGTTGTTGTAAAGAGTAAGAAGTCGGAAGTTGATGTCAATGAGATGTCAAAAGTGCTTCAAAAGGAAGTTTTTCCGAATTTTGGGGTAAGAATTCATACTGTAAGCAAACTTAAAACAGGGGAAATAGCCATTAGGGTGCCGTCTATCATTGAGCAAAAGAAGTTGATTGCAAATGAAAATTTCGCGAAGTGGGAACTGGATGTGGCAGCTAGAAGTAAGCCTGGCCCAAAGGTTATCATAAGGGATGTCCATTGTAATATTAAGAACGATGAGTTAATGAGTGAAATATATGAGAATAACCTTAAGAATGAAATGAGTATGGAGAAATTTAGAAAAAGTGTGAAGATTGTCTCGAGGAATGGCGGCCTTAAGGCTTTTAGATAGAATCCTTCCTTGACGCCTCTGCATCGGGTCTAAGACTCTTGGAACTCTATACATTCAAATACTTTATACTGTACTTATCACTCAGTTGTCACTTTGACTTCATGGCAAGCGAACGTGTTATTCAAATTGAATGCGAATTAAAATTGAAAATTGTAATACGATTAGTTGCGAATACACACAAAGGATTACGGGACGGTTTTTTGTAATTACTTAGAGCTTTTTGCGGCGAAATTGTTGAAAAATCGCTATTTTTCCAAAATACGTGAATTTTCGGTGGCGGGTCGCGTTTTCGGTGTCTTCTCGTCAGTGTATGGTGACGGTTCGTCACAAGTTAGGGCAGTGTTCCCTCTAAGTGCGCCATAAATTTGGTTAAAATCGAAGTTCGTTCTGATACCTTTCCGGGCTGAAACGTGTTTTCGAGTGTGGAAAATTGAGGTGGCGCGCAATTTTGAAGTGCTGTTACGCGAGTTTCACACTTACGATTGGGATGAAATTAGTTTCATAGTAAGTATTAGTGAAAGTGTTACGCGTCGTTTGGCATATCAATTGTCAAAATCGAAGCGGTAGATGTTTCAGAATTAAGGGAAACGTATAAGTTGTCTGAGTCAAAAAGTTCGTTACTTTTGGTTACGGTTCATATGGCGTGATCTCGGCGTCCCTAAGGCCTGGGTCACACGAGGATGAAAATTTTTAGTTTTGAAAAAAAAAATTGAATTTAAAAAGAAAATAGAAATTATCTTCGGTGATCGGGACGAGTGAGTGTTTGTTGGGTGTACGTTCTGACACGAACTAAAGCCTCATGCACACGTGTAAATTGAATAAATAATTTTCATTTAATTAAAAGTAAAAAAGTTTTTCTAGTGTAAATCGCAGTGAATTGAGGGAAAACTGGATACGTAAAATCTGAGTAGGGTTTTGGAGTATTTGGTAACACTGGTTGTATTGAAAATTCTATTGAACTGTTATATTTTAAAATTATATTGAATTTTATTTGAATTATATTGAAATTTGAACTAGTTAGGAATTACAGGTTATACGATGGGGGATGAAAACCCAAAGAGTGTTAAAAGGCTAGGAAAGAAGGAGGATCAGAAGGAGGCAGTTGCATGCGTCAAAAAGAAAAAAACTTAGGGAAAATCTCGAGTCGTGTGAAGAGTCGGATTTTGGACCGGAGGGTCCTGGTAGTAGTAGAAGGGTGAACTTGAAGGCAAGAATGATTGATATGTCTGGGGATTCATTGGGTGATATGAGCTCTGAGGTGGAAGAAGTTGTTCCTTTGCAAGAAGCAGTTGAGGTAGCAGAAGACTTGAAGAAGGTGGCATCTGAGGGTGTTAGAGGAAAAAGGAATCTGGAAAAGGGTAAGGAGGAAATGAAGAAGAATAGGAATAGGAAGGGGGAAAGCAATGAGAATTCTGGTTTTATGAGTAATGAGGTGCTCCAAGCGATCCAGGGTATTGATGAGGAGCTAGATGAATTTCTGGTAGAAAATCAGGCATCAGCTGGAATCTTAGCAGAAATTCATAAGATTGTTGGGAAATATAGGGTGATCGTTGGTAGTCTATTGGCTACCAATGAAAAACAGGTGGGGAAAATTGAGGAGTTGAGGGAGCGGCGGGATGCTGTGGTGTCTAAGCCATCAGCTAGTGTTGCTCCGGGATTTCCATTGCTGCCTCAAATGAAAAATGAGGAAGGAGCTCTACGTGGGCAAAGTGCAAAACCGACGGAAACATGGGCGGTTGTTGTAAAGAGTAAGAAGTCGGAAGTTGATGTCAATGAGATGTCAAAAGTGCTTCAAAAGGAAGTTTTCCCGAATTTTGGGGTAAGAATTCATACTGTAAGCAAACTTAAAACAGGGGAAATAGCCATTAGGGTGCCGTCTATCATTGAGCAAAAGAAGTTGATTGCAAATGAAAACTTCGCGAAGTGGGAACTGGATGTGGCAGCTAGAAGTAAGCCTGGCCCAAAGATTATCATAAGGGATGTCCATTGTAATATTAAGAACGATGAGTTAATGAGTGAAATATATGAGAATAACCTTAAGAATGAAATGAGTATGGAGAAATTTAGAAAAAGTGTGAAGATTGTCTCGAGGAATGGCGGCCTTAAGGCTTTTAGATAGAATCCTTCCTTGACGCCTCTGCATCGGGTCTAAGACTCTTGGAACTCTATACATTCAAATACTTTATACTGTACTTATCACTCAGTTGTCACTTTGACTTCATGGCAAGCGAACGTGTCATTCAAATTGAATGCGAATTAAAATTGAAAATTGTAATACGATTAGTTGCGAATACACACAAAGGATTACGGGACGGTTTTTTGTAATTACTTAGAGCTTTTTGCGGCGAAATTGTTGAAAAATCGCTATTTTTCCAAAATACGTGAATTTTCGGTGGCGGGTCGCGTTTTCGGCGTCTTCTCGTCAGTGTATGGTGACGGTTCGTCACAAGTTAGGGCAGTGTTCCCTCTAAGTGCGCCATAAATTTGGTTAAAATCGAAGTTCGTTCTGATACCTTTCCGGGCTGAAACGTGTTTTCGAGTGTGGAAAATTGAGGTGGCGCGCAATTTTGAAGTGCTGTTACGCGAGTTTCACACTTACGATTGGGATGAAATTAGTTTCATAGTAAGTATTAGTGAAAGTGTTACGCGTCGTTTGGCATATCAATTGTCAAAATCGAAGCGGTAGATGTTTCAGAATTAAGGGGAACGTATAAGTTGTCTGAGTCAAAAAGTTCGTTACTTTTGGTTACGGTTCATATGGCGTGATCTCGGCGTTCCTAAGGCCTGGGTCACACGAGGATGAAAATTTTTAGTTTTGAAAAAAAAATTGAATTTAAAAAGAAAATAGAAATTATCTTCGGTGATCGCGACGAGTGAGTGTTTGTTGGGTGTACGTTCTGACATGAACTAAAGCCCCATGCACACGTGTAAATTGAATAAATAATTTTCATTTAATTAAAAGTAAAAAAGTTTTTCTAGTGTAAATCGCAGTGAATTGAGGGAAAACTGGATACGTAAAATCTGAGTAGGGTTTTGGAGTATTTGGTAACACTGGTTGTATTGAAAATTCTATTGAACTGTTTTATTTTAAAATTATATTGAATTTTATTTGAATTATATTGAAATTTGAACTAGTTAGGAACTACAGGTTATACGATGGGGGATGAAAACCCAAAGAGTGTTAAAAGGCTAGGAAAGAAGGAGGATCAGAAGGAGGCAGTTGCATGCGTCAAAAAGAAAAAAACTTAGGGAAAATCTCGAGTCGTGTGAAGAGTCGGATTTTGGACCGGAGGGTCCTGGTAGTAGTAGAAGGGTGAACTTGAAGGCAAGAATGATTGATATGTCTGGGGATTCATTGGGTGATATGAGCTCTGAGGTGGAAGAAGTTGTTCCTTTGCAAGAAGCAGTTGAGGTAGCAGAAGACTTGAAGAAGGTGGCATCTGAGGGTGTTAGAGGAAAAAGGAATCTGGGAAAGGGTAAGGAGGAAATGAAGAAGAATAGGAATAGGAAGGGGAAAAGCAATGAGAATTCTGGTTTTATGAGTAATGAGGTGCTCCAAGCGATCCAGGGTATTGATGAGGAGCAGATGAATTTCTGGTAGAAAATCAGGCATCAGCTGGAATCTTAGCAGAAATTCATAAGATTGTTGGGAAATATAGGGTGATCGTTGGTAGTCTATTGGCTACCAATGAAAAACAGGTGGGGAAAATTGAGGAGTTGAGGGAGCGACGGGATGCTGTGGTGTCTAAGCCATCAGCTAGTGTTGCTCCGGGATTTCCATTGCTGCCTCAAATGAAAAATGAGGAAGGAACTCTACGTGGGCAAAGTGCAAAACCGACGGAAACATGGGCGGTTGTTGTAAAGAGTAAGAAGTCGGAAGTTGATGTCAATGAGATGTCAAAAGTGCTTCAAAAGGAAGTTTTTCCGAATTTTGGGGTAAGAATTCATACTGTAAGCAAACTTAAAACAGGGGAAATAGCCATTAGGGTGCCGTCTATCATTGAGCAAAAGAAGTTGATTGCAAATGAAAATTTCGCGAAGTGGGAACTGGATGTGGCAGCTAGAAGTAAGCCTGGCCCAAAGGTTATCATAAGGGATGTCCATTGTAATATTAAGAACGATGAGTTAATGAGTGAAATATATGAGAATAACCTTAAGAATGAAATGAGTATGGAGAAATTTAGAAAAAGTGTGAAGATTGTCTCGAGGAATGGCGGCCTTAAGGCTTTTAGATAGAATCCTTCCTTGACGCCTCTGCATCGGGTCTAAGACTCTTGGAACTCTATACATTCAAATACTTTATACTGTACTTATCACTCAGTTGTCACTTTGACTTCATGGCAAGCGAACGTGTTATTCAAATTGAATGCGAATTAAAATTGAAAATTGTAATACGATTAGTTGCGAATACACACAAAGGATTACGGGACGGTTTTTTGTAATTACTTAGAGCTTTTTGCGGCGAAATTGTTGAAAAATCGCTATTTTTCCAAAATACGTGAATTTTCGGTGGCGGGTCGCGTTTTCGGTGTCTTCTCGTCAGTGTATGGTGACGGTTCGTCACAAGTTAGGGCAGTGTTCCCTCTAAGTGCGCCATAAATTTGGTTAAAATCGAAGTTCGTTCTGATACCTTTCCGGGCTGAAACGTGTTTTCGAGTGTGGAAAATTGAGGTGGCGCGCAATTTTGAAGTGCTGTTACGCGAGTTTCACACTTACGATTGGGATGAAATTAGTTTCATAGTAAGTATTAGTGAAAGTGTTACGCGTCGTTTGGCATATCAATTGTCAAAATCGAAGCGGTAGATGTTTCAGAATTAAGGGAAACGTATAAGTTGTCTGAGTCAAAAAGTTCGTTACTTTTGGTTACGGTTCATATGGCGTGATCTCGGCGTCCCTAAGGCCTGGGTCACACGAGGATGAAAATTTTTAGTTTTGAAAAAAAAAATTGAATTTAAAAAGAAAATAGAAATTATCTTCGGTGATCGGGACGAGTGAGTGTTTGTTGGGTGTACGTTCTGACACGAACTAAAGCCTCATGCACACGTGTAAATTGAATAAATAATTTTCATTTAATTAAAAGTAAAAAAGTTTTTCTAGTGTAAATCGCAGTGAATTGAGGGAAAACTGGATACGTAAAATCTGAGTAGGGTTTTGGAGTATTTGGTAACACTGGTTGTATTGAAAATTCTATTGAACTGTTATATTTTAAAATTATATTGAATTTTATTTGAATTATATTGAAATTTGAACTAGTTAGGAATTACAGGTTATACGATGGGGGATGAAAACCCAAAGAGTGTTAAAAGGCTAGGAAAGAAGGAGGATCAGAAGGAGGCAGTTGCATGCGTCAAAAAGAAAAAAACTTAGGGAAAATCTCGAGTCGTGTGAAGAGTCGGATTTTGGACCGGAGGGTCCTGGTAGTAGTAGAAGGGTGAACTTGGAGGCAAGAATGATTGATATGTCTGGGGATTCATTGGGTGATATGAGCTCTGAGGTGGAAGAAGTTGTTCCTTTGCAAGAAGCAGTTGAGGTAGCAGAAGACTTGAAGAAGGTGGCATCTGAGGGTGTTAGAGGAAAAAGGAATCTGGAAAAGGGTAAGGAGGAAATGAAGAAGAATAGTAATAGGAAGGGGAAAAGCAATGAGAATTCTGGTTTTATGAGTAATGAGGTGCTCCAAGCGATCCAGGGTATTGATGAGGAGCTAGATGAATTTCTGGTAGAAAATCAGGCATCAGCTGGAATCTTAGCAGAAATTCATAAGATTGTTGGGAAATATAGGGTGATCGTTGGTAGTCTATTGGCTACCAATGAAAAACAGGTGGGGAAAATTGAGGAGTTGAGGGAGCGGCGGGATGCTGTGGTGTCTAAGCCATCAGCTAGTGTTGCTCCGGGATTTCCATTGCTGCCTCAAATGAAAAATGAGGAAGGAGCTCTACGTGGGCAAAGTGCAAAACCGACGAAAACATGGGCGGTTGTTGTAAAGAGTAAGAAGTCGGAAGTTGATGTCAATGAGATGTCAAAAGTGCTTCAAAAGGAAGTTTTCCCGAATTTTGGGGTAAGAATTCATACTGTAAGCAAACTTAAAACAGGGGAAATAGCCATTAGGGTGCCGTCTATCATTGAGCAAAAGTTTATTGCAAATGAAAACTTCGCGAAGTGGGAACTGGATGTGGCAGCTAGAAGTAAGCCTGGCCCAAAGATTATCATAAGGGATGCCCATTGTAATATTAAGAACGATGAGTTAATGAGTGAAATATATGAGAATAACCTTAAGAATGAAATGAGTATGGAGAAATTTAGAAAAAGTGTGAAGATTGTCTCGAGGAATGGCGGCCTTAAGGCTTTTAGATAGAATCCTTCCTTGACGCCTCTGCATCGGGTCTAAGACTCTTGGAACTCTATACATTCAAATACTTTATACTGTACTTATCACTCAGTTGTCACTTTGACTTCATGGCGAGCGAACGTGTCATTCAAATTGAATGCGAATTAAAATTGAAAATTGTAATACGATTAGTTGCGAATACACACAAAGGATTACGGGACGGTTTTTTGTAATTACTTAGAGCTTTTTGCGGCGAAATTGTTGAAAAATCGCTATTTTTCCAAAATACGTGAATTTTCGGTGGTGGGTCGCGTTTTCGGTGTCTTCTCGTCAGTGTATGGTGACGGTTCGTCACAAGTTAGGGCAGTGTTCCCTCTAAGTGCGCCATAAATTTGGTTAAAATCGAAGTTCGTTCTGATACCTTTCCGGGCTGAAACGTGTTTTCGAGTGTGGAAAATTGAGGTGGCGCGCAATTTTGAAGTGCTGTTACGCGAGTTTCACACTTACGATTGGGATGAAATTAGTTTCATAGTAAGTATTAGTGAAAGTGTTACGCGTCGTTTGGCATATCAATTGTCAAAATCGAAGCGGTAGATGTTTCAGAATTAAGGGAAACGTATAAGTTGTCTGAGTCAAAAAGTTCGTTACTTTTGGTTACGGTTCATATGGCGTGATCTCGGCGTCCCTAAGGCCTGGGTCACACGAGGATGAAAATTTTTAGTTTTGAAAAAAAAAATTGAATTTAAAAAGAAAATAGAAATTATCTTCGGTGATCGGGACGAGTGAGTGTTTGTTGGGTGTACGTTCTGACACGAACTAAAGCCTCATGCACACGTGTAAATTGAATAAATAATTTTCATTTAATTAAAAGTAAAAAAGTTTTTCTAGTGTAAATCGCAGTGAATTGAGGGAAAACTGGATACGTAAAATCTGAGTAGGGTTTTGGAGTATTTGGTAACACTGGTTGTATTGAAAATTCTATTGAACTGTTATATTTTAAAATTATATTGAATTTTATTTGAATTATATTGAAATTTGAACTAGTTAGGAATTACAGGTTATACGATGGGGGATGAAAACCCAAAGAGTGTTAAAAGGCTAGGAAAGAAGGAGGATCAGAAGGAGGCAGTTGCATGCGTCAAAAAGAAAAAACTTAGGGAAAATCTCGAGTCGTGTGAAGAGTCGGATTTTGGACCGGAGGGTCCTGGTAGTAGTAGAAGGGTGAACTTGGAGGCAAGAATGATTGATATGTCTGGGGATTCATTGGGTGATATGAGCTCTGAGGTGGAAGAAGTTGTTCCTTTGCAAGAAGCAGTTGAGGTAGCAGAAGACTTGAAGAAGGTGGCATCTGAGGGTGTTAGAGGAAAAAGGAATCTGGAAAAGGGTAAGGAGGAAATGAAGAAGAATAGTAATAGGAAGGGGAAAAGCAATGAGAATTCTGGTTTTATGAGTAATGAGGTGCTCCAAGCGATCCAGGGTATTGATGAGGAGCTAGATGAATTTCTGGTAGAAAATCAGGCATCAGCTGGAATCTTAGCAGAAATTCATAAGATTGTTGGGAAATATAGGGTGATCGTTGGTAGTCTATTGGCTACCAATGAAAAACAGGTGGGGAAAATTGAGGAGTTGAGGGAGCGGCGGGATGCTGTGGTGTCTAAGCCATCAGCTAGTGTTGCTCCGGGATTTCCATTGCTGCCTCAAATGAAAAATAAGGAAGGAGCTCTACGTGGGCAAAGTGCAAAACCGACGGAAACATGGGCGGTTGTTGTAAAGAGTAAGAAGTCGGAAGTTGATGTCAATGAGATGTCAAAAGTGCTTCAAAAGGAAGTTTTCCCGAATTTTGGGGTAAGAATTCATACTGTAAGCAAACTTAAAACAGGGGAAATAGCCATTAGGGTGCCGTCTATCATTGAGCAAAAGTTTATTGCAAATGAAAACTTCGCGAAGTGGGAACTGGATGTGGCAGCTAGAAGTAAGCCTGGCCCAAAGATTATCATAAGGGATGTCCATTGTAATATTAAGAACGATGAGTTAATGAGTGAAATATATGAGAATAACCTTAAGAATGAAATGAGTATGGAGAAATTTAGAAAAAGTGTGAAGATTGTCTCGAGGAATGGCGGCCTTAAGGCTTTTAGATAGAATCCTTCCTTGACGCCTCTGCATCGGGTCTAAGACTCTTGGAACTCTATACATTCAAATACTTTATACTGTACTTATCACTCAGTTGTCACTTTGACTTCATGGCGAGCGAACGTGTCATTCAAATTGAATGCGAATTAAAATTGAAAATTGTAATACGATTAGTTGCGAATACACACAAAGGATTACGGGACGGTTTTTTGTAATTACTTAGAGCTTTTTGCGGCGAAATTGTTGAAAAATCGCTATTTTTCCAAAATACGTGAATTTTCGGTGGTGGGTTGCGTTTTCGGCGTCTTCTCGTCAGTGTATGGTGACGGTTCGTCACAAGTTAGGGCAGTGTTCCCTCTAAGTGCGCCATAAATTTGGTTAAAATCGGAGTTCGTTCAGATACCTTTCCGGGCTGAAACGTGTTTTCGAGTGTGGAAAATTGAGGTGACGCGCAATTTTGAAGTGCTGTTACGCGAGTTTCACACTTACGATTGGGATGAAATTAGTTTCATAGTAAGTATTAGTGAAAGTGTTACGCGTCGTTTGGCATATCAATTGTCAAAATCGAAGCGGTAGATGTTTCAGAATTAAGGGGAACGTATAAGTTGTCTGAGTCAAAAAGTTCGTTACTTTTGGTTACGGTTCATATGGCGTGATCTCAGCGTTCCTAAGGCCTGGGTCACACGAGGATGAAAATTTTTAGTTTTGAAAAAAAAAAAATGAATTTAAAAAGAAAATAGAAATTATTTTCGGTGATCGGGACGAGTGAGTGTTTGTTGGGTGTACGTTCTGACACGAACTAAAGCCTCATGCACACGTGTAAATTGAATAAATAATTTTCATTTAATTAAAAGTAAAAAAGTTTTTCTAGTGTAAATCGCAGTGAATTGAGGGAAAACTGGATACGTAAAATCTGAGTAGGGTTTTGGAGTATTTGGTAACACTGGTTGTATTGAAAATTCTATTGAACTATTTTATTTTAAAACTATATTGAATTTTATTTGAATTATATTGAAATTTGAACTAGTTAGGAATTACAGGTTATACGATGGGGGATGAAAACCCAAAGAGTGTTAAAAGGCTAGGAAAGAAGGAGGATCAGAAGGAGGCAGTTGCATGCGTCAAAAAGAAAAAACTTAGGGAAAATCTCGAGTCGTGTGAAGAGTCGGATTTTGGACCGGAGGGTCCTGGTAGTAGTAGAAGGGTGAACTTGAAGGCAAGAATGATTGATATGTCTGGGGATTCATTGGGTGATATGAGCTCTGATGTGGAAGAAGTTGTTCCTTTGCAAGAAGCAGTTGAGGTAGCAGAAGACTTGAAGAAGGTGGCATCTGAGGGTGTTAGAGGAAAAAGGAATCTGGAAAAGGGTAAGGAGGAAATGAAGAAGAATAGGAATAGGAAGGGGAAAAGCAATGAGAATTCTGGTTTTATGAGTAATGAGGTGCTCCAAGCGATCCAGGGTATTGATGAGGAGCTAGATGAATTTCTGGTAGAAAATCAGGCATCAGCTGGAATCTTAGCAGAAATTCATAAGATTGTTGGGAAATATAGGGTGATCGTTGGTAGTCTATTGGCTACCAATGAAAAACAGGTGGGGAAAATTGAGGAGTTGAGGGAGCGACGGGATGCTGTGGTGTCTAAGCCATCAACTAGTGTTGCTCCGGGATTTCCATTGCTGCCTCAAATGAAAAATGAGGAAGGAGCTCTACGTGGGCAAAGTGCAAAACCGACGGAAACATGGGCGGTTGTTGTAAAGAGTAAGAAGTCGGAAGTTGATGTCAATGAGATGTCAAAAGTGCTTCAAAAGGAAGTTTTTCCGAATTTTGGGGTAAGAATTCATACTGTAAGCAAACTTAAAACAGGGGAAATAGCCATTAGGGTGCCGTCTATCATTGAGCAAAAGAAGTTGATTGCAAATGAAAACTTCGCGAAGTGGGAACTGGATGTGGCAGCTAGAAGTAAGCCTGGCCCAAAGGTTATCATAAGGGATGTCCATTGTAATATTAAGAACGATGAGTTAATGAGTGAAATATATGAGAATAACCTTAAGAATGAAATGAGTATGGAGAAATTTAGAAAAAGTGTGAAGATTTTCTCGAGGAATGGCGGCCTTAAGGCTTTTAGATAGAATCCTTCCTTGACGCCTCTGCATCGGGTCTAAGACTCTTGGAACTCTATACATTCAAATACTTTATACTGTACTTATCACTCAGTTGTCACTTTGACTTCATGGCAAGCGAACGTGTCATTCAAATTGAATGCGAATTAAAATTGAAAATTGTAATACGATTAGTTGCGAATACACACAAAGGATTACGGGACGGTTTTTTGTAATTACTTAGAGCTTTTTGCGGCGAAATTGTTGAAAAATCGCTATTTTTCCAAAATACGTGAATTTTCGGTGGCGGGTCGCGTTTTCGGTGTCTTCTCGTCAGTGTATGGTGACGGTTCGTCACAAGTTAGGGCAGTGTTCCCTCTAAGTGCGCCATAAATTTGGTTAAAATCGAAGTTCGTTCTGATACCTTTCCGGGCTGAAACGTGTTTTCGAGTGTGGAAAATTGAGGTGGCGCGCAATTTTGAAGTGCTGTTACGCGAGTTTCACACTTACGATTGGGATGAAATTAGTTTCATAGTAAGTATTAGTGAAAGTGTTACGCGTCGTTTGGCATATCAATTGTCAAAATCGAAGCGGTAGATGTTTCAGAATTAAGGGGAACGTATAGGTTGTCTGAGTCAAAAAGTTCGTTACTTTTGGTTACGGTTCATATGGCGTGATCTCGGCGTCCCTAAGGCCTGGGTCACACGAGGATGAAAATTTTTAGTTTTGAAAAAAAAATTGAATTTAAAAAGAAAATAGAAATTATCTTCGGTGATCGCGACGAGTGAGTGTTTGTTGGGTGTACGTTCTGACACGAACTAAAGCCCCATGCACACGTGTAAATTGAATAAATAATTTTCATTTAATTAAAAGTAAAAAAGTTTTTCTAGTGTAAATCGCAGTGAATTGAGGGAAAACTGGATACGTAAAATCTGAGTAGGGTTTTGGAGTATTTGGTAACACTGGTTGTATTGAAAATTCTATTGAACTGTTTTATTTTAAAATTATATTGAATTTTATTTGAATTATATTGAAATTTGAACTAGTTAGGAATTACAGGTTATACGATGGGGGATGAAAACCCAAAGAGTGTTAAAAGGCTAGGAAAGAAGGAGGATCAGAAGGAGGCAGTTGCATGCGTCAAAAAGAAAAAAACTTAGGGAAAATCTCGAGTCGTGTGAAGAGTCGGATTTTGGACCGGAGGGTCCTGGTAGTAGTAGAAGGGTGAACTTGAAGGCAAGAATGATTGATATGTCTGGGGATTCATTGGGTGATATGAGCTCTGAGGTGGAAGAAGTTGTTCCTTTGCAAGAAGCAGTTGAGGTAGCAGAAGACTTGAAGAAGGTGGCATCTGAGGGTGTTAGAGGAAAAAGGAATCTGGAAAAGGGTAAGGAGGAAATGAAGAAGAATAGGAATAGGAAGGGGGAAAGCAATGAGAATTCTGGTTTTATGAGTAATGAGGTGCTCCAAGCGATCCAGGGTATTGATGAGGAGCTAGATGAATTTCTGGTAGAAAATCAGGCATCAGCTGGAATCTTAGCAGAAATTCATAAGATTGTTGGGAAATATAGGGTGATCGTTGGTAGTCTATTGGCTACCAATGAAAAACAGGTGGGGAAAATTGAGGAGTTGAGGGAGCGGCGGGATGCTGTGGTGTCTAAGCCATCAGCTAGTGTTGCTCCGGGATTTCCATTGCTGCCTCAAATGAAAAATGAGGAAGGAGCTCTACGTGGGCAAAGTGCAAAACCGACGGAAACATGGGCGGTTGTTGTAAAGAGTAAGAAGTCGGAAGTTGATGTCAATGAGATGTCAAAAGTGCTTCAAAAGGAAGTTTTCCCGAATTTTGGGGTAAGAATTCATACTGTAAGCAAACTTAAAACAGGGGAAATAGCCATTAGGGTGCCGTCTATCATTGAGCAAAAGAAGTTGATTGCAAATGAAAACTTCGCGAAGTGGGAACTGGATGTGGCAGCTAGAAGTAAGCCTGGCCCAAAGATTATCATAAGGGATGTCCATTGTAATATTAAGAACGATGAGTTAATGAGTGAAATATATGAGAATAACCTTAAGAATGAAATGAGTATGGAGAAATTTAGAAAAAGTGTGAAGATTGTCTCGAGGAATGGCGGCCTTATGGCTTTTAGATAGAATCCTCCCTTGACGCCTCTGCATCGGGTCTAAGACTCTTGGAACTCTATACATTCAAATACTTTATACTGTACTTATCACTCAGTTGTCACTTTGACTTCATGGCAAGCGAACGTGTCATTCAAATTGAATGCGAATTAAAATTGAAAATTGTAATACGATTAGTTGCGAATACACACAAAGGATTACGGGACGGTTTTTTGTAATTACTTAGAGCTTTTTGCGGCGAAATTGTTGAAAAATCGCTATTTTTCCAAAATACGTGAATTTTCGGTGGCGGGTCGCGTTTTCGGCGTCTTCTCGTCAGTGTATGGTGACGGTTCGTCACAAGTTAGGGCAGTGTTCCCTCTAAGTGCGCCATAAATTTGGTTAAAATCGAAGTTCGTTCTGATACCTTTCCGGGCTGAAACGTGTTTTCGAGTGTGGAAAATTGAGGTGGCGCGCAATTTTGAAGTGCTGTTACGCGAGTTTCACACTTACGATTGGGATGAAATTAGTTTCATAGTAAGTATTAGTGAAAGTGTTACGCGTCGTTTGGCATATCAATTTTCAAAATCGAAGCGGTAGATGTTTCAGAATTAAGGGGAACGTATAAGTTGTCTGAGTCAAAAAGTTCGTTACTTTTGGTTACGGTTCATATGGCGTGATCTCGGCGTTCCTAAGGCCTGGGTCACACGAGGATGAAAATTTTTAGTTTTGAAAAAAAAATTGAATTTAAAAAGAAAATAGAAATTATCTTCGGTGATCGCGACGAGTGAGTGTTTGTTGGGTGTACGTTCTGACATGAACTAAAGCCCCATGCACACGTGTAAATTGAATAAATAATTTTCATTTAATTAAAAGTAAAAAAGTTTTTCTAGTGTAAATCGCAGTGAATTGAGGGAAAACTGGATACGTAAAATCTGAGTAGGGTTTTGGAGTATTTGGTAACACTGGTTGTATTGAAAATTCTATTGAACTGTTTTATTTTAAAATTATATTGAATTTTATTTGAATTATATTGAAATTTGAACTAGTTAGGAACTACAGGTTATACGATGGGGGATGAAAACCCAAAGAGTGTTAAAAGGCTAGGAAAGAAGGAGGATCAGAAGGAGGCAGTTGCATGCGTCAAAAAGAAAAAAACTTAGGGAAAATCTCGAGTCGTGTGAAGAGTCGGATTTTGGACCGGAGGGTCCTGGTAGTAGTAGAAGGGCGAACTTGAAGGCAAGAATGATTGATATGTCTGGGGATTCATTGGGTGATATGAGCTCTGAGGTGGAAGAAGTTGTTCCTTTGCAAGAAGCAGTTGAGGTAGCAGAAGACTTGAAGAAGGTGGCATCTGAGGGTGTTAGAGGAAAAAGGAATCTGGGAAAGGGTAAGGAGGAAATGAAGAAGAATAGGAATAGGAAGGGGAAAAGCAATGAGAATTCTGGTTTTATGAGTAATGAGGTGCTCCAAGCGATCCAGGGTATTGATGAGGAGCAGATGAATTTCTGGTAGAAAATCAGGCATCAGCTGGAATCTTAGCAGAAATTCATAAGATTGTTGGGAAATATAGGGTGATCGTTGGTAGTCTATTGGCTACCAATGAAAAACAGGTGGGGAAAATTGAGGAGTTGAGGGAGCGGCGGGATGCTGTGGTGTCTAAGCCATCAGCTAGTGTTGCTCCGGGATTTCCATTGCTGCCTCAAATGAAAAATGAGGAAGGAGCTCTACGTGGGCAAAGTGCAAAACCGACGGAAACATGGGCGGTTGTTGTAAAGAGTAAGAAGTCGGAAGTTGATGTCAATGAGATGTCAAAAGTGCTTCAAAAGGAAGTTTTCCCGAATTTTGGGGTAAGAATTCATACTGTAAGCAAACTTAAAACAGGGGAAATAGCCATTAGGGTGCCGTCTATCATTGAGCAAAAGTTTATTGCAAATGAAAACTTCGCGAAGTGGGAACTGGATGTGGCAGCTAGAAGTAAGCCTGGCCCAAAGATTATCATAAGGGATGTCCATTGTAATATTAAGAACGATGAGTTAATGAGTGAAATATATGAGAATAGCCTTAAGAATGAAATGAGTATGGAGAAATTTAGAAAAGTGTGAAGATTGTCTTGAGGCCTATGTTGAAAAGTATGGATGCGACTTCTAATGTGATATTGGAAGTAAGTGTGGATGTTGCAAATGTCATGTAAACACCTGAGAGGGTGTATGTGAAGTGGTTTGCATACAGAAAAAGGTTGCAGGATCCTGTGTCGTCCTGCTTCAGATGTTTTGGAGTTGATCACAGAATTTCAAATTGTAGAGCAAATGATATTACTTGCAGCAGGTGTTGCCAGGTGGGTGCTGCAAAGTGTGTGAATGACGTCCACTGCAGGAATTGTGCCTTTAGAGGACTTCCTGCTGGACATTATATAAGGTCTGCCTCCTGTCCAGTATATGTGCAACAAGCAGCGAGGGTAGCCGCAAGACACTAAGTATGACTTGCATACTACAGCTAAATGCCGATAGGTCAGCGACGGTCATGTTTCAGCTGGGTGAATGGATGAAAGAGAAGTCAACTAGTATTGGCTTGTTGCAGGAGTCGTATGCAGTTGGCATGAACATTAGGGGTTTCCCAGTGGATATGAAAATATTCACAAATAGGAGATCGGTAATGTCTGCTGTCATTGTAAATGATTCCAGTCTGCAGAGTTTACTGGTGGACAAACTCACGAATGAGAAGGGTGTATGTGGCTGGGTGAACGGGGACTTGGGTGAACTTTTTCTTGCAAGTGTGTACTGTAAATATAGTGAATCGCTAGACGACTATATCGAATATATGAATAGGCTAGTGGCTGAAGTGGAGGATAGACCTTTGATTGTCGGAATGGATGCAAATGCCGTGTCACAACTTTGGCACGGTAAAAATACCAGCAGCGCATCGAGTTGCCGTGCAAATCTAAGAGGAGTTGAACTAAGTGAATTTTTCTTGGCCAATGATTTGTTCATACTAAATGAACCTAGCAGTTGTTTTACCTTTGATGGCCGAAGAGGTAGAAGTGATATTGATGTCACCTGGGCAAACAGCGCAGCAATGAGGTTTTATTATGAATGGAAAATTGAGTTGGGATGGGGCACTGGTAGCCACTCTTTAATAGATATCGTGGTAACAATGAACAATGAAGTCGACTCCCACAGGGTGATTCCAAAAATCTGGAAGACTGGAGAAGCAAATTGGTGCACGTACTCAGTTCTCATCAGTGACATTGCTGAATCCCTTCCTATACAGGAATACATTGCACTTACCAACGACGAACAGGTAAGCAACATCGAACTTTGGATGGAAAAATGTAACGATATGCTATTTAAAAGAAAACAACCAAATATCACTCCAAGCCTAAAATGGTGGACTAAAGACCTTTCCATAAAAAGAAAGGAAGTCAAACAATATCGTAGAAAATACTAACAAGGCCGCAGTGTAGAACATGTTAACATCGATGAGTTGAAAGAAGAGGGTGAGAAAAGAATATCAAACACTTTTACGAGAGTCAAAAATGAAAAATTGGAAGGACTTTGTGAGAGAGAACGGAGACGATCCATAAGGACAGATATATCGTGTGTGCAGGGGAAGGAAGAAGACACACGAAAATGTCTCAATAAGAATTCCGAATAAGGATTTGCCCACATGGAAGGAATGTATGGAGTGTTTGCTTGGTGAATTTTTTCCAAGAGAAGATAAGAATCCAGTTCTAATAAATGATTTTGCACAGGGAAAGATAGACGGTGTCAGTATCGATGAGATTGAGGCTAGTATGGGCAAAGTTCGTTCTAGAAGGTCTCCCGGTGTGGGCGGTATGATAGGAGAAATGTGTAGAATTATTTGGAAAGCGGTTCCTGAATACTTGACAATTACGTTTAATGCATGTATGCAGCAACAGTATTTCCCTAAAAGATTCAAGGTGGCTAAAATGGTGATTCTTCTAAAGTCGCCCGAGAAGGATAGGGGGTGTCCTCGATCTTACAGAGGCATCTCACTTCTCCCAGTTTTGGGTATGGTGCTGGAACACGTTCTTATAAATAGGGTTAGCGTCGATTTCTGCTCATGTGCTGCTGGATAGTCAATATGGGTTTCGTAGTGGCAAATGCACAGAGGATGCATGGGAATTTGTTAAAACATCGGTTGCATCGTCTCCTTTTAAGTATGTATTGGGAATATTCGTGGATTTCAAAGGAGCATTTGATTACCTTAGCTGGTCTGCTATTATTGACAAGTTGAGGGAGTTGAAATGTGTAGAAAGAAGAAGAAGAGTTTTTTTCTCTGACAGGATTGCTTTCGCTGAGGATGATCGAGATAGTGTGTCTATAAAGGTCGAAAGATGGTTCAGGCACAGGGTTCAATTGCTGGTCCTTTTATATGAAATCTACTTATGTATGAGCTTCTTGGGGAATTGGAGGTGTTTGGCAAAGTTTGTGCCTATGCCGAGGATCTTCTTTTAATAGTTGAAGGAGACACTCGTTTAGAGCTGTAACAAAAGGGAACCAGGAGTATTGCGATCGTATCCAAGTAGGGATCGAAAGTTGGCGCTCAGATATCCTTACAGAAGACCAACATGATGCTGCTTAAAGGTAACTTGTCCATAAGCAGGCACCCCTGTGTTAGGCTCGAAGATAACGGTCAACCTTATGCAAAGGTGGTTAGATACCTTGGTGTTACAATTGGGGAGTGGATGAATTTTTTCACGCATATAAAGTCTGTGAAAGGAAAAATTGTGAAATTGGTGGGTTGTTTGAGACGTGTTATGAGAACTGAATGGGGTTTTAGAAAATCTACGGTAAAAATGATATATCAAGGTTTGTTTGTTGCGTGTGCTGCGTATGGTTCGTCTGTTTTTTATGAAACCTTGAAAACAAATAGGGGAAGTAGGGCCATGAACACTATACAAAGGTGTATGATGTATGGATGTTTTGCGGTTTGTAGAACTGTTTCCACAGATGCTATGCAAGTGCTTTTGGGTGTGCCGCCCCTTGACTTGGTGGTGATCAAGAGGGGGCTTGCGTTTAGAATGAAAAGAGGACTGACTCTAGGCCCTGATGAATGGATAAGTAAGAAAGACATGAGGAGAATGTCTCCTTTACAAATGAATGAATTACTAGACTTGTGTATGATGTCGGAATGGCAGAATAAATGGGATTATATTCCGAATGGTAGAGAAACGTATGGCTTTTTCGATAATGTGTGGGTGGCTAGAGACAATCAACATGCTGACTTCTATCTAGAACTTGGGTATCTGTTAACGGATCATGGTAGCCTTAATAGATTTCTGATGAATAGAGGGTTGTCTGCTACTGATGTATGTCCGGGGTGTAAGTACGCGATTGAAACATGGGAACATGTCTTGTTTGAATGTTCCCTATATGAAAGTTTGCGTAATGATGCTATTCCTCTTGATGAAAGAAGCGCGCCTGCGATTGGGAATTTGCTTGGTAGTAAAAAGCATGCTGGTGTCTTGAATGAGTTTGCGAAAGCGGTTTTGAATGTGAGGGCAGGAATTGGATAAGGTTAGTTGAATGGACGTAGTTTGACTGGGAGAAATTAGAGTGTAGATAGGTGTAAGAATTTGCATGTAGTGTGGTAGGTTTAGTTTGTGGTTGCATGTTGTTTAAGAATGGTAGTTTAAAATATAGAATAGCTTCATGTATGTGGTTTGTGATTAGCAGTTAAGATTGAATGGTAGTTTACGATAATGAATGAAATGAGAGACTGAATTGAATTTTGTTTTAGCATGTTGCATGTTGTTGAATGGTTGTTTGCTGATGCATGATAAGTGCAGGGGAGTTGAGCAATAGAATGACCTGCCCATTCTATTGTAAAGCTCTTGGGAATGTCGACCCCACATACCTGAGGCACTCGTGGAAAAAAAGTCCGTGCTTACAGGAGCTAAACCATAGCAGCCTTTCAGACTGTGTCCCTACCCCTGAGTTTGTAAAGATACCACTGGGTCGAGGAGCCCATGGTAGGTTGCTATCATCCGCGACGCGGTGAGGTCCCCTTGTGGGAGCAACGTGGTGGCTGTGGTTTAAATACGCTAGATAGTTCGCGCTTGGTCAACCAGTACCGCCATCACCGGCCCTGTAAGTCGGCGGCAAATCTGGGACCCCCCTTTGGAGACCTCCCGCATGGCTATGCGAGTCATGGTTATGCGGGGCGTTTCCAAGGGGAGGGGTGATTATTGACACTTATCTAACTAAGTCCTCTTCCAGGACCGTGTTTTAATAATTAATTTCGGGAAGAGCACGTTAAATCACTCACTTATTCTGTACCTATCACTCTAAGACATTAATAGAACTTATACTAAATTCTCGTCCTCTGTTTTATACCTGAACCTCTGAAAGAAAGGTAACGGAATATAAATCTGCTACATAATTGGCACCCAACTCGAGGCCAGTAAAACAAGATAAATAGAGAAAGAACATTCTTATACCCCGTCAAAACGGCAAACCACCACAATCAATTTTTCATCAGACCAATTTCATGCATTATTAGATGCTATTCGAATTTCACCCCGTGAGGAGAGGAAAAAGAACTTTACCAGCTGCACTGCAAGATACAGTGGGATACGTAAAACCAATAGTAAAAGATTTCATTACGAAAATCAACATATTCAAGACCTGCGAGAATATGTCCGATGAAATCGCTTTAGAAGGTCTTCCTCTTCTGTTAGAAGGAAGAGCAGCGCAATGGTGGGCGGGAAAAAGAGACGACATAACAACATGGACCGACGCAATATCAAATATGTGGAAAACATTCGCTCCCACCACGTCATACTACCAGATATACGGTAAAAAAAATTCCACTAAACAAGACGATCACACCAAAACCGACGATTTCCTCTGCGAAAAACGCAATCTACTAGCGCAACTCCCCAAGGGAAGACATAACGAAAAAGAGCAAATAGACCTAGTTTTCGGGCTCATTAACCCCCAGATTCGTGAACAACTCCATCCAGTGAAAACCTTCGAAGAATTGTTAATTCAATCGCGAGAAATCGAAAATAAACTGAAGGAACACAGCGAAATGGGCAGAAACCGAAAAAAACACCGACGGTAATAGCGCCAAGGACCACGAAAAAGTGAATCGTTGCACTTTCTGTCGTTCATATGGTCACGTGATAAATGACTGTCGAAAAAAACCGACGAAAAGGGTAGGGAAAACCTCAAACCAAAGGCACAACAGCTTAAGTGCTACGGCTGTGGTAAGCTAGGAGTGGTTCGATCAACGTGTCCGAATTGTAATCAATACACAACAGCACCGGCACCTGCAGTAAATTTCTGCTGCACGAATGTACAACCACCAAAAATTACACTGCGAAGCCGCCCAGCTATCAACGTGAAAATCAAAGGTGAAGGATGCGTATTCCTAGATACGAGCGCAAGAGCTAGCATCGCCAGCAGCGACCTACACAAGCTACTAGTAAGCAAGGGGATAATGTTAATCATCGACGAGGTCAGCATATCGTTTGCAGATGGCATCGAAACGCAGCAAATGATGAAATATGCTACAGTGGACATCCACTTAGGAAACAAAATCATTCCCACACAACTACTGGTTCTGTCAGAGGCTGGAAAAAAACGTACACTACTCGGGTGTGACTTCATTGAGGACGCCAGCATAGAGATAAGCGTCCCGCAGCGTTACTGGTGCTTTACGGAAAATCCAAAGGCCAAATACGACTTCACGTACAACGAAGGGAACGCTCATATATCGCAGCAGGCTTCATCATTCTACAGTTTTTCCGAGATAAATATACAAACAGCGGAACACAAAACCAACTACGACAACGAAGTCATCGAGATGAAGACACCACCGCAGATAAGAAAGTACATCACGCTTACGGAATGTCTAGAGTCGATATCCCCAATTAAAGGTACAAACAAAAATATTGGAAACTATACAGAAAACTTTCATTCACAAAATATTGAAATTGGTAATCTAGAGGCCATTCCACTTAGAAGTGAAGGAGTATCACTTTCAATGACAGAAAGAGACCATCTGAACCAACTTCTGGCAGAATATGCCGATCTCTTTGGTTTTAATGGCCCAGCAACGAAATATGCTGTACACAAAATTGATACGGGAGACAACGACGCCATAGATACGCCTCCCTATCGAATGTCTACCAAACCAAAAAAACCTTACGAGAAGAAATAAGACAAATGTTGGAAAATGATATAATCGAACCTTGTGAATCTCTCTGGGCATCACCTGTATTGTTGGTACCCAAAAAGGATGATGAGATAAGGTTATCCGTAGATTACCGTCAAATTAACGCCATAACCAAACCTGATCGATATCCATTACCAAGAATGGACGACTTATTGCATGAAACCGTTAAACTCAAATACATGGTGACATTGCACCTCCATTCTGGATATTGGCAGATTCCTATGCACCCGCAAGACATAGATAAAACGGCTATAAGCACCCCGTTTGGAACATATCGCTTCAAAAGAATGCCATTCGGATTAAGAAATGCGGCAGATACATTTCAAAGATTAATCGACAAATTAAAAATGAAGTGTCCACACATCAAAATTCTTGCATACCTGGATGATAGTCTAATTCTATGCGAGACATTTGACTTAATGTACAGCTCATTAGTCACAGTATTCAACGCATTAAAAGAATTTAGCCTACGTATCAATAGAAAGAAATATAGAATCAGCTGCGATGAGATTAAGTTCCTAGGGCACATTATAAATCAGGAAGGAATAAATGTCGATCCCCAATAAAGTGATGGTTATAGCTAACCTGCCAAATCCGAAAAACTTAAAACATCTCATTTCTTTTCTGCAAATGTGCTCGTGGTACCGTCGGTTCATTCCATCATTTGCACCAGTAGCTCGTCCATTATCAAACTTGACCAAAAAGAATGTTAAATGGGTTTGGACATCAAGCCAATAGGACGCTTTCAATGAACTAAAACATTTACTCACAAGCGCTCCCATATTACAACAAGCAGATGAAAATAAAAGCTTCATCTAACGAACAGATGCAAGTGGCTATGCAGTAGGTGCAGCCTTTTTGCAAAGGGAGGGACCAGATGAACGTCCCATAGAGTACGCAAGCAGATTACTAACTCCAGCTGAACGTAATTATAGTACGACGGAACGAGAAGCCTTGGCTGTCGTTTGGGCAGTATCCAAGTTCCACGGTTACATAGAAGGTCAGGATGTAATTGCAACGTCAGACCACCAGCCACTAAAATGGCTTATGTCACTCAAATCACCAACAGGTAGATTGGCCAGATGGTCTCTTCAGCTTCAGCCATATAATCTAAAAATCGACTACATCCCGGGAAATTACTTCAAAATTCACACCTAAGAGGGATGGTCCTTACATTATCCTTTCCCAAAAACGTCCTACTACCTATGACGTATCCTCTCCAGATAATCCTAGCGCATATCTTGCTTCTTACAACACTTCCGCCCTAACAAAAGTCGTTTCAGATGATGCAGGTCGCATACAACCTACACCAGTCGCCCCGATTCGCAAGAGAGGGAGACCAAGAAAGCAGCAAAACTAGCCATGCAATCCTGTCATCCTCGTCGAGACGCCTTCGAAGACAGAAGGGGAGTACTGTAACAACTAAATTAATAATCACTATACGAGCCGACATGAAAACCGAACGTCACCCACCACAACGTCGCAGGATGGTAATATTCGATAGCGCAATGTTGCAGTATGGTAACACACGACGGTGGGTACTCCCACTACATCAGTCTGGCAGCATCACACATCAGCAGCTATAAAAGCAGCGGTTTCGCACCGGAGTATTCATTCGACTCTATTACGCCTCTGCATCCACATCGGGTCTAAGGCTTTTAGATAGAATCCTTCCTTGACGCCTCTGCACCCCTATCATTTACATACCCCATAGTTGCACATCCAGCAATTCCACACTCTTGCAATACTGTTGCTATTTCCGATAACGCTCAAGATGATAAACAACCACCCACATCGGAATCAGATATAGATAAACAATTCCGATTTATTTGAACTTACCAATTTCTTGCAAGCATTGCCTTTTAACGATAGTATAAGATATCAAATTTCAGTTAGTTACATTTTTGTATCTTTATCTCGACTAGTAAGTTGCACAAAAAGAATTATGTATCAGAGAATAAGTCAGTCGCGTTTCAACCATTCGAAAGAAAACAATAAAGTCCTCGTCTAAGAAAACTAATCTTTTATTTTTCCTACGATATTGAGCACGTACTCATTTCTGGCGCAGTCGGTAGGATCAACAAAGTCGTTGTAGATCCAAAAGTAATACCTCGCGAAGTGCCTTTTCGCGAAACTAAGAAAATAAAAAGGAAGCACAAACTAGAGAATTGTCGAAAATTCCTAGTCATCGTATTATAGTGTTCCCTGTGTGCATACATAATACACCAGACCTAGAGAATTGTTAAAAATTCCTAGTCACCGTATTACAGTATCTCCTGTGTGCGTATATACATAGTACATCAACCAAATCAACTATCTTGAATCGTGCAAAGTTGTTGTCCCGATTAAAAGTTACTACGAGTTGGCCAACCAGCGCCAAAGTCTTCAAGCCAGAAGGTGAAAGGCAACTCCGAAACTAATTGGAAGAAACATTCAACTGAGCAGCTTGATGCAATTAAGATTGGTATTCCTATCAATCTTCCAGGTAGTTGCGACAATTTTGACTACATCCGCTAATATAATCGATGCACCTCACGTTGATCTTCCGGGGATTCCGAGAAGTCCAGCCTTGGACACCCTTACGTACTTAAATAGTTTGGATACATTTGAAGGATCAACCGTAAATTTGTACAATTTCATCGAGCAAATAGAGGCAGTTAAATTAGCATTAAAAAATTAGGATATCGAATCCAAGAGAATTATTTTAAGTAAAATTAAGTCTAAATTAACTGGTCGTGTTAGACAACTAATAGATTCTTATCCTGAGTTTAATAATTGGGATGAATTGCGAAGTGTGTTGATTCTTTTTTTCGGTAATCCGAAAACCGAAACACAACTATATGAAGATCTTAGAAAGGCTACATTCAGAGGCAACGTTACTGAACTCTATTTTTATGTCCGCAAAGCTCTCTACGAGCTAAATAATAAAGTTATTCATAGCGATGAAAGTAAAGAATACATATCAGTTATAGCTGCCCAAAATATAAACGTCGCCCTTAACACCTTCCGCAATAAATTGCCCGAACCAATGAGAGGGATACTATACGCTCGCAATCCTAATAAATTAGATGACGCATATAACATTTTAGTCGAGGGTGGATACACAGTAATCCACCAAAATAATAATAAAATCTCTCATAAAAAGGCTATTCCAAGCCAAACCAATTCCTTCATGCCCACAAGGAACAGAACGCATTACAATAATCATAATAATAAGCCACTGGGTTATTACGATGGATTCAACCAAAATCCACAAGGGTCCCATCACAACCAAAATAGCTGGAATCGTAGTAATTACCGAAATATGCAACAGGGTGGTAGTAATCGACCATCACCTAATAATAGAAATAACAATAATGCTGTGCCAATGGAAGTAGACCCTTCCAATAATTTCAGGCATAATAATATCGGTAAAAAATTTTCATTTAGTAGCCTCGGAACTGAAGAACTACCCTATTTAGAATTAATAACTCACAAAGGTCATTTTATTAAGGTCCTTGTTGATACTGACGCAACTCATAGCTTACTTAACCCCGGCATCTGTTTCCTTCAACATATTCATAAAATACATCCATTTACGTTAAACACAATCACAGGTTCCGTAGAAACAACCGAAAAAGCAATAGTGCCCCAATTTATAAACATGCCCTTAGAAAAATCGCCCGAATTTATTGTGGTTCAATTTCACAAGTCCTATCATGATATTATAGGCAAAGACATCCTTTCTAGTAACAACGTTATAAATTTTTATAATATGACAGTTACGTCACCACTCGAGTTTACACGTAATGACCCCAATTTAACATCTACGCCGATAAGATTTTAAACAATCAACACGATGTAGTTTGTGTTGCATTTTAGATAAGCATTTTGGAATTTGTATTAGAGATATGCATTTTAGAATTTGTGTTAGAGATAAGAATTTACGTTTCAAATTGCCAAACCATTTGTATTAGAGATAAGAAATCTATAATAAATACTCTGTTCAGAACGGCGGCGAAGTCAGTGGATGTAAGGACGCTGAAAGAATAAAATTGTTTTTCTTTGGTTTTTAATAACGAAGACGTCTTTCATTTTCTTTCCGAGGAAAATAACGTCGTCGCAAAAGGATTGTCTCCCAAACCGTTACGGCCCGCAACGAACACGTAACTGGCGCAGTCGACATCCGGAATTTCTCAGCAAGACAAGGACGAGTTCAACAGCCTCAAGATTGCGTGGGTTAACGCTCTTAAAACTGGGGTTAGCATTCAGGAACCAGAGTTAAGTATCCAGGATCCAGGACCAAGTCAAAAAGAAGCTGCAAACGGAAAAGCCGAAACTAATCTGGAAGTATCAGTCACGATGGACTACAAAACGATTAGCCACTACATTTCAACAATTCCTGTATTTGACGGCAAACAGATCGACTTATATCCATTCATCGCATCAGTGGATGCTATACAGGCAGATATAACAACGCTACCAGCACCATATCAAACGCTCATGGGATTTCAAATCATCGGACGAATGAGCGGCAGACCAAAAGAAATAATCAACGCGCGTAATCTTTCCATTTGGACCGAAATAAGGAAAACCCTAATAACCAACTTTAATGAACCGGAAACGGAGACCAGATTGACAGAACGATTTTTGGCAGCACGATTCACCACGCCATCTCAACTTTACTAGTATATCGGTAAGTGCCTTAGCCAAATATGTAATAAGATTAAAAATAATGAGTCCCTTACCGCGCAACAAAAAACAAGTGATATTGGCCATCGCTGTGAAATCGCAAACAATTGTTTTATTGATAAGTGCCCGGAACCCATTCGCGGTGTGTTATGTGCTCATAGACTGGCATCCCTCGAGGATGCTTATCCCGTTTTAGTCAACTCAGGTTACCTTCATTATTCGATATCACGGAAACGTGAAAATAATATTCGCGCAAATTTTGGTCAACAGATGCAAACGCACTATGAAGCTCGAAGTGCGCAAAATTATAATAATCAAGAAGGACAATCTAGACCTACATCTACTAATCCACGACTCCAACGGTGGAAGCTTAAATTGATGGAGTATGATTTCTGCATTAAGCACATCAAAGGAAAAGGAAACATGGTTGCTGATGCGTTGTCAAGGGTCGAAATTAATGTTCACGAGGACACAGACTCTTTAGCAACACAGCATACTGCAACAGAAAACAATAGTACATACATAGCCATATCTGAGAAACCTCTAAATTGCTTCAACTATCAGATAATAATTCATATCGGCAAAACAAAACCAACTGTTCTTCATCGCATTGGGAAAAAGAAACGTAAAATTTTCTCGTTCGCCCAATTCACTAGTAAAGAAGCTCAAGACATTCTTCAGAACCACATACCAGATTCAGGTACGGTAGGCATAAAACCAGCAAATAAACAAGTTTTGATCACCCTACAGGCACAATACAACGAATGGAAGAAAACACATCCTAGAACTACATTTTTTGCAGCCACTAAACTATTAGATGATAATAATTTACCAGAAATTCAAGAAAAAATTGCTAAATTACATCGCAGAACAAACCATCTAGGTATTAATAAAGTTTAAAAAAATCTTCGCAACAAATTCTATTATCCGCGTCTCAAAGAAATCATTACCAACTATATTAACCAATGTGACATTTGTAACCAGAGCAAGTACGATCGAAATCCCCCGAGAGAAAAATTCAAACTAACGCCGACACCAAGAAAACCCAGGGAAATTTTCCACCTCGATATTTGGTTCAGTGATAAAAACTCCCCATACCTTGTTTGGATAAATGTTCCAAATTTCTTGCGGTCACACCCCTTAAAAACCGCCAATGAGACACCATTGTAAATGCGCTACGCCGCATTTTTAATAAAATCGGCTAACCAAAAGCTCCTCGTTACCGACAGCGAGTCTACTATTAAAGCCGAGAAAACAAAAGAATGGCTCGAGACAGAGAATATTGAATACCACTTCACGACCCCCAATCACAAAACTTGTAATGCTGATATTGAAATAGCTCATCGTTCAATGAATGAACAATTGCGAACATTCTTACTGCGGCAGCAGCAAGAAGATAAATCACTTCGCGCACTTGACTCTGTACAAGAATGTGTGCATTTCTACAACAATTCACCTCATACAGCTCATGGCGAAAAGCCCTCTTCAGTATTGTTCGGGGAGACAAATCTGTCCTACGAAGAAATCCATAAAAAACTATATAAAGAAAAAACTATCGATAAACGAAATCAGGCAAGACATACTGAGAAACTTGATACTCGTTGGGTTAAAAACCATATCGCAACTAAATTGCAACCTCATTTTAAGAAAGCCAAACCTACTCAACGGATTCATCCCCAGTGCCGGAGGAAATTGAAACAAACCATTTTTCCTTTCAGGCATCTTCTTTGTGATGCTAGTGGTACTCGGTCAAATAACAACCCAGTCAATCTCGATACAACCACTGACCCAACAGAACGGATACATACTAATTACAACCGGTCAGGTACAAGTAGAATCAAAAAAAAAGTTATAATTGGGCATCCCCTATACCTGAACGACTTGCGGAATCTCACAGCCAGTCTCGAGGAAATGCTCATACACTTCGAAGATCAAAACGCCTACTTTTGCATAGAAAATGCTAGGCACTCTATTGATCATCTGAACAACGAAATCTCTACCCTATTCCTTCACACTCGCCCAAAACGCGGCTTACTAAATATCGTCGGTACCCTCAGAAAATTGATTGAAGGCACACTCGACGGTGAAGACCATCATATTATCAAGGAAAATTTTCATAAAATAGAACACAATGAAGAGACCCTCCGCCACAACGACAATATATTACTAGAAGCATCTAGCGATCTCAGACGTGAATTGCAAAAAATTACACGGCAAATTAACTCCCAGAATGATATGCTTGAGAAAACAATAAACCCTTTAATCAACTCTGCCCAAAAAACCGAAAAACACATTTTAGAAATCATAAATTTCATTGACTTCTCCCAAATACTATCTCTTACGCAGGAAAAAATCGACAAAATTAATGATGTAATCCTTAATGCAAAATTTAACACGCTTCATAGAAATATCTTACTAGATGACGAGATAACGAAATACAAAATAACAGCGAATACCCTTCAAAACATTAAATCGGATGTTCTCCTTGAAGAAGATAAACTTACAATATTTATCGATATACCGCTAGCAATGGAGTCCATGGATATTGTAGAACTCATACCATTACCAAATCATGAAGGTCTCCAGGTTCATTCAGAAATTACCAAATTCTTGCTTTCAAACAATACTGCATATCATATACATACATTCGAATCGATTCCTGACTCTTGCATTCAATCTATCGCATCTTTAAATCCTCGAAACTGTGCCTTACCACATTTACAAATGAAAAATTCAAACAAATAACCCCGCAAACTTTCATATTTATGAATATTCGCGAACCATTCGCATATCATAATTGCATTCCCAACCAAAATAATATCTTACTTGACACAAACAATTTTTTGCTAACTCTCAGTCAATGCACTGTACGCATAAGCAAATTTGAAATTACAAATGAAATTCGCGAAAACCTGGTTCCTAAATTGCTCATACAAAGCAGTAACCTAGAAAATTTTACAATCCTGCATGAAATACATTTTAAGCACATTGAAGAAATACGTAATAGAACAATAGAATTATCAGAGCTGCAAAAGCTATCCGAATTTCACAACACAAATATTTTATTCGGAGTAACAATACCGACCACTTTCGTTATACTGGTAATAGCAGTGGTGCTGGTAATCGTCTACTGCAAAACAAGACAAAAAATACTCAAACTCAAACCTAAAGGTTCATCAAAAAGTCATAAGGATCCTGAGGACAGGCTTCCATCTACGAGGGGAGGAGTTACGTCACCACTCGAGTTTACACGTAACGACCCCAATTTAACATCTACGCCGATAAGATTTTAAACAATCAACACGATGTAGTTTGTGTTGCATTTTAGATAAGCATTTTGGAATTTGTATTAGAGATAAGCATTTTAGAATTTGTGTTAGAGATAAGAATTTACGTTTCAAATTGCCAAACCATTTGTATTAGAGATAAGAAATCTATAATAAATACTGTTTAGAACGGCGGCGAAGTCAGTGGATGTAAGGACGCTGAAAGAATGAAATCGTTTTTCTTTGGCTTTTAATAACGAAGACTTCTTTCATTTTCTTTCCGAGGAAAATAACGTCGTCGCAAAAGGATTGTCTCCCAAACCGTTACGGCCCGCAACGAACACGTAACTTGACTATCAAGATAAACGATAACATTCTGAATTTAAATCCAAAATATAAAGAAAACTATAAGGTTCCTAATGAAATTCACCAAATAGATACTGATATTGAATATATACCCCGGGAAACAGAAAAATTGGATGTGAGCCTCGATCACTTGAATATTGAAGAAAGTAGGAAACTAATCGAACTTCTGCGAAATTATGCAGACATATTCTTTAAAGAAGGAGAAAATCTAACTTTCACGCACGAAATAAAACATAACTTGAAATTGAAAACCGACAAATATATATATATATATAACAAAACCTATAGGTATATGAAGTGCACCGCGAAGAAGTGCATCGTCAAATTCAGGAAATGCTCGAGCGGAAGATTATACAGCATAGCAATTCTCCATATTGTTCACTCCTTTGGATCGTCCCAAAAAAACCAGACTCAACCGGTCGTAAGCAATGGCGGTTGGTAATAGATTATCGTAAAATTAATGAAGCTACAACAGAAGATAAGTTTCCGATACCAAAGCTGATGAAATTCTAGATGAATTGGGACGATGTTTATATTTCACGACATTAGACTTAGCTCGTGGATTTCACCAAAATGAAATCGCTAAAGAGGATCGGCATAAAACGGCATTCTCATCCGATTTTGGGCATTACGACTTTCTCCGTATGCCTTTTGGTATTAGAAATGCCGCAGCCACCTTCCAAAGACTTATGAATAAAGTCTTACATTAATATATCAGATTTTTTAAAAATCGTTGGAGCCGTTTTTTAATTTATGAAAAAAAGTTCAAAAAATTAGGTTTTTTTATAAACAATAAATTTTTTAACCTGATTTACGGAAGAGAGTATTCAATTTTTATAAAATTTATATACTTCAAGCAGTGCTTGTAAAAACAACATCAAAACTTTTCCTCATGATTAAAAAATTAAATAAAAAATAAAAAAAAAATTAACAGGCATCATGATCTTCAAGGTCATTTCTGTCATGCGTTATATCCCGCGAACCAAACATACGATTTACATAGTCAAGGTCAATCGACGCGTTTTAAAATTTCTGTGAATCAGACGAATTTTGAAAAAAAAATCGTTGGAGCCGTTTTTTAATTTAAGAAAAACAGTGCAAAAAATTAGGTTGTTTTTTCATAACCACCATTAAAACTTTTTCTCATGATAAAAAGCAACATTAAATTACAAATTAAAAATCATTAACAGTCATCATGATCTTCAAGGTCATTCCATTCGTTCACTATATCTCACGAACCAAATATAATATTTGCATCATTAAGGTGTCAATCGACGTGTTTTAAAATCTTTTTGATTATTTTAACATTATAAAAATCGGTTTCAGCGGTTTTTTTAATTTAATAGAAGAAAATGCGAAAACTTAGGGTTTTTTCATAAAAAATATTTTTTTAACCTGATTTGCCCAACACAGTAATAAATGTTTATAAAATTTATACATTCCTATCAGTTTTTGAAGAGAAACCAGCAAAACTTTTTTGATGATTCTGAAAAAAATCAATAAAAAATAAAAAATCATTCAAAGTTCCCATATGAAAAGGGTTCTTCCGAATGATATTACCTTATATCTTTTATTCTAAAGACTTTGTTGTAAATTCAATCAAAGTTTTAAAATGTTTGGATAATTTGAGCAGATTTTTAATAGTTTTTGCAGTGTTTTAATTAAAAAAAAAGGGGCTTAAATTTTGAAAACCATCAAAATTTCAATCAAATTTGCATTTGTGGTAATCAATCAGCATCACCCATCCACCAAAATCCTTACGTAATTAAAGGATGCTCCCGTAAATGATATGATTAATATTAACTCATTCCTGTTACTGCTATGAATAATTCTCATTATTATTATTTAAAGTAGTATTATTTTCAAAATTATTATGTTTCATATTTTTAATGTTCATCTAGATATTACTGGGAAGTTGACCGTGTGGACCTCAAGGGTCGCACTTCGCGGCTTGTTATTTAATGACATTAGTTAAAAGTTTTTGTTTCCGACCCCAGAACGTAACTATTGTTACGTCATTAGAAACATCTACATCGGAGACGACTCCAACTAGGCAGCCTGAGAAAACTATTTTGGTAAAGCTATTTTATAATAAAGTTAATCTCAAACTGAATTTAATATATGTTTTGCAGAAACCAGTCAATACGCTGCAGGAGGCGATGAAGTCTTCAACTAACTTGGAGAATGTGCCAGAGACTCCACGGAAAAGGCGGATACGAGGAAAGGTTAATATTTTAAGGCATTTTATTAGACGTTAGAATATTAAAATTAAGACAGCTCAGCAGAAACTAAGGAGGCAATCTCAGCGAATAGCGCAGCTAAATGATATGCTAAGCACTGCCTTACAAAAAAATTCTAAACCAGGATACCTTTGACATCTTACAGGATGTCACTGTCACTCAAAGGGAGTTACTAGAGCGGGTGGTGAGCAAGGTACTGGGAAAAAAGATTGATCGAGTGCATTGTAAAAACTTACACTAATACCCAATTTTATTACATATGTAAGACCTCCACGCAAAAGCTGTCCATAAGAAATAAATATAATAATTTAGTTCATTTTAAGGGAATGTGAATGTTAGATTTAATTAGGTTTTACTTTTACTTTCACTGGTATAAGCGGTATTGTTTTTTGTATGTATAATAGTAAAATAAATGTTTTGTTGAATTATATAATATTGTAAAATCTTGCTTCATCACGACTTTTTAACGTTATATAACTTTTCGAATAATATCCATTTGAAAAACGATTCTTTCCTACGGCACTGCGTCTTTTTGTTTACAAAATGCTAAAACCAGTGTGGTTTTCTGTCTCGCTCTACGATGGTCGCTAATTGCTTCAATTCTCTTTAGCGATTTTGTTTCCTTGGGTCTCTCTATTCAAAGGATACATTGGACAGGGAACCTGTTAACCTTATTCCGGTGGCTGTTTCCTAGCTCCTTCCGCTGCAATCTTGTTTCTGCTCCTCGCTGTACACGTAAGACGCCGCGTCGCTCTCCCTAATTCGCTTCACGCAACCGCTCCAACTACTTGCCTTCCTTGCGATATGCACAAGAACAGCTGCCAACCAAAAAAACAGCTTCACACGAAACTCAGCACCGCACCGTCCAAGAGTCGCACCCAAAAAAACCCGCCAGCTGATCTCCCGGCGATATTTATGCCCCGTTTGCTGCATTGACGGTCAACGGCCCACGAGTTTGCTGACCTCATCGAAGCTTTCCGAGCTTTGTGACCGGTTTTGTCGACGCACGTCAGCTGGCGATTTCAGCTTCTTTCGATTGACCAGAGCGTTGCACCTCGGGGCGGGGGGAGGGGGTGATGCTGTGGCTGCTGCTTGTGGGATGTGGTTGGAGTGCTGGTTAAATAATCGTGGCAGTCGTTAACCATGGTGAATTGCAAATGCAAATGGTTGTGGGTATCACAGGCGTATAATAGACTCCATGGCGTATCGTAGACCGGGCGGAGCCTGGATTTGGATCTGTTGCGGCGATTGTGTGAGCGTTTTTTGTTGTTATGATTGCTGTCAACTTATCTGCAGGGTATGTGACTTTGACTGTAATGCATTTTGCTGTTGAAGATACTTAAATTACGGTCAGGAGCACTCTCCATAAAAACCCTACCTACTAAGCTTTCTAGTCCAATATCCTCAGTATACATACATCCTGTATATTTATATAATTCAAACCTCTAGCCTAAATCGACCTACTCCCTACAATATAATTCATTAATAACAATATAATTCATTAATAACTTGGTTGGGTGTGGTGGCGAACGTAACATTACTAATTTCCAAATGACAGCGTTATTACCCGCACATTGGTTTGGGGTCTTCAAGAACAGGGCAGTCCCACATTTTGCCCGTATGGGTTTGTGAGTCGACCACGTTACGTGGCGAACGTAACAATATATTCCTGATAAGAATAACTTGCCTGATTAAAATTGATGGTTACCAATAAATGAAGTGTGACACTATCGACGAACAGTCTAGTAACCTCATTTAAAGCTGCGAACTAATTGCAATAAACAATGAAGTGTATTGCAGCTTGTTGCGCGAATGAATCGCATTCTCGGCCGGCAGGAGTTTTTTTCATATGTAAGTATATCCGAAATTTATGTACTAAAAGCTTGCGTAAGTTTATCGAATATGACAATAATTTTGATTTTGGTGTTATCTTCAACTCAACAATCTTTGATAATCGAAAAGATCACCTCGAAAGCAGGATACGCTCAAATTAAAACCGATACAGTTGACATAGTGAACAAATTTGATACAATATTGCATATCATTTACCCCGAGAAAATTTTAGAAATGGTAAACGAAGTTGAGTCAATATTGTCAAACATAACAGATATGGATCCAAGTAAAGATATAGCTTTTCACCAAATAGAAATCATAGGAAATTCTATAAGAACATTAATTCCCCATAGAAGCGAAAGAGGCCTGATAAATTTAGGCGGTAAGGTCATGAAATGGTTGTATGGGACTATGGACGAAGACGACAAACAAGACATAGAAAATCATCTCACGATCATTGAAACAAATAGTCATAATGCTATCCAAAATTTAAATCAACAAATAAAAATCAATGATAAATTTAATAATACTTTCAACTTGATCAAGAATACAGAAATAGAAATAGAATAGAAATAGATCGTTCTAAAATTTTAAACAAAATTAATTCAATTAGTGGACTTGAAAAAAAGAATTCCATAATGAAATTATTTTTGTCACAAATAATCAAATTGAATTTGATAGCGAACCATCTGGAAACAATACAAGAAAATATAATCTCAGCTAAGTTAGGAATCTTACATCCAAGCATACTTTCAAAAAAGGAAATAGAGGATTACAAAATTGAATTTTATAAACTTTCTTATATAAGACTAGGTGTTGCAAAATATATTGACAATTCAATTGTATTGGTTGTTAAAATTCCAACGGAAACTTTGCAATTCAGCAAGGAGCTAATTGTACCAATCACAAACACAAAAAATAAACAAATTGAGGAAGATTTAGAGTATATTGTAAAATATAATAACGATAGTTACTCCTACTAAAATGGAAAAAGATTGAACGAACTTTTAACAAGTAATAATTGCATTTATAAAGGAAACTGTAGATTTGTAAAAATTACTCAATCAGAGATTTTGGAAATAGACGAAGATATCGTAATTCTCAATCATGTAAAAGATGTAAAATAAATAGTTCTTGTGATGATAGAAATCTCATTCTAAATAGAAGTTATTTTATTCACTTTCAGAATTGTACAATACAAATTGACAATAAAGTATATAGCAATAAAAATTTTAAATTTATAAGTAAATTTGTAATCGCCACAACAGAAAAGTTACCTGATCCTGGAGCTAAACTGACCTTTGATGAAATCATTTATAACCAACAAAGCAATATCAAAGAGATAAAGGAATTAAAATATCATAAAAATGTTACATTTTCATATGCATTCTTTATAACTACCATAGTATTAATAATTGTAATCTACATGTTTCTTGTATTGCAAATATAGAAAATCTAATGTAAAGGTCATTAACAGGATTCAGGAGAATCCCACCTCTAGCGGGGGAGGAGTTACATCATCAAGGCCCAACGACGCCCAAAACAAAAACGTTGCACCAGCCAATAAGCCATGCAACGTGACAGGAAAGGTTTCCTATTGCTTGAGCCCAGAATGGAAACAATTCAAGCAAAAGTTTAAACTTAAATCCGAAACTCTGGAAACGGCGGACAATGTTGTTTCCTACGAAAATGCTTAAATTGCATTTTAACGAAATGCATCTTCGTTTGGTTTTGATGATGCAACGATCGCGCATGCACAGGTATCAAATCCCGCCAATACATTTGACCCAATATTTCCACCTGCTGCATTGCATTTTTTCGCGACAGCACTTGAATACGTATATTAATTATCGCAACAGGTCAGCATAAAGTTTGATATAAATATTAGACGATTAAGTAAACTCGGGTGCTTTTTCACTTTAAAGTACGTTAAGACAAGTACGGGCCAAGCCATAATCCCGTAACCTGATGTGAGGCTACATTGGGGTACTTGGTTGAATTTTCGGATCGCGACGCCTGAAATAGAAAGTATTTAAATAAAGGTATTTAAAAAATCAAAGTTGATTTTTTTTTATTTCACATTTACCCGGAATACATAAATTCTTGCCACGCAGCTTTCTTTACGCAAAAAGTAACTCTCTTTAAAGCTTCAAGGTGACACTCCGCTTATAAAGCATTTCACAGTTTCCGATGAAATGATTACCGAGTTATTGTGAGCAGGCGCAAAATTAGACGAAATGGATAAAGTTTCGCATTTATTATTGACTGCTGTTTATGATGGTGTTGTTACGGCAATTGAAACATTATCCGAAGATAATTTGACTTTGGCTTTTGTTAAAACAAGGCTATTAGATCAAGAGGTGAAAATAAAAGTTGAAAATAAAGACACGAGTGCGAAAGTCTTAAAAGTAAATGCCCAAAACTGAATGTAGTACGAAAAATTTTCAAGCGCCTTGGAATAAAAAAACTTATAAAAAGAATTTTAACAGAAAAATTCAAACATTTAAGAATGTGCTAACGTGTCATCATTGTATTAAAAAAGGACACATTAAGAAAGACTGTTTTTTTAACAAGAGTAAAATTAATAACAAAAATAAAGGTGAAAAAAATCAGCAAATATAATTACAGCTGAAAATGAGAGCTCATCGGGTTTTGCATTTATGGCAGATGTTTTTCAAAGTGAAATTTTCCAAAGTGATGATCGTTTAATGTTTGTTTTAGACTCAGGTGCGTCAGATCACCTCATAAATAACGATAAACTGTTTTCACATTGTGAAGTGCTGCAAAACCCAATCAAGATTTTCGTTGCAAAAAGTAATACTTTTATTATGGCCACCAAGAAAGGAAAACTTCAAGTTAAAAGCAGCTTGGGCATCAAAGGGACTCTCGAGAACGTGCTGTATAGTGCTGAAGCTTTCAACAATCTTCTTTCCGTGAGAAGGATGCAAAAGGCTGGACTAACTGTCACTTTCCATGCTAGTAGAGCAATACAGATAAGTAACAATATTGGTAATATTATTATAAGTGGAAAACAATTAAATAATTTATCATTCGTTGAGTTTACGATTGTCAATGATGAATTGAATAATGATTTCTCTCACGCACTTAAGAACGACAGTAATGATCATAAACTTTGACATCAAAGATTAGGGCATATTAGTAAGTCAAAGTTTATTGAATTGAAAAATAAACAAACGGTCAATGGTATGAAATTGATTGATAGTATAATACCAACTGATGATTTGTGTGAAGCTTGTGTTAAGGGGAAACAAGCACGATTACCTTTCGAAAAGAAAAAAGACAAACATCGTATTGAAAGACCTGTGTTTATTGTTCATTCTGATATTAATAGTCCAATCACACAAATTATTTTGTGATTTTCGTAGATAATTATACTAAGTATTGTGTTACATATTTAATTACTTATAAATAGGAGGTATTTTGTATGTTTAAAGATTTTGTTGCAAAAAGTGAGGCTCATTTCAACTTAAAAATTGTAAATTTATACTGTGATAACTTACTCAGCAGGAGTTAATTGTATTTTTTGGAATTGCGCCACATCTTCATTTATTGTTCTTCGTAATCTTACTTTCGTGAGTTAGCCTGAGGACAAGTGAGCTGTGCGAGATAAAACGAGGTTGAGCCTGCAGTTTTTCCACGCCGTCATACTATGTCAGCCAGAAACAGTTCAAAAAAAAGAGCGATAAGCCAGTGAACCGCCCTGCCAAGACGCAACCAGAGACAAAAATGAGTCAAAACACACCAGCCGACTCACCAAAATCGCAAAACACGCCGTCATCGAAAATACTCGAGGCCATGGTCGTTAAGCCCTAGAAGGAACTTTCGAATTTAAGAAGGCAGAATTAAAAGCTATCAAAGCTGAGCTAAAATCCACCAAAGACGAGAACCACGTCGTGCCATATGAAAATCGCCAGCCCAATGTAAGTAGGAATGTGTGCCGACATTGTGAAGTTGGCAGAACATGCAAGTACAGGAACCCACAACCAGGCGAAACATCGCGTGATACAAAAGTCAACGTAGCAGCTGGACCGAGGCAATTCGACCGGGAACGTCAACGCTATCATACGTAACCACAACGATTGTATTAAAGGTATATTCTTGTACAAGTCAATAAAGCTACATATATATATAATATTGTACGTCGTATTTCTTAATCCACAAGTGGACGTACAATTGGTGACCCACGACGAAGGTAAATTCTTTGCCATACAAGTATGCCGGACGACGAATTTCATGACGCCAACGCGGGAAGCCACAGTCAGGCCCCAACCTCAAGCGCCCACACGGGCCCAGCCGAGGTTGCCCCTTCAGTCGAGTTGGCGCACTTTCGTTGAAGCTTTCCCCTTTCTGGCAATCAAACCCTAACTTATGGTTCGCGCGCGTTGAAGCACTGTTTAGGACGCACGGCGATGTCGACCACCGTGTCGTTTTTTCAAATATCAAACGGGAAACGAATCGAACCACTAGCTCCTATGGCGATGGCTAGTGGTTCATCGGTAAATCGCCTGGAAGTGCACGACAAGACGTCCAAATTAACTTTTTTGATTGACACAGGCGCGGACGTGTCTGTGGTACCGGCTGCCATGTTTCGGGGTAACCGTAAAGTTGCCCAATACAAATTATTCGCCGCCAATGGTACACCCATTGATACTTACGGCCCGAAGCTGCTTACCATTTTCATTGGACTTCGACGCTCTTTTAACTGGCAATTTTGTGTTGCAAAAGTTGCTCGCCCAATCTTGGGCGCCGATTTCATTAAACAATACGGCCTGTTGGTAGATTTGAAAAAAAGCTCACCGATCCTGAAACGCAAGTATCATGCAAAGGAAAAATCAACTGCGAGAATCAAGGTTCCGTTTCCACTGTAAGCAGCAGTTCATCCTACTCAGCGTTGCTAAAACAATTTCGGAGCTTGACAAACCCTGCGGTTAGCACTACCACCCTAAACCATGATACACGTCATTTCATCACGACAACAGGACCACCCGTATTTGATCGCCCACGCAGGTTAAATCAGGAGAAGCTCAACATCGCAAAATTAGATATCCAGTACCTGTTGAATAAAGGGTATTGCCGACCCTCCAGCAGTTCGTGGGCGAGCCCACTGCATCTGGTCGCTAAAAAAGACGGCTCCTGGAGACCGTGCGGAGATTACCGCCGCCTCAATGCCGCCACGTTACCAGACAGGTACCCCATGCGGCACGTGGAGGATATGACCTTAAGTTTAGCCGGAAAACGTATATTTACAAAAGTAGACCTGCTAAAAGCATATCACCAGATCCCCATAGCGAAAGATGATATTCCTAAGACAGCCATCACTACGCCGTTTGGCATGTTCGAGTTCACTGTTAAGACCTTTGGACTCCAAAATGCTGCACAGATCTTTCAGCGTTTTATGGACCAGATACTTCAAGGTCTGGATTTCTGTGTCTGCTACCTGGATGACATTCTGGTGGCCTCGGAGTCAGACGTGCAGCACTTGGAGCATTTACGAATACTTTTTGAACGCCTGACAAAGTACGGAATCGTCGTAAATATTGCCAAATGCGTCTTCGGAGCCGACAAAGTAGAATACCTGGGACATGTCGTTAGTCAAAACGGTCTGTTGCCGCCGCCATCACGAGTAGAAGCGATAAAGAGGTTCAAGAAACCTACCACCGTTCGGAATCTACGGCGATTCCTGGGAGCCATAAATTTTTATAGGCGTTTTATTCCAGAGGCCGCCACCATGCAAGCACCGCTCAATAGCAGCAAAAGGAGACAGAACCATCATCAATTGGACGCCGGAGACCGAACGCGCTTTCCAGCAGTGTAGGGACATTCTGACTCATGTTGTTCAGCTAACACATTTTCCAACGAATGCACCTTTAAAACTTACAACGGACGCTTTCAGCGTTGCGGTCGGAGCAGTATTGGAGCAGAAGAAGCAGGGAAACTGGCTGCCACTGGCGTTCTTCCAAAGGAAATTGACAGGACCCGAAAGCAGGTACAGTGTGTATGACCTTGAGCTGCTAGCGATATATACTAGTGTACGACACTTTCGCCATTATCTGGAAGGATCCAGTTTTCATATCTTAACGGACCACAAGCCGTTGACATATGCGTTCGCACAACCCGACAAGGCCTCACCCCGTCAGCTACGACATCTGGGCTACGTGTCCCAGTTTTGTATGGATATACGCTATATCCCAGGAATAAGAAACAAAGTAGCAGACACATTCTCACGCGTGGCCACAATAAAAATGCCGAGGCTCGTAGACGAGAACGACCTATGCCGAGAGCAAGAACTCGATACAGAGCTCCAACAACTGCTAAGCAACAATGCGACGTCCCTCAGGCTGGTTCGCAGACTTATTGGAGAAAATAAGGAACTGGTTTGCGACGTTTCCCTCGGAAGAGACCGCCCGTTCGTGCCAGCATCGCTACGCAAACACATTTTTGATATTTTTCATAACCCGTCACATCCCGGCGGGCGTGCGACGTGCAAGACAATATCGAAGAAGTTCGTATGGATTCACATGAAGAAACACATCCGGGAGTGGGCGAGAACCTGTGTCCCATGCCAGCGCTCTAAGACCTCCCGTCATCAAAGGAACCCATTGCAAGACTTACCGGTGCCCGAACATCGTTTCCAACATGTCCACATGGATATTGTGGACCCGCTTACACCGGCAAACGGCTACAAATATTGTTTGACCGTCATCGACCGTTTCTCAAGATGGCGGAGGCAATCCCAATGACTGATCAGACAGCGAACTCGGTAGCCAAAGCATTTTTTAGTGGTTGGATTGCACGCTATGGAGTACCACGCACAGTTACTACAGACCAAGGCAGGCAGTTCGAGCCATCGCTCTTCAAATCGTTAGCCGCGTTTATGGGATGTGAAAGGAACAGAACGTCGCCTTACCATCCTGCATCAAATGGTGTCATAGAACGCTGGCACCGCACACTTAAGGCCGCTGTAATGTGTCACGGTAATAGCTCCAGTTGGCCAGATACGCTCCCTGTTGTACTATTAGGGTTGCGCAGCACTTTCAAAGAAGACCTATCG
>OZ012661.1:33132884-33262863 GCA_963942545.1 Oxycera nigricornis | reverse complement strand
TAGCAAAGCGAGCGGCTGAACAGGCTGCACTGTCGGTAATGCAGATGCTGTCGATAAGTATGTCGGGGTCATCTTCACCCGCGGCAGGCTCGGACGGAGCGCTTCAGGCAAATACTTTCGTAGCTCAGCAGCCTGTTGACATATCAGCTAGGCGATTAGCTTCAATGCCACCGTGGATACATTGCCCAAATTCTCGGCAAATAGTCCGACGCAAACTGTTCAGCGCTGGATTTCGAGGGTCGAGGAAGATGCTCTTGTTAACTGTTGGGATGAACAGGAAAAATTTCTAGCAGCAAAAAGGGCTTTCACTGGTGCGGCTCGTCGCTGGCACGATAGCCAGGACGGTATAAGGAGCTGGGATCTCCTTCAACAGGGTTTGTGGGGAAATTTCGGTCGCCAGAGCAAATCTTCGGACGTTCACGACAGGTTACGCAATCGGAAGCGTAAAAAAAAAGAATCAGTGTTCGACTTTGTGCATGAGATGGAGTATATAGCATCTCAAGCATCGCTCGCTACGGATGTCGTCCGTGAGTATATAGCAATGGGCTTTACGGAGGACGTGCATGCTCGTGCAAACTTAAGTTCTGCGCAATCCAAGACGCAGTTCATGGATCTGCTGCTCGCCTACGACAGACAAGGACTGTCGATCCAGCGCGATAACAGCAATTTTCACCGAGGTTCTGGAAAGGGTTTCCGTCAGAGAACTTGCTACATCTGCGGAAAACCGGCCATCTTAGTAGAAACTGCTTGTACGGCAGTTCGTCTCAAGGACAACCGCAGGGGCAACCTCAACGCAGCCAGCCTAAGCAGACCCAGCAACAAGAGCAACAGCGTCAGCAGCAGAATGAAGGTCAGGATAGACCGAGAAATCAATCTCGGGTGGTATTATTTGCAATACTTGCGGTGCACCTGGCCATATCTCTCCGCGGTGCCCGAGGAAAGAGAAAAGCAGTAACGGCAATGTAAATCAAGTGACTTATTTGAGTGGCAACAGAAGCTGCATGTCCGCAGAAATTGGAGGCATAAAAATCAGATGCCAAATCGATAGTGGTGCTGACAGAAATATATTACGCGAGGATTTTCACAACCGCATAGCAAAGGATTATGCATTGGATGGCGAACGCGTAGTGCTTAAGGGCTCAGGCGGGCCCTTAACTACATTAGGAAATGTGCGTGTGCCTACGAGCTCGTATATACAGTGGTCGGTGAGGAGCACCTGCCCTCAAAAGTGTTAGTTGGTGACCCTTTGCTCGATTTTGCAGAAGTGAAGCTAGGTAGGCAAGGGCCGATTATTCAGCCGATAGTGAGCAATGATTATGTTATGCTCATTGAAGAGGAAGTGCGGGATAACGATGTTATCAGAGATGTGGTAAATAAACTGCCACTACCTTACCGCGATGAAGTTCGTGCACTCCTCGAAAATTATGTGCCAGTAATGCCTACAGAAACTTCAGTGAAGATGCACGTCAAGTTGAAGGATTCCCAGCCAGAGGCAAGTCATCCCCGGCGGCTATCACCCGCTGAGGAAGTGGAAGTGAAGAATCAGATAGCTGACTGGGTCAATAGTTGCATAATCAAACCGGGCGCATCGGAAAACGCTTCCCCGCTGGTGGTGGCATGGCGTAAAGATGGCCGTGTAAGGGTATGTATCGATTATAAAAGAATCAACAAGGTAGTTGAGCGGGATCATAACCCGCTGCCATTGATCGAGGATACCGTCGATGCCGCTGCCGATTCAATAATACACCCCGTTTTAGATTTGAAGGATGGCTTCTTTCATATCGATATAGCGGAGGAGTCGCAAAAATATTTGGCTCTAATTACACCATGGGGTCAATATATACCAAAAAAGGCACCCTTCGGTTTCTGCAATTCGCCACCGGTGTTTCAAAAGTACATCAGGCAAATATTCCAACCGCTTATTGATCAAAACATCGTGGTGATCTACATGGACGATTTGTTTATCAAAGCTGGAAACGAGCGAGAAGCGTTAGATCGCTTGAAAATGGTCCTTGATCTGGCAAACAGTCACGAACTAAAATTCAATTGGAAAAAGTGTCAAATCCTCCAGGAACGTGTTGAATTTCTGGGATATATCGTGCACAAGGGCACGATCACGCCAGCTTCAGGGAAAGTCGAAGCGCTAGTGAATTATCCAAGCCCTACCACGCAAAAGCAGCTTCAGAGACTGCTTGGGTTGACAGGATATTTTCGCAAATTTATTAGCAATTATGCCAAAATTGCAAAGCCGCTTACAGAACTGATGCGTGGCGGTGCAAAATTCACTTGGGAGGCTCCGCAGGAAAAGGCGTTTCAGACGCTGAAACAAGCGCTCATGCGGACCCCAGTATTACACTTATACAGGCCGGACCGTGAAACGGAGCTACATTGTGATGCTTCTAAGGACGGATACGGAGCTATTTTGCTCCAACGGTGCCCGCAGGACCAGGCGATGCCCCCAGTTTATTATATGAGCCGCAAAACTACTGCAGCTCACAGAAAATACCACAGCTATGAATTAGAAACACTCGCGGTGGTGCGCGCTCTGGAAAGTTCAGGATATATCTCCAGGGGCTGCACTTCAAAATCGTCACTGATTGCAAAGCGCTGCAGCAGACTTTGGACTGCAAGGAGTTGAAGCCAAAGCTCACCAGATGGTCAATGCGGTTTGAGCCTTTCACCTATAAATTGGAGCATGGAGCAGGACCAAGGATGCAACATGTAGATGCACTGAGCAGACAGGGCTCGGTGCTTGCGATTCATGATCCAATACTTGACAGGGTCAGGCGAGCTCAACGGCACGACGAGCGATTGGAAGCTATTAGCTCTATTCTCGAAAAAGGCACTTACAAAAACTATACCCTAGACAACGGGCTCATTTTCGAGAAAAGGGGCGACAAGAAGCTTCTAGTTGTACCAACTGGTTTGCGCGATGAGATCATCAAGCGCGCGCATGAGTTTGACCACTTTTCAGTGAAGAAAACAGTCGAAAAATTGCAAAAAGAATTTTCGATAAAAAAGATTGACAAGCATGTGCGAAAAATTATTGACTGCTGTGTTCCTTGCATACTTGGAGCGGCAAAAGAAGGAAGGCAAGAAGGATTGTTAAGACCCATTCCTAAAGGTGATGCTCCAATGAATACATGGCATGTTGATCACTTGGGACCACTTCCCTCGACAAATAAGCAGTATGAGCATTTATTATCTATTGTGGATGGATTCACGAAGTATACGTGGCTCTTTGCGACAAAAACCAAAAACGCTAAATTGGCGATTTCCAAGATTGAAGTGCTAACTCAACACTTTGGCAACCCGCAGAGAGTGATAATCGACAAAGGCGGAGCCTTGAAATCAACAGAATTCGAAAAATTCTGCGAGCAAAATGGAATAGAATATCACGCAATTACTACCGGCCTACCTAGAGGTAATGGCCAGATTGAGCGGATTCATCAGGTGATCAAAGCCGTGTTTACTAAGCTAACGGTGGATCAGCCAAACACCTGGTACAAGCATATTAGGCGAGTACAACATGCGGTCAACGGAACTTATCAGCGGTCTATTGCGACGTTCCCGTACGAAGTCTTATTTGGAACTACGCTCAGATCTCCGGAGGATGAGGAACTCTCCAATATGCTAGAGGAAGCACAACGAGAAGATTTTTTGAATTCTCGAGCAGCGCTTCGCGAGGCAGCCGTGACAGAGATTGAGAAAGTTCAGCAAGAGAACAGAAGGACCTTCAACGCACGCCACAAGTCTGCAACTAGATATGAGATCGGCGACACAGTTGCGATTAAGCGCACTCAGTTTGGAAGTGGACTGAAGTTTGCAATCAAGTTTCTCGGCCCATATGTTATCACGGGAATCAACTATGATAACCAGTACAACGTTAAAAGAATCGGCTAGGGAGAAGGCCCCAGTGTGACTTCCACAGGAGCTAACCATATGAAGCCATGGAGGGGCTTCGCTGATGACTTGGAGCCCGACGACTTTGACGACGAAGAAGATTATTCAAGTGAAAAGGAAGAGCTTGAAGACGAGACTGATGCCGCATTATCCACTGCATCTTTTTCCACGCAATAACTATTTTGTTAAACAAAAAAACCGCGAATTTCGATTTATTTAAAATTTAGAATTCAACATTGATCTTGTATAATTATTAAACTCGGATATAATTTTGCCATTTTTCGATTGTACACAATAATTTTTTACTTTCATTTCGAGTAACAAATTTTAAAACCTGTATTTTGATTGTAGGCATTTTGTTATAAATTAATGTTTTTTTTTGCAAATTAATAATGCTCCGCGAATAACTTTTGAACAAGTTAAAAAAACGCTCGAGGGCGAGCGAACGTCAGAAATGGCCGTGTAGGAATGAGAATGAGAGCGGGAGAGTGCAGTGTGGCTTGGAGAGAAGCGCGTGGGCACAGGCAGTCTTGGGTAAGCGGTCGTACGAGGCCGAACAAGTTAGTCGCGGGTTTGTAATATCGATGCAAATAAATAAATTGAGTTGCAAATTAACACTCATGCTGAGTTATTATTCTAAATCGAAGGAAATCCCTTCACGAATTCACTGTTTTGCACGCATGCTGTTTCTTTGGCATCGTAAAATTTTTGTTGTGGTGTACATTCAATGATCATCTTCAAGTGAATTACAAAGTGTTTTTGATATGTCTTCGAAACGTGCCAAAAAACAGTTATCCATGAAAGAAAGAATGGAAATAATTTAAAAAAAACTTGAGAACAAAACTTAAGTGAAACTTCTTTGTGAAGAATATGGTGTAGGTGAATCGACTATTAATGATCTCAGGAAAAATAAAGCAAAAATTGTAAGATTCTTCTCCAATCCTGATTTTGCTGGAAATACCGGAAGCCGGAAGACATTTCGAGAATCTGAAAATCCACTTGTGGACAAAGCTCTGTATGAATGGTTTCGAAAACGGCGTGGTCAAGGTACTCCGATATCAGGTTTGATGTTGATCGAGAAAGCCAAACAATTTCATGAGCGTTTGAGAATTACTGTTGAAATGTATTATGTACTGTGAACCCAACCAACTGCGGCAAACTTGTCAACCGAGCCAACTGCGGCAAACTTGTCAACCGAGCCATATTGAATAAAAAGCTTTCTTCTCAGTCTGAACGTCGTGCCAAGCAGACGTGTTACTCTCAACAGGTTATGGGCCCAGTCCCAACGCTAAGCTAACCGGTTCGAACGGAACATCTCTTCTTGTTAAAAATAATTTCGAGCGGAAAAGTCGCAGTTAAAAATCGAAAATTAAAATTGATGTCTGATGTGCACAAGATCGTGCGGTAATTAAAAAATAGAATAAAATGGCATGGAGCATCCAACTACTCGACATGGAGGCGGGAAATACGCGTGTTGCTTGAGTGGCATGATTTGGGCAGATCGATTGATGAGCCGATCGCGTTAACCGATAGCATAAAACTAAAGAAGGCGAGGGCAAAAATATTGATAAATATCGACCGATCATTATATGATGAAATTGGGGATTTGCCCACAGCAATCGAAGTGTGGAAAAAATGTGCGGAATTGTACGACGATAGAAGTTGGATAAAATTGGCACGTTCGATCGGAGACATGGTGACCGCTCGATTGGAAAATTCCTCGTCGATGGACAACTATTTAAAAATAATTTCGACTGCTGCCCGAGTGCTTAAGGATTTGGGGTTAGAAATCCCAGATACTGTAATTTGCGGTGTAATCTTGTTCGGTCTCACGAGCGAATATGAAGCACTCATCACTGGCTTCGATGGTGGAATGTTAATCAACGGGAAGTTGACCACACAGCTAGAATCCGGAACCTTGCGCCGTAGATTGATCGACACTGATTTGGAAAAACGTGCCATAAATGGTGGTGAGACGTCCGGAAACGTTTTTAAAGCAGCTCATTATTCGAAGCAACAGGGATCATCGAAGAAATTTTCAACGAAGGAAGGACATTTTCAGTACAAGTGCTACAGGTGCCATAACACAGGTCACATGCGAAAGGATTGTCCTGAAAATCGAAAGAATGTAGATGCGAAATACAATGTGAGCGAGAAAGGGAAAAATCGTGTATTTCATGCGATTGCTTTGAATGCTGTTGATCATTCGAACAGCATTTGGTATATGGACAGTGGAGCAAGTCAGCACATGTTGAGAAAACGTGAATTGTTCAGGGAATTCAAGCCAAATTCATCATTCACAGAAATTAACACAGCGGTCAACACGAAAATGAAGGTGTCTGGAAGCGGAACGGTAGAATTGTCGGTTGGCGAAGTGATTCAAGTATATGATGTGCTTCATGTACCCGGTTTGGCGGCAAATTTATTGTCAGTTTTCAAAATGGTGGCTGCTGTAAATATCGTGCGATTTGGAAACGATGGCTGTGTTGTGCAGGACACTGAAGGCGATGTGGTGGTGAGTGTTAAACCATCTAACGGAGTCTACAAATTGAATGTCGATACTGTTGCGTTAAAGTTGATAAGAGTAAAGACGACGACTTGATGATGTAGCATCGGCGTCTTGGTCATGTCGCATACAATGATCTCATCAAATTGAACTCAGTGGTGATCGGAATCGATGTGAGTGCGCTGTCGAAATGTGTGCCTTGTCTGCTCGGCAAACACAGTCGCGAGCCATTTCATCGTTCGAATGCTGTAATCAAGTCGAAGGTGTTCTGGAACTGGTGCACACTGATGTATGCGGGCCTATGGAAAATGCATCAGTGGCGCGAAATATTTTGTTTCATTTGTCGACGACTACTCGGGGAAGGTTTTTGTTTATTTCGTGAAGAACAAAGAAGATGTTCAACAAGTGTTTGCTGACTTTAAGAAAATGGCTGAGCGGCAAACGCACAAAAAGTTGAAGACTGTCCGTTCTGACAACGGCAAAGAATACTTGGGACAGTTTGATCAAATTTGCCGGGAAGATGGAGTTATTCATCAAACCAGTTGCACGTTTACGCCGCAGCAGAACGGCGAACCGAACCCTGGTGGAACGGGCCAAGTGCATGATTTTTGATGCTGATCTAGAGAAACCATTGTGGGCTGAAGCAGTAAACATGGCTGCATACATCACGAATCGCACAATCAACCGAACTTTGTACTGTACCGGAACAGATCTGGACTGCATCGAAGGTCAACATTTCGAACATCGAAATGTTTGGAACGAGCATCATTTCGCATGTGCCGAAGAAAAAATGGCGGAAGTGGGACGCCAAATCTACACGGATGATTTTCGTTGGTTTTGCTGATGGACAAAAGGGTCTGCGTTGTTATGATCCTGTTACGAAGAGCGTCACTATAACCCGTGATGTCAAGTTTCTGGATCCGCCAGAAACGAAGGTAAATCAACCAATTAACTTAACCGATGCTCTCGAGGATGTCGTTACAGTGGACGAGCAGAAAGAAAAATCATCTCCCAGCTCTGGTGTCAAGAGATCGATTGCGGAAACCCGGTAGGAGAAGCCTGGCAATCGGAAGATTTTATTTGAGTTGGGGCCACAAAACAAGGCACCTGATTCGGCTGAAATGAACTCGTCGGAAGACCTAGACGATCCAAATGATGATGATTATGAACCATCCGACGAAGATCAAGAGGAAGTCGTATAAGTTAGAAAATCGAATCGGATCGCAAGCAAAAACTTCCAGACGACATTGGCGTGCGCTTACATAAGTGAATATGGCGAACCTCACACGGTTCATGAAGCGATGACTGGTGGCAATAAGCAGCACTGGATTGAGGCGAAACTAAGGCGCATGCTTAAAATGCATCATGGAAATTGGTCGACCTGCCAAACGGACGAAAGGCAATAAAAACAAAATGGGTGTTCAAGGCGAAGACTGATGCGGACGGAAAGATTGCTCGGTATAAGGCACGGCTAGTGGCTAAAGGGTGCTCGCAACGATACGGAGTGGATTACGTTGAAACTTTTTCACCCCTGGTTAGATACCATTCTATTCGGTATCTCATCGGCTATGCTGCTCGACATCGATTGAAGATTCATCAAATGGATGCTGTAACTGCTTTTCTTCAAGGTGATCTTGATGAGGAAATTTACACTGAACAGCCTGAAGGATATGATGACGGGACGGGTCGTGTATGTAAGCTAAATCGATCGACGTACAACTTGAAGCAAGCAGTTCGTCAATGGAATAAGAAATTGGATCAGGCATTAATCGTTCTTGGATTAAAGAAATCACGTTTAGATCCATGCATCTACATCGCACCGGACATCTAGCTAATTATTGCAGTTTACGTTGATGACATTTTGATTTTTTGGAAGGATCGACTTGTGCTAGACAGAATCAAGAGCCAGTTGTGCGGAATATTCAAAATGAAGGACTTGGGTCAAGCCACGGATTGCATCGGCATCGAAATCAAATACACACATGCTGGCTTCGCAATTGGTGAGGCGAAGTATATCGAGAAGGTGCTTAAAGTCTTTGGAATGACAAACTGCAAATCGGTACCGATTCCAAGCGATCCATCTCAGAAGTTGTCAACGAAATTGTCGACAACTGGCGAGGAAACATCAATCCCATACAGGGAAGCGGTCGGAAGTCTTCTATATCTGGGATCAGGCCAGCTATCGCCTTCGCGGTAAATGAAGTGAGCCGATACAACGATTGCTACGGTAGTGCTCACTGGATCGCGGTGAAAAGAATATTCTGGTATCTTAAAGGAACGATTGGGTATGAAATTCTCTACAAGTACGATGGAGAGTACGTTGACAGGATTTTCGGACTCGGATTGGGCGTCCGACATTGATACAAGAAAATCGTCACACTTGCTGGCGGTGCAATTTCGTGGGGCAGCAGTCGCCAGAAAACAGTTGCATTGTCGTCTACGGAAGCCGAGTACATGGCGTTGTCGGAGGCAACAAAAGAGGCTTGTTGGTTGTGTCAATTTGCGGCTGATCTTGGTGACATCGGAGGACCTGTCATAATATGGTGTGACAATCAGAGTGCGATCGCACTTTCTTCGGAAGAGGTCCAAACATATCGACGTGCGGCACCATTTTGTACGAGACAGAATCCAGGATGGGACAAATAAGGTGGAGTACGTACCGTACACTGAGATCGCAGCTGATTGTTTGACAAAGGCGATTACTGGACCAAATATGATCGCGTGTAAATATCGAATGGACATTAGTCCCGAATAATTTTGATTTGAAATCGAACCTATGTGTTGGGGTGTTGAAATGTATTATGTACTGTAAACCCAGCCAACTGCGGCAAACTTGTCAATCGAGCCATATTGAATAAAAAGCTTTCTTCTCAGTCTGAACGTCGTGCCAAGCAGACGTGTTACTCTCAACAATTACCACGCAGTGTAATAATTCTCAGGGGTGGCTCCAAAAATTCAACCGGCGTCATGGAATACGCGGACTCCAAGCATCTGGCGAAAAACTGTCAGCTGATCGCGAAGCCGCAATTGTGTTTATCGATGAGTTAAATATTTTGATCAAATCTGAGAATATGACTGAAAATCAAATTTACAACACCGACGAAACTGGGATGCAAGCATTGCCCAAAAAATCGTAAGCGCTGAGTTATGAAACTTCAATTAGTGGCGCAAAAGAATCTAAGGATAAGGTAACAGCTATTGTTTTTTCAAATGCAGCAGGCAATCATAAATGCAATTTACTCGTCATAGGAAAGAGTGCCCATCCAAGGGCACTTAAAAATGTAAGAGAGCTGCCTGTTGTTTACCAGGTTAGTAACAGTGAAAATTAAATTTCAATTATGTTATAAGTCTCGCTTTCAGGCTAGCAAGCGGGCACGGATGACTCATGACCTTTGTATTTTATGGTTTGACAACAACTTTATTCCTGAGGCAAGGAAACATTGCATGGAATCGGGACTTTCACATAACTGCAAAATACTATTGCTCCTTGAAAACTGTACTGCCCATTTTAACGACGGTACACTCAGCAGAGACAATGTAATTGTTAAATATTTCCCGCCGAATTGTACGTCTCTTATACAACTGATGGATCTAGGAGTTATCAGGAGTTTAAAAGCTTATTATCGCAAAGAAATGGTGCGGAATTTTTTGAATCATGATGTCAATAATACTCTTGAGAAATTTAAAAAGGCATATAATATCAAGCATGCTACATTTTGCCTAGCCTGTGCTTGGAAATCAGTACCAATCACGGCCCTCAGAAACACATGGCACAACGTTATTCCCCCTGAAGAAAGCATTGAAGTTTCTGAAGAGCGCCATTCTATATAAAAACAAAACTGAAGGAGTTCAAATCCTCTATCAGAAAGGCTAAACGCACCTCTTGGAGAAGCTTTTGTGCAGAAATAGAACACTCCAAGGATGTCAGTCGCCTGCGAAAAGTCATGACGAGCTCCCCCTCATTTCTAGGGTCCGTTAAGGACGCAAATGGAGTCTGGACGAAATTCAGCTCCGAGACTCTGTCTGTTCTCGTGGATACGCACTTCCCGGGCAGTGATAATGTGGCTGACAAAGCGGATCCACACACGCTCCCGGATTGTATGCCAACTACTGTGCCTGTAAATGACAGGCTCCTACGCTGGGCAATCAGCTCATTTCAACCCTTTAAATCCCCTGGCATGGATAACATCTCACCTATTGAGATCCAGCAGGGTATCAATATAGCACTGCCATGGCTGAACGCCACTTTCAAAGCATGTGTACGGATGGCTTACATTCCACAGCAGTGGAGAGAAGCAAAAATAGTTTTCATACCTAAAGCGGGTAAAACATCCCACTCCTCACCTAAGGATTACAGACCTATCAGTCTCACCTCTTTTCTGCTAAAAACTCTGGAGCGACTGATAGAGATCCATCTGAGAGCTATTCTGAAACCACTCTCTAATGCGCAGCACGCATACACAAAAGGGAGATCGGTTGAAACAGCTCTTCACTCGCTCACCAGCTACATCGAAAAATCGCTAAGCGTTAAAGAATACACGCAAGCAGTTTTTATAGACATCGAAGGGGCTTTCAACAATATCAGCCATAAGGCTATTGGTAAAGCACTCGGGGAAAGCAATGCCGATGACAACCTGATAGGGTTCATCGGTCAACTGCTTAGCAGCAGGAACATCAACTCCACGCTAGGAAACAGTACCTTACGAAGGAGGGTTTGCAGAGGCACACCACAAGGTGGGGTGCTATCACCCCTTCTATGGAACCTAGTGGTGGATGAACTCCTGTCAAAAATAGAAGCGACTGGCTGCAAAGTCGTAGCTTATGCCGACGATGTTGCAATAGCAATATCGGGAAAATTTGTTAACACCCTATCGGAAAGACTAAACTTTGCCCTAGGTATTCTTACCAAATGGAGCAAAGAGTGTGGTCTAAAGATCAACCCGCAAAAGACGGAATTTATGCTCTTCACAAGAAGGTATAAAATTCCACGATTTGCCCCACCTAAGCTTGAGGAGATAAGTCTCATCCCATCTCATCAGGTCAAATATTTAGGTCTAATTCTGGACTCTAAACTCGCATGGAAAGCGAACACAGCAGAAAGAGCACGCAAGGCTGCATGCGCAATCTACTGCTGCAAACGAGCTATTGGGAAAAGGTGGGGATTAAAACCCAAAATTGTATCATGGCTCTATACGGCGATAGTGGAACCAATCCTTCTGTATGGCGCAGTTATTTGGTGGCCTGCTATGGCGAAAGCATCAAATGTAAACCTGCTAAACAAGGTCAGAAGGAGTGCGGCTATTGCAATCACCGGGGCTCTACGGACTACCCCGACAAAGGCATTATTTATGCTATTAAATTGGCTTCCGACAGAGCTACTTACGAGACAGCAGGCCAAGTGCACTGCTGTTCGATTAAAAGCTCTGCGACTCTGGCGTGAGGAGAACTTTGGATACTCCACAATACTACGGAGGGATGGGCCAACGTCAGGAAAAGTGGACCTTGCATCTCCGATTCCCTGTTTTCACCATGGTTTCAGGTCAGTCATCCCGAATAGGGAGGACTGGACCACAGAAAGAGATGGGATACAGGAATCGGTCGACATCTACACTGATGGATCAAAAATGGAGGGAAGAGTTGGCTGTGGCGTGTTCTCAGAACAGCTAGGCCTGAAACTATCCTTCCAATTACCAGACCACTGCAGCGTTTTTCAGGCAGAGGTCATTGCAATTTATAAGGCAGTTGACTGGCTGAGAAGTCAGAAAATTTCCATAAGAAATTTAAACATCTTTTCTGACAGTCAAGTTGCTATCCAATCATTATCCAGCGTGCATACTTCATCTAAAATAGCAATGGAATGCCGCTCACAACTGAACGTGATGTCGCTTCACTGTGAAGTAATTCTTTGTTGGGTACCGGGGCATAGTGATATACCTGGAAACTGCGAAGCAGATGCCCTAGAGAGAGCTGGCACCGAGCTTCAGGAATATACACTTGACCCCGAAGTCGGCCAACCTCTAGCTTCCATAAAGCTAGGATTTAAGCAGCACTACGTGGAGGCCGCGAATAGGGCCTGGCTGCTCGAAGAAAGCTGTAGCACAACCAGGCAAACTTGGCACGCACTGTGCTCCAAACGCACCAAGCGGCTCCTCAACATAAGCCGCGAAACCCTGAGTTCCGTCGTTTCCGTACTGACGGGACACTGTTTGATCGGCAGACACGCAGAAAGACTGGGTGTCTCTTTCAATGATTTCTGCCGAAGTTACAGATCGGAGGAAGAGGAAGAAACTATTAAACACTTTCTGTGCGAATGCCCGGCGCTGTCCAGGAAGCGCATGCAAACCTTGGGTACGCCTTTCCTTGACAACCTCACGGAAGTAGCTGTTTTGGACATTGGCTGCATAGCCGGCTTTATTCGAGAATCTGGATGGTTCTCGTCATCCCGCAGGTTCTAGTGCCGCCCTTATATTCTGTGGTATCACAATGGGCCTCTCGTGGCCTAAGTAAGCTACATTTGGATAAAAGGGGGCTGCCACTACAACCAACCAACCAACCAACCAGCCATTCTATATCAGAAGCAAATCGGGAAGTTCAAAGAGATATTATTAATTTGTCAACGAAATTGACATTAACGGCTCTTCGTTTTTAGAACGTACTGAAGAATCTATTACAGATTGGTTGAGCTGCGCCATTAATATTCCTGCGCACCCAAACTTGAGTGAGGATGAAATCGTTTCATGGATTTTGGAGGCCAGTAGAGAAGATAGTAATGCTGATAACGAATTTGAGGTTGAAGAAGAAGAGTTAATGGATGTAGTGATTGTTCCCAATTCGTCTATGACCGTTTCTGCAACAATAGTAGTTACTGGCAGTCTGATAAATTTTGCTGAAAATAAACCCTATATTTCGCAAGAAGAACTTATGGGATTATACAAATTTTATGATAAACTTATAAAGCACAAATCAAATATCCAGAAGCAAACAACAATTTTGAATTGTTACTCCAAATAAATACATTACATATATCTATACTTATATATTTTGACATGTTAGTCATATAAATATATAGATCGATTCATATACGTACATATGTAACATAATTTACTGCATTTTAATCTTCCTTTTGCCTGTACTACATTTCTGTATCTGTTATTATATATATATATATATATATATATATATATATATATATATATATATATGTGTGTGTGTAAGGAAAGTATGATCTTTCCTTTTTGAATTCGGCGCGCGACTGGATCGGCAAAGTAGACCTTTAATTACCAACCAATTAAGATGGGTTGCACCGGTTGGAGCCACGCGTAGATCGCTTCGCGAAGCAAGTGACAGTGACAGTGACAATTTGGGATCGGTACGCGAAGAGTGACTATAGACTTTGAATTTTGTTTCTTTTGGATATAGGTAATCTAGTTTAAAATATTCAAATTGTATTTTATTAATAAACAAACTTTTGGATATAGAGAAACACTTCAAGTTTTTATTCACCTTTAAAACAAAGTGAAACATAAAAAATATAACCTCACTTCATATATATATATATATATATATATATATATATATATATATATATATATATATATATATATATCAGGTGGATAATTTGGAGCGGAAATGGTGTTATGTGCAAGCTGGTCAGGTGGATTGGGTTGAGTGGAAGGTCATAAAGCACATGTTTCGCTAACTTATATATATATATATATACCTGATCGAATCATCAGCAATTTCCCACAACAATAGGAATTTACCGAGACACATGCGTCTGCGTTAGCAATTCTCATGTGGAAATTCCGCCGGCAATCAGGTACATTAATCAGCACTAATTAAGTATTAAATAGATCTAGCGTGTCAGAAATTTGTCAATTGTAAAGTATTTGTTAAACAAGGAAGACGTCGAACAAATAAACGTAATTTCTTTTACTCTCGAAGAACAAGAGAAGTTTAACTGGCGCCCGAGCAGGGACCACTTCATACTTGATTCGCGTGGTGTAGATTCAGTGCTTTAACAAAATCCTAAATCACTGGTGATAACCGGTTACCAGTTTACAGTTTAGGAAAGCCAGAAATCCCAACGCAGGACACAACAAAACGTGATTACCCAATCACGCAGCAAATCAAGGAACGAGGCCCCCGAGTACTTCCTTCAACCGAAGGAAGAAAAAGGACGTTGCAAACTCAACAGCCGCCTTGATTAGAAGAAGTGGTCACCACCAAAAGGAAATCCAACAACCAAGGATTCATCGATTGTTCAACGAAGTAGCACCAACGAAGACCTTTGAAAAACACTCACGGTCATCAGCCAAATTACGAGGCGTTCATCAATCAAATTACAAACGTTACAAACCAAGGATTTATCAATTTATCAACGAGGAAGCACCAGTCGATTATCGAAACGAGTCGAAGACAACGATGCTTTTCACAGAATTTTGGATCGTTATGTAAGTCGAATTTTAAGTCACTTCAAATATCATTATTGAATTACTATGATTTCGATAAACAACTATTTAAGTAGAAAAACAAGTGTAATATTGCCTGTGAAAAAATATCATCTATGTTTGCCTGTGAAAAAAAATATCATCTGTGTTTGCCTGTGAAAAAAAATCAACAGTTTGTAAACACCAACGTATAGTCCTTTGAATATAAAAAATAAAATTCATTCGTGTTTCGTCCTTAACAAAAATTTATAGCCTTCTTAATATAAAAAAAAATGAAAAAATTACTTGTGCGTAGAGCAAATTGGTGCTTGCTGTGATTTATAATTGCAAGTTGTTATCGCGAATTATCCGATAAAATGTCTAGCCCAAGCAAATTGTTAAGGCCATCCAGGCTACATATGAACGCGGGGTTGCCTCCACTACCCGAGAATAACGTTTAAAATCAGGTTGAAGCACCCCGGGGGCAATGCAAGTACTTCTCAGAGTTTCGTAAAGTCTCCCCAAATGCTACAGTCCCTTGAACTAAACGAATATATCGCAAGCGTAGTGTCAGAAACACTTAGGGTTCAAGGAGTGCAAATTTTTCGCTCCATAATGAACCCGACATCGGATACTCACAATGATGTTGATATTCCGGTTCGAATCAATGAAAACTTTGATTTGTCGAGAAAGGATAGAATCCCTGATGTCGTGAAGAGTCTGCGACAATTTTTTGGTGAAGACGGCGAGTTTAGTTCATGGAAAAAAAGTGTCGAAAGAATACTTCCAATCTATGAACACCTCAAAGGAAGACCAAAATAATACGGAATTCTTTCTGTCATCAGGAATAAAATCGTAGGACACGCAAACATAGCTCTCGAGTGCTACAACACTCCCTTGAATTGGAGCAAAATCTGCAAATGTCTGACACTTCACTATGCGGATAAGAGGGACTTAGGAACGCTGGAATATCAAATGACAACCTTAGTGCAAGGAACTCAAACAGTCCCCGAGTTTTACCAAGCCGTGTATAATCACTTATCACTTATTTTAAATAAATTATGTTCATTAGACCATTTAGGGCACGAGTCTCTTAACATAATGACTCAGTGCTACAGAGAAAAAGCACTAAAAACATTTGTAAGAGGCCTTAAGGGTGACTTACCAAGACTGCTAAGCATCTGAGAACCAGCAGATTTGCCACAAGCACTACACCTTTGCCTGAAAATGCAAAATATAGATTATCGCACCCAGCACGCTAACAACACACATAGCGTCGTGCGAAAGTCTCATCATGTGTCAGCTCCTCCTATTCCTCCTAAGAGGAACTATCTTTCACTTCCACGTCCAGTTCTAAAGAACTAGTACATAATGCACAATCTCTTCAGCCACCACGATGCTTGCACAACCAACAACAGTTCCAACAATCAATACAGCCTAATAATCCTCGACCACTCCCTCCCAAGCCAAGACCAAGGCCTGAGCCGATGGATGTAGATCGATCCATAAGGTCCCTAGCGGTAAATTATCAGAATCGTCCACAAAATCCACAATTATACGCTCAGAAACGAACAACCAGGCAAAACAATCAGTATCTTGGTAAACAACAGCGTATGTTTCACCCGAGCAGTTACAACATACAGCCGGAGGTACTTAATGAGGTAATGAACCAATCGCAAAAGGAATCCGATAGACAGGACCTCATCGAATATTTGGCGGAAAATGAAACAGTTTCCTTCCCACCAGAACTGGAACAGTATGAAGAACGGGTCAATAACGACCTGACCTTGAAGCAAGTTGACATCTATTTTTTAGATTAAGGCGCTCTTCGCTCCCCTATTTTGAATTTATATCAAAGAGTGGAGAGCCCCTCAAATTTTTAATTGATACAGGCTCAAATAAGAACTATATTCAGCCTAGGCACATTAGAAACCCTCTTCCTAACGACAGACCTTTTACCATTAACTCAGTTTCAGGAAATATAAAAATTACACACTACTCGTTTGTTCAAATTTTCGGTCCTAAAATAGGAAAAATGAAATTTTATATACTCCCTAGCCTCATATCATTTGACGGCATAATTGGCAACGATAGTCTTAGGACAATGAATGCAGTCATCTACACGAACGATAACTGTATGACTATCCTTTCTGACTTTGTCATTCCTCTTAAACAACAATTATCAGCTGCCGTTCATAACGCTAGTCTCAGAATTTCTCACATGAATAAAGACTAGACGACTCAATTATCCAGGGTCATCGGTAAACAACCCAACCTCCTTTCAGAACCTCATGAAAGGCTCACTTTTACAACCAGTGTCAGAGGAGAAATCCGAACAACCACAGAAGAGCCTGTGTATTCTAAATCATACCCTTATCCCATGGCATTGAAAGCAGAAGTTGAAAAGGAGATAAATAAGCTTCTTCAAGATGGTATCATTCGTTTATCCAAATCCCCTTATAACTCGCCTGTCAGGATAGTGCCCAAAAAAATGGATGCATCAGGCGAAAAAAAGTATCGTCTCGTGACTGACTATAGAAAACTTAACTCAGTCACCATTCCAGATAGATATCCTATCCCGGAAATTAATGAGGTTCTTGGCAACCTTGGTAAAAATAAATACTTCTCGATAAAAGACCTTAAAAGTGGCTTCCACCAAATTCCCCTTAGGCAAAATGATATCGAAAAAACAGCCTTCTCCGTCAATAACGGAAAGTTTGAATTCACCCGCCTACCATTTGGTGTCAAAAACGGGCCCTCAATTTTTTAACGAGCTCTTGATGATATTTTAAGAGAACACATTGGCACACGTTGTTATGTGTACATCGACGATATCATCATCTTCGGAAAAAGATGAAGTAGAGCACTTCGAAAATTTGGAAGCCGTGTTTAAAACTCAAGAAAAAGCAAACTTGAAGATCCAAATAGATAAATGCGAATTCTTTCAAGAACAGATCGAATTTTTAGGCTATGTCGTCGGTACAAATGGTATAAAAACCAACCCAAAAAAGGTCCAGGCAATCGTCAACTTATCACCTCCCAAAACTCTTAAAAAACTTAGGTTATTCCTTGGAATGTGAGGTTATTATCGGCGCTTCATTCCGAATTACGCTAAAATAGCAAAACCCCTGACATCCCTTTTAAGTAGGGAAGATGGACGAGTGTCCAAAAACGCCTCGAAAAATAAACCTATTCATTTAGACAATGAAGCGTTACTAGCATTCGATCAGCTAAAAAATTGTTTAATATCTAGAGGCGTTGTGTAAATGCACCCCAATTTCGAAAAGGCTTTCGAACTTACAACTGACGCTTCTAAATACGCCATAGGAGCAGTCCTTTCACAGGACAACAAGCCGATTATGTTCCTTTCTCGCACCCTCAGTAAAACTGAGGAAAATTATGCAGCAAACGAGAAAGAAATGCTTGCCATCATATAGGCACTTAATTCCCTAAGGAACTTCTTGTATGGATCAAAGAAGGTACATATTTTTACTGATCACCAACCATTAACATATGCCTTATCGAATAAAAATACAAACTCCAAAATGAAGCGGTAGAAGGCAATACTTGAAGAGTACAAGTACGAACTCAAGTACAAACCTGGAAAAACGAACGTCGTAGCTGACTCCCTATCCAGACCACCCTTAGCAACTAACATCCACTCACTAACGCCATCGGTACACAGTGACGATAGTTCTTCACACAATTTATTCCCTACTGTTGAAGTCCCAGTCAATTGCTTCCTGACCAACTCGTTATTTAAGTCGCTGACGAAGACAGTTACCGGATACTTTATCCGTTTAGCAACTACACCAGGCACATCATCATCAAGCCTGCATATGCAAATGTCGATATAATTAATGTGTTCAAGAGGTATCTAAATCCAAATGTCATAAATGGTCTCTTGACCAACGAAGAGACAATGGGTAGAATACAAGAAATCTACCCACTCCACTTTAAAAACTATCGAATCCGTTTTACGCAAAAGATAGTAGAAGATGTGCCCAATGAAACTGAACAGGAAGATCGCATCGTCAGAACTCACCGCCGAGCACATCGCAACGCAGAAGAAAACAGACTCCAAATTCTCGAAAATTTCTACATTCCGAAAATGTCTTCGAAAATAAAGAGAGTGATTCCATATGCAAAGAAAACAAATATGACCGCCATCCGAACAAGCCCTTACTCAATCCTACTCCTATTCCTACATACCTAGGAAACACTATTCATATCGACCTATTTTTCACTGAAAAACACCATGTGTTGACAGCTATCGACAAATTCACAAAATTTGGTCAAGCAAAAATAGTCTCTTCAAAATCTGCTGAAGACATGAGGAGACCTTTAAGAGATATCATCTTTTCCTTCTGCGTACCCGAAAATATAGTCATAGATAACGAAGGTGCTTTGAAATCCCTCAGTTTAGTATCTATGATGGAGGACGAACTTAGAATCAGCCTCTTTCGAACACCTTCTTAAAAAAGCGAAATAAATGGGCAAGTAGAGAGATGGCACTCTACCTTGATAGAAATTATGCGCTGCCAGAAAAAGGAAAATCTTCAACGCTCCTTCGAATAACTACTCGAACGTTCCGTTAATGAATACAATTTTACTATTCATTCAACCACGGGAAAAAACCTGTCGAACTGTTTTTCGGAAACCCCCAAATTGATCTTGAAAATTTTGAAAAAGCTCGCCTGTCTAATATAGAAAAAATAAAACTTCAACAACAGAGAGACCTCGAAAACTATAACAAGAAAAGAAAGCCTATAAAACAGTATGAAACAGGCAAAATTATTTATGTTAAACGTAATAAGAGATTAGGTTCAAAATTAGCAGACGTTCAATAAAGAAATAGTTAAAGAAAAAAGGAATACAAGAGTCTTAACTGAATCAGGGAAAGTCATCCATAACAGCAATATACGAAATTAATTTTACTTTTAGAATCATTCTCGGTACCATCACTTGCGAGATCCAAATTCGGGATTACACTAATTCCCAAATCATCACTATAGCTTCCGGAGAAGCAAAAATTAGAACTGGCAATTTTAAAATTATCGACGATGTCAATCTAAAACAGTATATCCAAATTACCACCGACATTGGGAAGATTCTTCAACACAACATGACGGAAAATATCCTTTTCCCTTACATCTCCCATGAATTGCAACAAACCCAGGAGCTACTAGATAACCTAAAGCCAAGGAAAACGAAACGCTCTTTGAACTTCTTCGGATCAGCTTGGAAATGGATCGCGGATAACCCCGATCATGAAGATTTCGTGACAATAAAAGAAAAAATTAATAACGTCCTTGTAAATTATAATAATCAAGTCATATTGTTCGCATATTTTCAAAGTACATTCAACCCGTGCATTCCCAGGTATGCAACGACCATGCATCTGAGGGAATGCCCAGGTTGAATACCCGCGCGAGCAATGTAATGTGCAAGCATGTACATTACCCAATTTCCGTTCGTACTTTCGCTGACCCGCTTTTGTTTGTTTATCTGCACTTTAGACTAACGAATATTGACCTGCTAGCGGCATTGTGATGACAGGTCAATTATTGATCTATAAATTAAAGAAATTGACGCCGCTCGCCGAAGTCAATCAAACCATGCACAGCGTAAATTGTGTGTTTTCATTTGTCTTCCCGATATATTCCTCTTTTCGTTTTACAGCGTAGGTATATCACTCTACAATTTAAGGATTGTAGAGTTAGTTGAGCCTTAAACATCTTGATATAATTTAAGGATTATAGCGAGGTTTAAGGTACCTGCAATCACTATAATTTGAGAATTATAGTGCATCTAGGGTATCTCGGCCCCATCACCAGTGGCAGATATTCCAACACATATTAAATAAAGCATTCAGCGATAGGTTGAATAACTTAACTAATATAAGTAATAAAATCCAACAACTTGTATTACATAGCGAAAACTACAGGCACGAGTTTATGAGCTCATTACAATACAAACTAAAACTTGTAAAAGAAGAATTAGTTAACATAAAGTACGCTTTAAGTTTTGCTAAGACAAATGTAATAAACACAATGATGCTCTTTCGGGAAGAAATTCAGTTGGCTTTAGATTATTTAAACGAAGAAAACTTTCCGTATGCTTCCCCAGAAGAATCCCTTCAATTCGCTGAAATAAAAACAATTTCAAACAACCTTTCACTTCTCTACATTATTAATATTCCTGTTACAGCAGATGATATTTTTCAAAAATTTATAATTAGACCTGTAAAAAGAAATAATGCTGAATAGAAATTCAACAAGATGCAATTCTGAAAAACCATGAAACAGTTTATAGTATTATAAGGAATTGTAAAAATTATGATAAGCTATCTTTTTGTAAACAAGATGATTTAATAAATATCAGCAACACTTCCTGTATTCTGAAAATTTTAGCAAACTCTAATTCTGTTTGCAATATGACGAGTGGTCAACATTTTTCAAAATTTGAGGAAATTGCACCTGGTCTGCTATTAATTAATGATTTCAAAGGTTCTATTGACATCAATAATGCCCCACATAGCCTGAACGGTACCTCCGTAATTAAGTTCAATAATGCTACTATCCTCGCCAATGGCCAAACATTTACATCGAAGGAAGTCACTTATTTGGAATCTCTACCGGCGGTCTTACAACCAACGCCAAAAGAGAATCAATATAAAGAAATCCTTTCACTTGAACTTTCAGATTCATAACTATACCGACGAAATGAGTGACAGAGCGGGGAAAGAAAAAGGCGTCCCTAACAAGGGAGGCCGAGCCCCGGCGAGTAATAACGATTGACCACTGCTGGTACCTATCGCCGTCCCGGGACTAGAGCCAAGATCTACACTAACCGGTTCGATATGCCCGGCCGTCGAAACAAGATAATTCGAAGAACATGGAAAAGCCGGCGCGTCGGCCGAACAACGAAGCCTCCGTCCCGACCAGCGGAGCTCGATTCCCGCCACAGCATCAGCCCCGGAATTACACCGGCCAGCCGCTGACAAAGCGAACCGTTCCGTTCACAAAGTCCCGATCCCCATTTGGGAAATCAAGCAATTGCCACACACCGAAAGCCCTGTCACGCAGCCACTTACAAACCGTCCCGACCAGCAGAACCTGCCGTTGGCCACAACACCGTCCTCGGAATTATACCCGCTAGTTTTCAAAAACGAGGCGACCCGTTTCGATCAACAGTTCGTCAACCCTAATGTAGAAATGGACCACGTGTTGTAGTTTGAAAACCCCGTTAGGCAGCCGACCGCACACCACCATGATCAGTTCGGAACAGCTCCACCGTCAAGATCTGTTGGGACCGGACACTATAGCACCCTGACATCCGCAGCCCCGGAGGACAATACTGCAGCCATCACGGCGTGACCGATCGAACACCGTCCCGTTCACCCGGAACAGTCGGAAACTGATAGACTAAGAGCCGAGATGGCCAAGCTTCAATTAGAATACCGAATCCTAAAGTTACAGACAGATCTTCGCCACCTGAAGAATAACCCCGAACTGAATACCGTGTGCCCCGTAGAATTCGTGGATATCCAGAATGCGATTAAACCCTTTTCAGGACAAGGAGTCGTCCCCATAAAAAATGGCTCATGGATTTCAACAATCTGCTTGATGCAGCCAGAACGGAGGAGCACACCCGCCTCGTGTGTGGCCGCCGATTACTGGTAGGACCCGCAGCGACCCTGATGGTATCCGAAAGACTTAATTATGTACTCAAAATGTGAGAACTATTCCCATTCCGGGTGCTGTAGTGTAAAATCGTTAGAAAATCTAAAAAAATTGGTGCTAAACGAGAGCAGTGGAAGTGTGAAACGTGTAAAAATCCTTCGAAGCGCTACCTAGATTTCTTACAGAATGAGGAATTTATTGCCAAAATTTGTGTTAGATTGAAATCTGAACTGGAGATATCAGAAGTAAAAAGTTCTGTTGAGTTTTTAGCAGATAAATTTGACAAATATGGTGCTAAGTTTGATGAACTAATTAGTGAAATAAAAAGTCTCAAAAATGAAAATTGCCAGTTAAAAAACTAGTAAATAACCTATCGGTTGAAAATGAGTCGCTTCAGCAGCCAATTAGACGCGATAACATTCAATTGAATGGCATCAAAAAACTCCGAATGAAGACTTGGTGGAAGTAGTTAAATCTGTGGCAAAGTGCATTGATGTGGAGTTCAACGAACGGGAAATCAGCAATGTTTACCGTATAAACAATCCCCGAGCAGACGCACCTTGTATCATTGTTCGCTTCAACAGAACAATAGCCAAGGAACGGGTTTTGAATGCATACAAGAGGAAAATTAGGGAGAACAATATTGGACCCGGACTGTCGGCGATGGAAGTATGCAAACAATTAGGCCATGACGGGAGAACATCTTACACCATTCACAGCTAACCTATTGCGGGAAGCCAAAAGAGTGCCTAAAGATAAAAGCATTAAATATATATGGGTCAAAGATACTTGCGTCTATGCTCGCAAAGACGAAAACAGCAGAGCACTAAAAATTAAATCTTTAGATGACATCATTGGATTATCTGTGTAAATAGTTTATAGTTAATTGAATTTTTGTTAAATCATTAATTATTTAGGTGATAGACCTTAATAATGAATCTATTAGTCTAGAGAATCAAAACTCTAATGAAACAAGTACTCTGCTTGCTGCATGGGAATGCAAAATATTTTTTGATGACCATAAAAATAATGAGGTTTTGAAAGTTTTTCATATGAATGCGCGTAGTTTTTCATTACATTTTGATTAAATACTTATACTTCTAGATGAAATTGATGCCAAATCTGATATTTTAATTTTCACCGAAACTTGGCTTAGAGAGACTGATTTCTTAGAAATTAACGATTATCAATTATTAGCTAAAATAAATTTCAATAATAGAGCTGACGGAATTGTTGTGTATATACATTCACGGTTTTGCTTTGCCGAGCTAGAATATGATCTTATTGAAAGCACATTCCTCTGTGTAGAAATCATGATTGATGATTGTAAGGAAATTATCCTTATCGCCATATATAGGTCACCTAGCTTCAGAAGAACTGATAATTTTATAGCATCTCTTGACGAATTCCTACGTTCCACTTAATGCAGGAACCACATTATAGCTGGCGACATCAACATCAAGATAGAAGAATCATCTCTTATAGTTGACAGTCATTCCTATCTTGATACTCTAAGTGCTAATGGCTTTACGGAATATTTATATGCGGCAACTAGAAATAGCTCTTATATCGACCACATTTTCTACAAAGGCTTTGACTTTGACTTTCACCCTGGGGTGTTTAAAACTTACATTACTGATCATTACAGTACAGTAGCCAAATTAATATATTCTTCAATCAGTAATAATCTCCCGCAACTTGAATAAGAGTCTGGTAGCTCTTCGAGAAAATATTTTAACTATAATAAACTCAGATCGATACTTGAAAGCACTGACTGGGAGATCGTTCTCGATAGTAATGATGCTAACAGCTCACTGAAAGCATTCTATGATATACTCAATGACGCAATTACTAAAAGCTCGTACTTGAATTTTTTTAATAAACATACTCCAATAAAAAATGGGCAACTAGAGGAATTGCCAGATCAATTAGAACCCGAAACAGTTTAGCTCAACAAGTTAAGAGACAACCTTTCAATTTGCACTTAAAAGATCTTCTTAAGCTATATCGTAATATTCTTCAAAAATTTATCTCAACAGCTAAAAAGATGTTTTACCCGCTAGAACTAGACCTTGAGAAGAATGACAGCAGAAAATTTTGGAAGAAAATTGAAGAAATCATAGGAAATAGAAACTGTTCTGTAAAGATCCCAACTATCAAAGACAAAAATGGTTGTATTTATTCACGTGACTTTGAAATGTCCCAACAATTTAACTCACACTTTATCTCAATAGGAGAAGAGTTAACTAATGCACTGACAGATTCAGTAGATGCTCATAGCTACAAAAGCTTAAACGAATATACTGCTGAGCTATCGGAAATCACTGAAAAGGAAATTCTTCAGCTTATAAACGCGTCAAATCACTCAAAAACACCTGGTCCCGATAGTCTAGGATCCACTTTAATTAGGGAAACCTCGAAGCAAATCGCCATTCCTTTAAAACACATATACAATTTATCTTTCACCCAAGGAATCTATCCCGACAGCTTCAAAGTAGCTACAGTAGTTCCCATAAAGAAGGGTAAAGAAAAAGATAATCCAAATAATTATCGACCTATCTCCTTGACTTCACATTTGGGCAAAATTTTGGAAAAATGTATAAAAGCAAGAATGCTGAGTCATTTGAATAAATATGATCTTTTAAATAAGTGGCAAGGCGGATTTAGAGCAAAGTTAGGCACACAAGATGCAATATATGAAGTTACTTCTTACATAAACTCTGCTAATTTTAAATGGAACAACCACATCGCATCGGTTTGTACGAAGTTGAGAAAACTCATTTTCGTTTTTAAAACTTTGCGAGACTATATTAATGTAAATATGGTCAAAAATATATTTTTTTCTTTGGTTTAAAGTACATTGCAATATGGCATACCCATACATACACAACAACAATTATTCCTTTACAGAACCTACAAAATATAATTATAAAACTTTGCTTAAGAAAATCGCGTCAATTCCCGTCAAAAGAAGCCTTTCGAATAATAAATGTGTTCAACGTTCGTGAATTATATACTTTCAAATTACTAAAATGTGTATTTTTGAATAAGGATAAGTTTACACTATATCAAATAGATTTTAACACAAGAAGCCAAGTAATTGAGACGTTAGCTATAAGCAAGTGTAAATATGAAATAACAAAACGACACTCTAGTGTTCTAGGGCCAAAACTATTTAATTTGCTATCTAGAGAAACGAAAAGAATCTTAACTGTGCTTAGTTATAATATTGTCTCAAAAAAATATTTGCAACACATTCAAAATCTATTTGAATTATGCATGCGATCCCCTTGAAAAATTTTCTCAATTATGTTACTTTCTTCGACTCAACTTGTAGATAATGGATATGTTAACATTAATTTCATACTCGACATAGTACTTTTTCTGTATGCAATTAATTGCTGCATTTTCGTAGAATTAAGAATTTTATTACTAGAAGATTGATACATCACAATTTATTTAATGTTTGCTAAATAAACTTTAGGATAAGTATGAATTTCCAGCCTACAAATGTATAGCTCCCTCTCACAGGATCATATTCTTATTGGGACGCTCGCTACAAAAAATTAAATTGATATCATATATGCAAGATAACCTAATTTTTATGTAATTTTGCCTAAATGTCTTATGTAGCCAAATAAAAAAAAATATGCTCCATATGAGAGCCCTAGCCAATCAGGGTGAAGTGAGCGAATGAGAATTGATTGGATTCATTATACGCGGTATCAACTTGCGAGTAGAACCCATCGCACTATGTGGAATTCGCACCTTGGATGATCTTCGGAATGTAACCGAAGACCACGAAGAATTACGCCAGACGGCAAACATACCGCTGCGACCCGTACCAGCTCAAGCCGATCGACCGACCCCGAGAGCTATCCCCAATCGACGCCGGTAAGACCACCGAGTAGCCGCCATCGAACAGGACGTCCAGAAACCCGATGTATCCAGTGTATCCGAGATTGCTGTTCTGCAACCGGTAAGTGTCAGTTTTGATCGTTGTCAAGCCAGCCGAGCCGATCCCTTAATATTATCCCTTTTTGATATCGGCAGCCCCGCCAGTTTTATCCGACGTCAACAAGTGCCTCGCAGTGGTCTTATCAGCCCGACCAATAATCGATTTCGCGGTCTCGGTCCGATGGAGATTCCCGTTTGTGGAATGATTAAAGTTCCAGTAACGTTTGCGCGAAAAAGCCGACTTGTCCGGATATACAGTGCCGAGAAGAAGTGATGCAAAAAGATTAATATATAAAAAATTTCGACTTTGATAGCTTAGTTACGAACTCTCAAAAGTAATATCGGTAAAATTGATATTTCGGAGTATGGCCCTATGTGCCTAAGATAAAATTTCCACATCATTTTCCCAAGAACCGGTTTCTGAAAGTTTATTTACGCTTCCAAATTAACCTCTAACTTAAAACAGACCGAGAAAAAGTGATGCAATAATTGCTTTTCATTGAAAATGTGTCATTTTATCAGCGACTGCAGTCAATGGTTAGTTGTTTTCATCATTGAAAATCAATTTTAGAAGCGATTGGAGGGAAACATTCGTGAAAGAAAGTAATTTCTCAATCCTCAGGTTTAGGTTTTCATTGATATTACTATTTAACCAATTTTCAGTCGATCAACATGAGAAAAGAGACTTCTTTAGATGAAAGAAAAATTATTCTTCGGCTTCTTAACCAGACCGTTCCATACAAGGAAATTGCATCCATCGTTAACAGACCCATTTCCACTGTTTGGAGGATAATAGACAGGTTCAGCAAAAATAAAAACTTGGAAAATAAAAAGCGCTCAGGTAGGAAGAAAATATTATCAGAACGTGATATGCGAGTAGTCGAACGGGAAGTGAAGAAAGATCCTTTTATACCGGCGACGAAAATCACAGCAACACTAAAATTTCTTTATAACAAAGATGTTAGTGTTCATACAGTCCGAAATCATTTAAGGAAATCGGGTTACGTGTGTTGTATTCCACGAAAGAAATTCTTCTTTAGCGGCATAAACCGAGAAAAAAGATTAAATTTCGCCACAGAACAGTTGAATAAGGATGTCGAATTTTGGAAACGCGTCTTATTCACGGATGAGAGCAAGTTTAATGTGTTTTCTCATGATGGACGAGCAAAAGTGCGCAGAAAGCCTCTTACGGAGCTAGATACGAAAAATATGATAGGAACTGTGAAGCATGGTGGTGGTTCTATTTTGGTATGGGGATGTATGGCCTTCAATGGAGTTGGCGAACTTCATATAATAGAAGAAAAAACGATGGATCACAAAGTCTACATCGAGATTTTAAAGAATCGGCTAGGATCTAGCGTTCAAAAGTTAAATTAGGGAACAAACTACATATTCATGCAAGACAATGATCCTAAGCATACCGCCAACCAAACTCGAATGTGGATACTTTATAATGTTCCAAATTGCTTGAAATGGCCCCCACAACCACCTGATCTCAATCCAATTGAGCATGTTTGGGAAGAACTTTCGCGTCGACTTGCAACACATAACATCCGCAGCAAATCCGCGCTTAAAATAATAATAACAGAAGAGTGGGGCAAGATCACTCAAGAATACTGCGCAAAGTTGGTTTCATCTATGCCAAGAAGGCTTCAAGCTGTCATAGATCGAAAAGGAAATCCTACCAAATATTAAGAACCATTAGTTGCTATCAGTTACCCACTACAGTTGGTAGAAGATGATCGAGGATTAATTTTTGCATCACTTTTTCTCGGTAGCCAAAAATGAATTGATTTACTTTTTAATTTTTTTCTTATAGAAAAGTTAAATATTTTGTTGATTTTTTTATGTCTAATCACTGTTTGGAAATATATTAATAGGAAGAAAAAAACCAACGGACTTTTTATTCACTAGCTTTGTAAATATGAAAAGGTTAATTCAAAGAATTTCTTCAATATGAGCTTTTGCATCACTTCTTCTCGGCACTGTACGTTGTCCCCGACGACTTAATCCCGGTTCCCCTTTTGTTGGGCCGAGATTTCTTAAATGCATTTGGCATTCAATTATGCCATAATAATGAAATGTTAAAGCAGATTACCGAGCCGACCGATAATTCATGTAAATATCTTAAAATAAAAAAAGAAATAACAGAACCTATTGTGTGAAACTATTTGTCATATGTGTGCACGGCTGGCTTTGAGAAAAAATGTTTGACAGGAGAAATGTCGACGGTGTCCGAGCCCTTATCCAATAATCGCGAGAAAGTGTCTAACCCTGAAGTGCCTTTAGGAGGAACCTATGGCCGCGAATGCCCTGATTTTGAAATAGGAACAACCTTTGGATCCTCTCTGACTAATCGTTGTGCATCTGTCCTCCACCGCGTGTACTCCGCAAAGCTCTCACTATCATCCAAGCTAACTGATTACGAGATGCACATAAGAGTTACGTCTGACCATCCCATTTAATGTTCTCCCCGTAGATTGTCCTACTTTGCACGTAGGGAAGTGCAGAATCAGATAGATCAGCTCGTCAGGACCGGAATTATTCGGCTCAGTCAATCCCCGTATGCATCCCCCATTGTCTTAGTTCGTAAGAAGAATGGATCCCTCCGAATGTGTGACAATTACCGTGCACTTAATAAAATAACTGTAAGAGATAATTCCCGGCTACCTCTGATAGACGATCGTTTAGAATATTTAGACAACAAAAGCTGTTTTTCAGTAATTGCTTTAAAAAGTGGTTTTCATCATGTACAAATGTCGGAAGACTCATAAAAGTACACCTCATTCGTTACCCCGTTTGGACAATATGAGTACACCTGCATGCCGTTTGGACTTAAAAATGGTCCCTTTGTATTCCAGCGGTTCATATCCCGCCAGCTCCAGGATTTCATCCAGTCTCGAAAAATCGTAGGGTATATAGACGACATCTTAGTCGCCACTGAAACTCCAGAAGATCACGTCCATCTCCTAGCTCGTTTGTTTACCCGCCTAGCCGAATGTGGATTGGAAGTCGATCGCCCCAAGTGTAAACTTCTACAAAGTCAGATCGAGTACCTAGGTATCCGCCCAAGTGAAACCCATATTGAGCACATTCGCCAGCTACCCGATGCTCACCAGCTGCAAATGAAGTATTTACTATGTTTAGAAGTTTTTTTGACTGTTTAGCCGACGTAGTTTTTGAGATATGGTGTTTTCAGTAACGCAAGTCAAGCAATTTTTAAGAAAAATGAAAATGACTGTAGCAGCTAAAGGGTTAAGATTTCGACAAAATGTTACAAAACATTTTTTGTTGGAAATGGCATGAGAAATTGTGTGGTACTGTCCGTGTGCGGTCATTACGGGACACCCTATATATATATATATATATATATATATATATTATTCGCCATTAATATTGTCGTACAAATATGTGCACTTATATGGGTTGTGCAGATAAGCAGAAACCGCATAACTGCATGTTTTTGCAGATGTATGGGTTTTCCGATAACTGCATATTTGTTGCAGTTACACGTTTGTTGATGAAAAAAAATGAAATAAAATTAATTTTTGTATATATCAAGATGTTCGTCTTTGTCAATACAGTAATAAAATAACAATGGAAAAAAGGTATTTTTACCGATTTTACTAAAATTAAGCGTCAGAATTCGGGCTATAAAAGTCACTCAACGTTTTTTGAACAAAATTACTAATACCCATGCTGTCACATATACATAGTATACTAACATATGAATAAAGTCAGTTGCATACCAACCACCGCCTGATCGGTACGCTCGTACATTACATGAAGACAGAAGTTGGGCCTTTATTATCGTCTGAAGCATTTTCGAAGAAAATAATATCGAAAACGACGGAAAAGTTTTGATAAAGTGAAATTGACATTGATTAAAACATTGCAAGTGAACAAAGGAACGATGTGAACGCGGTTAACAATACTATCATACGATCGGAAACAAAGGAACAGTGCAGTTATACAATTCCAGTGCACGAGTGACTCATCGCGACGAAAATTAGTAGACGTGCTTTATTGTTCTTCCAAATTCGAAAATGAGTGGAATAAAACCGCCAAAGCCATTAATAGTAAATAGCGACATCGATATGTCGATCGAGTGGATCGAATGGTGGGAATTATACGAAAATTATTTCATCGCGAATAAGATAACCGGGGAATCGCCAACCATCCAAGTGGCAATTTCAAAGCGAGCGTCGGCCGGGAAGCCTTGAAGGTATTGGCAAACTTAAATCTAACAAATGACGAGAGTGGACAACTGGCCATAATAAAGGAAAAATTAACTGCGTATTTTGTTCCATCGAAAAATAAAATATACGAGCGTTGTCAGTTCCACCGAATCAAGCAACAATCAAACGAAAATTTCGAAGATTTTCTTCATAAGTTGCAATCGCAAGTGAAAAAGTGCGGATACGGTGCAAACGCAGACCAGTTCGTTATGGATCAAATTGTTGTTGGCATTTACGCGGACGCAACCAGAGAGAAGTTATGGACCGAAGACGAATTGAAAATCGACAAAGCGTTGAAAATTTGCAGAGCAGCTGAACGCACGTCGAAGGAAATAAATCAGCTACAAAATACGGGACTCGATCAGAATTCAGTGAACGTGAGTGTCGTAGTCGAAGGCGAAAAATTCAATTGTCGTCGATGCGGAACGAAGCATGGTCCGAGGTCGTGTCCGGCATTTGGCAAAAAATGTAATAAGTGCAGGGGAGTTGGTCATTTTGCAAAGAGCTGTCGCGCGAAAGAAACAAATACAAGTAGTGACGATAGAAAATCAAAAAGTGGAATAAAGTCAAAGAAAAATAGTGAAAGGAAAATAAGAGACAAAACAGTAAATGCATTGCAGAGTGATTCGGACATAAGCAGTGAAAAATATTCTATTAGCACGATTAACGGTGGTTATGACTGTGGTGCGCGAGTAAATATAATTTCAGGCAAGGACAAATGGTCAGAAACACTGCGAGTTGGCAACAAAACTGTGACTGTGAAATTGGATACAGGCGCTGAATGGAACGTATTATCTCAACAAGAAGCAGCACGTGTTGGTCTCAAAATACGAAAATCGAACACCAAACGAATCGTCACGTACAGTAATGAATGTGTTCCAGTAGTGGGTGAAGTGAGAGCAGCGTGTGCATCGAAAAATAAAATATGCGACGTCACATTCAAAATCATATCGAAAAACTTAGTACAATCATTGGACGTACAACGTGCGAACAGTTCGGATTCATCGTGCGAGTGAATAATATTGAATCGACGACCGTGAACGAACAACTCGGACGCTGCAAAAGTTTTAAATACGACATAGATTTCATCGATGATCCAAAATTTAAAATTTTTCCTCCGAGACGCATTGCTCATGCATTGCGTTCTAAAGTCAAGTGCGAATTGAATAAAATGGTTGAAATGAAAGTAATTCGACCCGTTTCAAAACCAACGCCAGCGGTTAGTCCGATTGTCGTCGTTCAGAAGGGCGAAAAAATTCGAATATGTATGGACCCGACCGACTTAAACAAATGTATTAAGCGTCGACACTATCCACTCAAGACGGTTGAAGAAATATCGGCACAAGTGAAAGGAGCAAAGTACTTCACTAAATTAGACTGCCAAAAGGGGTTCTGGCAAATACCCGTAACGGAGAGAACATCAGATTATCTAACAATTTCCACCCCGTGGGGTCGTTATCAATATTTGAGATTGCCATTCGGAATTTCGTCAGCTCCAGAAGTATTCAGTGAAATCATGGCCTCAACCTTGGTTGGCATTGAAAATTGTGAAGTGGTAATGGATGATATATTTATTTTTGCGGCAACGTCAAAGCAGCTCGAAGCAATCACGAAAAAAGTCGTCGATCGTTTGAAAGCAGCAGGATTCACATTGAACAAAGCAAAATGTGAATACAACAAAAAATCCGTTAAATTTCTTGGTCACATTTTCACGGCCAATGGAATAGAAGCGGACAAAGATAAAATCGAAGCTATCAAACAATTGCGGGTTCCAACAAACACGAAAGAATTGCAACGATTGTTAGGCATGGTGAATTATCTGGTAAAATTTATTCCTAATTTATCCGAGTTGACCGAACCGCTTCGCATTGGAACCATGAACAGCAAAATGCGTTCAAAAAAGTGAAAAATGTGCTATGTACAACGCCAGTATTGAAATATTACGACGTCAGCAAACCAGTAAAACTGTCAGTTATAGAGGAAATGTTTAACAGTTTTATAGCGAAATTCAAGAAAAACTCGGAGCACTCAACGGAAAAACCCGGATAGAAGGAGAACGAGACCAACTGCAACAAGCTAATATCAATAATACTATAGTTAATAATATAAAAGTAGGTGTAGAAATTTTCAAAAGAACCCATTTTAATAATAACAATTATAGACATAATTATCGCCATTCGGGACAATCTAGACAACAACCTATGGATGTAGACCCCTCATCGTCTGTACAACGTCAAAATTTTGCAAATACAATTGAAAATTTTCACGCAAATGCCTCGAATATTCCTCCTATCGAAAGGAATTACCCTATATCATAATTCAAACGGCCGTTAGACCATTAAAGTTCATAATCGATTTGGGAGCATGTGTCAGTATTATAAAAGAAAATATTTGTGCCCCTAAATTCTGTATTCCAACTCCCGCTGTAAGTATTAATACTTGACAAAATGAAGTGATTTGTAACACAAAAGTGCGCATACCATGCTTTGAAGAATTTGGATCTGATACGTTTTTAGAATTCTTACAAGTTCCATTTTCTAACGAATTTGATGGCCTTATAGGCAATAACATCCTTATTCCATTTAAATCAATTCTTAACTATGAAAATAAGACTTTAACCATGAACGGTTGCAATATATCATTTTATTTTAACTCCGAAGACGAAAATAAAATCAAATATTATAATACTCTTATTAATGAATTACCTTTAGATCTAACAAATAATGAAACGATTTCTACCAAAGAGATACGAGTAGATCATCTTAATAAGGAAGAGCGTGAAAAGTTACAAATTCTAGTAGAGGAATTTAACGACATATTTTTTGAAGAGGAAAGTGATCTTTCTTTCAGTCATGTTATAAAACATAAAATAAATACTAAAACAGATCAGCCCATCTATACTAGAAATTATAGATACCCAGAGATTCACAGGAAAGAAGTCAATAAACAAATACAAAGTATGCTTAAACAAGGTATCATCCGAAATAGCTCCTCACCATATTCTTCTCCTATTTGGGTAGTATCAAAAAAGAATGATGCATCGGGTGAGAAAAAATGGCGTATAGTTATCGACTACCGCAAATTGAATGAAGTCACTATAGACGACCGATTTCCAATGCCCAACATAGACGAAATTCTTGATAAACTCGGTCGGTCAATGTACTTCACTACGTTAAATCTCGCTAACGGTTTCCATGAAAACTTTAGAGATCATAAATGACGAATGTGTCCAAAATATATTGACACCCCAACTAAAGGGTTGTGTTTTTGAATATAAATATAAAGAAGAAATTTTATTTGTTTCCGAGGATACCGTAATAACCAAAAATTTAGGAAAAACATTTATGTACCACACATGTTATGAAATTCGTGAAATTTTGATATCGGGAAACAACCTTATAAAGTTCAATAATTGTACTATTCAAATCAAAAAGCTGAAACCTGAAACCTTGAAAGAACTTTATACCAAACATGTTAATAATTTAGAAACACTGACCGAAATCAAACATCAAGGAATAATTACTCATTTTAGTGGTATAGCAATCAATGTAATTATTGTATTTTTTGTAATTATTTTCATCCTTGTAATAATTTTCAAATTTAAGAAAAACAATGAAACAAAGGTTAAAGTAGATATCGAACCACCACCCTCCGTTTTTTATAATCGCCAGGAGTCGATTCGTAAGGATGGGGAAGTTACGTCGCCTTATATCACCCTATAATTGTTTCATATTCTTTTAACTTTTAAACATTAAATGCAACATAGTTCCGCATCTCAAATTGTGTACTTTTAGCTTTTATTCATTAAAGGTACATACGACTCAAGATTTATCTCAAGTAGCATACAACGTTGCCCTCTTAATCCATTTCTAAAATAACGTACAATGTTGCATCTCTCAACTCAACAATATCTGGGCCTATTAAATTTCACTTAGCGCGACATTAAATTTTAATCAAGTCAGCAATAAGAGTTTATAAAAGAAATAATATTGTTTGGTTATGAAGCTAGTCTGTTTGTAACGCGTTCCAGAAGTGTTTCTTTGATTAATAAAAGTCGGTTTTCTTTGAAAATAAAAATCTGTTTTGTTTAGGAAGACTTTGACGACATCTAATTAAATGACAAAAATTAAACTAACCACAACATTCGAACAACAATAAACCAATCTACGATTTCAGAGACCGACCAAGCTTTACTTGGCTTAAAATGCAAGTAAAACTGGCTATCAACCAAGCCACATATCATTTTTAATCTATATAAGTTTAGCAGAAAGCATCCAACCCACTTAGTAGCTTTCTGCTTATTTCGAAATGAGTTATTGGCGAATACTCAATGTGGTTGATAGAATGATAGATAACAAAAACGAAAACCACCTTTTGGACTTTGGACATAACAGTTCAGTGCAAACAGAAGACTGGCCACATCAGTTTGTTCTTTCATTCTGAAAGTGAATGTTATTTGCGTTGTTACTACATTGAAGTCATTGATATTAATTTAAAGCTCATGGATTTGAGTAGTGAAACGACGAAAATGGAAGTTAAGACATCAAAATGCATATAGACGAATTATTGGGGGTATCTGATGATCCAGATGTTGACTGTACTTATGATCCTAGAGTTGAGTCAACAACAGATTCAGAGGACGTACCTAGGACGAACGAAAGAAAACGTCGGCCACAAAAAGGCAGGAAATGAAAATTCGGAGAACAAGTCAGATCTGACAAAAAAATTATCAGAAACAGTAATAAACCATATTTCGATCATAAAGGGGCGAAAATTGAACCTAGAAAGTTTATTGACTACGACTGTAAATGCATCATCAAAAAGTTTTGAAGGACAAAATCGAAATATATAATTAACTTTATTTTTAAAATCAATTTAACAAAATCATCTTAATTTATTAGATATTACCTTTTTTAATTTTCGGTCACAGCTTTTTGCCTAATGATTCAGATTTCAGCGATATAGAAAGTGCATTAAAACACCAGCAAAGACTTTACCTTCAATCAGACTACATAAATATAATGAGTTGCAGGAAAAAGAAACCATTTATTGTCACCCAAATGGGTAAAGACGACTTTTTCAGTGTAAAAAATATAGAATAACAAATAGTGAATCGAAAAGTCTCAGTGAACGAGGAAAAAATAAATTGGCTACACATAAGAGTTATAACAATTGAGAAATGTTATCCATTTTCAATAAAAGTTCAAAATGATTTCGCTGAACCATTTAAGAAGGAAAAAAAGATGTAAGCGAGGATGACCCCCGCAAAATTCTGAGAATGTACTTATTTGTGACTTGACAGCTTTATGGCCAAACGGAAAACCGATTACTGATGCCAAATATAACGACCTAAATGATATGCTGCATCTTATACCTAAGGATTGCCATTCTTTTTATAAAAGTTTGAAAGGTTGCTCATTTTAGAATAAATGCAACATTGGATTTACGAAAAATAGATATAAAATAATAATAATAATAATGAATTATAAAGTTGATGAAAGTTAAAAAAATCACGTGATTAATAATAATCTAATTTGCAGAAACAAACCAAGCCACAAAACATCATCAATTCTTATCATAAAATTTAAAACTAACCAAATTTACGTTAATTCGACCGAAAAGTAAACATAATCAATCAAACTTGAAGATAAATTTGTATTTGACTTTTGGCTGAATTTAAATTTATGTCAAAATCTTCTTTTCAATTGATCTCCATTGATGTTCTTGTGGGTTGGTTGGCATCTGCATAACGCCGTCCAATTGATCCTTTACAAAACGGATGTTTTTTTACTAACCAAACCTCTTATATCTAACAAGTTTATAAGTGATAAATATTCGTAACTAAAAGTTAAAGTGGAATACCTCGCAACACATTATGCCTACAAGACTTTGTAAGTCTTATTAAAAAACAACATACAAACTTTTTAACATTTGATAGGATTATGCTAACTTCTTATAAAATATAACAAATTTAGACACTGACTTCTAAGTAAGTATCATTACTTTGAAATAACTGGTACGTTTTTTGCTTCTCCTGTAAAATTGGCTTTTTTTGAGTTACGTGGGTATCATTCTAGGCCATCGATATGTAAAATATTAGAAATATTTTTTCACTTCTAATTGTTAGTGACTGTTCCCGCTCAATTTTGGGCGTCATTTCCAAGTGTAATAAAGAACGATTGAAAAGCAAGTAAAAGTTTAAAAGTGAAAAAAAAAAAATTAAAACCCCCTGAACAGTTTTAGTTTTTTGGTAGTGTTGAAAGTGCGTGAAGTTTAGGTGCTTATCGATTCGATAAAATATCGATAAATTAATAAACCAGTTTTGGACATCTGCAGCAGTGCTAGAGTCATATCAAAGGGTTTAAGTTTTTGAAGTTTGGAAATTGAAATCAACGCTGCCAGGGAAGTTTAGCTAAGTATCGCCGAAACGATTAAACTAAAATTAAATTATTTACGAAGTTTTAGACAATTCCTGTAGTGTATACACCAAATCATATATATAATACCTATTATTAAATTAAGTTCGTCTAGTGTTTAATTAGTTCACAATTTGTTTATCGAGTTGTTAACATGGCAGATGGTAGATTTTGTTAAAAGTAACTGTTCAATATTTGAAATGCGTTTGGGGTTGAAGAAAAGAGGGCCACCAAAACCATTAATGAGTATTGTGCAGTCATGTTCCTCGAAAAACAAGGTTGTGAAAAGTCTATTTAAGCCAAACCTTTACGAAAAAGCGGATTGGTTATGCTTTTCTCTGTTTTCCGTGTTTAGTATTTCATGTTGATGGTGAGCTTGAGCAAAACTGGACAAAGCGTGGTGTTAATGATATAGCTCATCTTGGAGAGAAAACTAAAAAGCATTTACTTCCGCAATTGCATATAAAAAATGTAATTCAGTTGAGTGTTTTAGGACAAGTAGATATTATGCAGCAATTAGATGCAGGAAACCGTGCTTCGAAAGCTGTATTTAATGAAAAAGTACGGCCAAACAAACATTTGTCCAGGCTCATTGACAGTATTAAGTTTTGCGGTTGCTTTGAGATAGCATTACGTGGACATGACGAGACAGAAAAATCGTTAAATCCTGGTGTATTTCGAGGCCTTGTCGATTTAGTATCGGATATTGATGTAGCCTTGAAACAACACTTGGAAAATGCCACCGTCTTCAAGGGCACCTCCAAATCCATACAGAATGATATTTTAGACGCAATTATAAAAGTTTGCCATCAGCAAATTCTAGATGAAGTACAGGCGTCAGATTATGTAGCCATTCAAGCTCATGAAACAACAGATGTTTCGACTCAGTCTCAACTTGTATTTATTGTACGATATGAGCTGAGAGGTAAAATATTTGAAAGATTTTGGAAGTTTCTAAATCTACAAAGTCATAGCACTTATGGTATAACATCAGAACTCTTAAACCAGCTTGAATGTCTAGGATTAAAGCGAAACACTCAAAAACTTATTGGCCAGAGCTACGATGGTGCAGCAGTAATGAGTGGTCGATTAGGGGGGGTGGGGGTTCAAGCCAAAATAAGAGAAGTTTTTCCTTATGCATTCTACACACATTGCTATGCCCATCAGCTAAATTTGATTTTGGAAAAAAGCTGTTGCCAAGATATTTCTAAAAAAAATTTCGGTTCCTTACATTTATTTCCCTCACTTTTTTCACGATCAGCAAAACGAAGTGCCATTCTTAAAGATAGTACATCGAAAAAAATTGAAGCCATTTGCCAAACAAGGTGGAACTATAATATTTCTACAGTAAACACTATATACAACCAAAAGGATACGTTACAAGAGTGCTTAGAAAACATTTCTACTTCACCTGAAAGTGATCTTTGCACAATCAACCAATCAGAAAGTTTACTACACTGCCTTCAAAACGAAGACTTCACCTTTTGGTTGTCATTTTTCAATAGTATTTTCCCACATTGTGAGATTCTCTTTAAGCAATTTCGGTCACGTGCATTAGATATTTCCAAGCCTAAAGATTTTATTGATGAATTCAAGAGAAACGTACAAAATACTCGCAATAGCCTCCCAAGTGGTATTCAATCAACAACTGCTAAACGTCGAAAATTCGAAAGGCCATTAACATTTATCTGTGCTGAAGTTTGTGATGCTTTATTGATGTCAGCTGAAGATCGTTTAGAATATAAAGGTCATCAGCTAAACTATTTTATCCTGATTGCTTTCAAACTTACCGCTATCAATTTCCTGAAGGTGAGTTTGGAGTTGCTATAAATTATTATGATTTTATAAACAAAGACAAACTTAGAAGCGAATTAACAATGATATACTCTCGAGACGATTTTTGTAAAGCTGATGACGCTTTGTCAATCTTGCAATTATTTTACAATTGCAACTTGATAGAATGTTTCAGTGAAACAGTGAAATTGCTGAAAATTATTTGTACGATCCCAATGACAACGGTAGAAAATGAGCGGTGTTTTTCAGCTTTAAAACGGGTGAAAACTTTTTTAAGAAATACAATAACAGAAGATAGATTAAATGCTTTATCCACCATGGCAATAGAGAAGCGAATGATTGCTGATATTCCTGACTTCAACAAAAAAAGTAATTGAGGTCTTTGCACAGGCAAAACATAGAAGAATGGATTTTTTGTAAAAGTAAATCATGTTTTCTTTTCCCTGCTTCACGTGTTGCATTACATCAAACTGATGAACTTTTTATACAAAGGGATGCATGTATATATGATACATAATTACGATTTTTCGATCTTGTGCACTACCATCAAATTTTACCACCAGCCGCCACTGGTTTAATTATATGAGCTCCTTAAAGCACAAGTGGTGTAACTCCAATTTTCGTTTTTTTTAGTTAGGCATGGTACTGAGTGGGTAAAAATGTGTTCTGTTTAATGCACTAACGGTGTAACTCCTAGTTCCCATAGCAGCCGCATAGATAGCAGTACTTACTTGTGCAGTCATGGCTGCCCCCTATTAACTGACAGCACAACCGGTGCAGTTGGGAGGTACACCATTTGTGCAGTAACTTTCGTAAAGGAAGGATTTACTCTCTAGTGTTTTTATTAACAGTAACAAAACATAACTTATTCAAGGCTATTATAGTATTCTTTTTGTTAAAATGGACTCAAGTGAAGATGACAGTTGTGGAACACTAAGTATTTTGGCTGACAATGGATCAGAGGATGAATATTTGCCATCATTCTCAGACATATACAGTGAAGGTAGGAGTTTTGTTTATTTCGTTTGTTTATCATAATTTACTGCAATGATATGATTTGATTATATCACCTTATTCACAAAAAATATGTTGTTTAGGTGTTATTTCATAAAACCCCGTTTTTAATTACAATAGAGTAAGGTTATGCATCCAAACAAGAAATGTAGTTACACCGTTTTTGCCGTCAACATTTAGGCCAAAGTCGACAGACCACCTAGATTGTCATCAAAACATTTTAATAGCATATTTGACATCGTAAAAATCTTATTGTCATAAAACAAACTGCACATCTACATTTTTCTTCAGTAGTTTTAAAACACTAAACTTTGGTTTCAGACGTTGATGATCCCGATTCCATAGATGACGACAATGAAGCAGCTGCTGAAAAAGGGACACCCAATGCACCTGCTGGTGGTGAAGCAGAGGCAACTGCAGAAGGTAGGCCAAAAAGAACCCGGAAAAGACAAAGAAAGGAGTGGAAACGTGAAGAAAGGAAGAGGAAACGCTATTCTGGGAATTCTTACATCACTAGGAAGGGAAAGATCATTGCAGAGAAACAAGTTGTTACGCGCACTTTTACCCCCGAAGCCTCGGGGTGGACGATTGTGCCCGGCGTCTTTGCCCGCGAAGAGGGGCGGGGTAATTTTGATATTGTTTTTGGGCGCCACCCAGTCGTGCGCCGACAATCGTCCAGCGACCTAAACCCTGACTAGGGTTTGGTTTGGGTCGCGACACTGAAACCCGCTCAAGGAACCGAAACCAACCCAACACCGTGATCAAACTATATAACAAAAAAAAAGAAACTCACTCCACTTAGGCTTCCTTACAACTCTGTATATTAGATTCTAGTATGAACACGTATAACTTAAAGATAAAGCTTACTCTACTTACTATTTACGCCGTTGATTGTCCGTGCAGGGAAGCTCGTCGTGGTCGGGAAAATTCCTCGTCGGGCCTTATCCTTGTCGCGCCCCACACGCCGCCCTCGCCAATTTCCCTATCGCTCGACTGTCGCTCGCTCGCTCGTTCGATCGTCGTGCCTCGATTGATTATCGCACTAATTCACGCCTTCCGCTCGAATCCTGACAAGATTTCCCTAGACGTTACCGCGCGATAAAGTGTGCCGCCTTTGACGACCGCTCTCAACGTTGACTCGCTGTAATTTTCCTTCAAGACGACCACTCTTCCAATTTACGATCCCAGAAAACAAAAAGCCCTCTTCCTTTGTTCCCAGCTCTATTTATCCAAAAATCGGCGTAACGGCTCAGCTCGTTTGCGGAACCATTCCAATTCCAATTCTGGTTTTAGAACCACTGGTGTGGGACTCACTGGATTTGGGTCGAATCAGCTGTCTGCGAAACGGCCATCTTGGCTTTTTCGCCACCACTGATGTCACTCCGACATTTCCCAGTGACAGCTCGCGTCTGTGGTTATTGTTTTTGTGAGTCTTGTTTTCATGTCGTCGGACATGATACGCGGTTCGGTGTTTACATCTCGCGATCGGAACATAGTTGAGTGAATTTCTGGGAAGCTCTGCATTGGACCGCGATATATTCAGGCCGGGTGCTCGGTGTATGAGGTGCGTGGTTATCCAACCCTTAACTATTTCAGCTATCTGGAAGTGGTCACGCCCTATAACGCTGGTCGGAACGAGAAGGATCCTGTGTCGCATCTCGAAGACTTGGGTGCGACCGTTGCCGTATCTACGCTGATTGCTGCGCCACCAAAATCGGACAGTAATGGTGTCCCGGCTGAACTCACCGATGGTGGTAAGTGTGATGGATTCAGCGGCGAATGGCCAGTCCGTGTTGAAATGTATACGTTTGACCATTTCCGACTCGAATATGACGCACTTCATGACGTCATTAGTGTTGGCGTAATTTATTCGCAACTCGAAAACGTTTTGGGCATTGGTCACAAACAAATGGAAATTCGTCCCGGTGCATCATTTTGTGTTCCCTTAATACTCCTCCAGATGAAAGCGCTTTGCCACATAGTTTACAAATGAAAACCGGCCGATCGGATTCATCGACCGGCGTTGGTGGATTGCAATGCGCATTGATGTGCCAATTTAGACTTCTTGCGATGCTTGATGTCGATGATTTCCTCAGGGATGGCTCGGTGATGTTCTCCTTAAACTAGTAACTACTTATCTTTTACTTACCACTATTGAACTAGTTCCTAATCTCTACTTGATTCTACCATTCTTGCCTTCAATGATGAGTTTATATAATCCAATTCTTAAATTAAAATTTCTATTCACTTCAATTTCTTAAACTACTCTACGAGCCTCAGTGGAGTGGTGTTTGCGCTATTTACGTTTGGCGGGTGGCTCGGGTTAGACCTGCAGGCTTTTTGACCAGAGTCCTGATTGGCTTTTTGACTCAAGTCAAAGTCAATCAGGACTTTTTTTTTTTAAATTTATAAACTATTCGGTCGCAGCGAAATGCGACCGTAACAAAGTTAGCAATCTCGATTGCAAATGCAGAAAACATTGCTTTAATAAAATTACAGAGCAAGCACAAAAAAAATATTTGAGTCATTTTGGAAAATAGAGACACGCTCTGCTCAAAATGCATTCATTTGTGGTCTGGTGAAACAAGTAGTGCCAGAACGTCATCGGCCAACCACCGGTGTTAAGAATCGAAGAAGTTCTAATAAGTTTTATTTAAATGTTGCTGGGGAAAGCAAACAGGTTTGTAAAAAGTACTTTTTAGAAACCCTAAAAATCTCTGATGGGAGGATGACACGAGCCTTACAGAAGGTGAAATTTGGCGATCCTCCAGGGGACGATAAACTGATAGGCACATATATATATAAAACTATTACGTTAGATCAAAAAAAAGAGTATTGATCGAGATCTTCTAAATTTATTTATCAAAGACTTCCAGCCATTTAGTATTGTTGAAGACGCTGGTTTTTCTGGATTAATTAAGTGAATTCCTGGATATAATTTACCTTAAAAAAAAACTATTTCTGCCACTATGATACCAGCTTGTACCACAATATGCTGGAGTTGACGAAACAAATGGTGTCTGAGAAAGCCAAATCAATTTGTATCACTACTGATTGTTGGCCATCGTCGGCCACTGAAAATTATTTGCCAATCAATGGTCATTATATAACAGAAGATTTTAATTTTCGCACAGTACTAGTCAAATGCTTCAATTTTACTGGAAGGCACACAGCAATTCATTTCGCTGAAGTTATTAGAAATGCATTGGCTGAGTGGAACTGTCAGGATAAGGTATATTAAATATTTTGAAAGCAATATTTTAAAATGGAAGAAAAATAATTTCGCGAGCTACTATCCACTTATCCTTATTCAATACTACACGTATTTTGAAGTTTACATTTTAATAATGAGCTGAAAGCTTTGTTTAGTTTTATAAATACTCTTAAGAAGAATGTCTACTTATGTTTTTTGCAGGTAAACCTAGCTGTTTCCGACAACGCAAGCAATGTAACGAAAGCTTTAAGTGAGATTTTAATGTTTGAACATTATGATTGCTATGCGCACACATTAAATTTTTTCGTACAAAAGTCCCTTCGTGAACTGCAGCTTTTATTGAATAAAATAAAGGTGATAGTTACGCATTTCAAGAGAAGCTGCTCAGCATTTGAAAAGCTTTTGAAATTTCAAATTTCTTCCGGTATTACAAAACCAAAAAAGCTTATTCAGGATGTAACTACTAGGTGGAATTCTTCATAGTTTATGCTGAATCGTTTTGTGGAGTTAGAAGAAGCTGTTAGAGCTACTATGGCGCTTATAGATAAAGATTTGCCAACAATAAGTGCTAGTGAATGGGAAACTTGCAGACAATTATGCTACATACTTTGCCCGTTTGAAGAAATGACCCGATCGATGAATGGAGAGCAGTACATGACGGGGAGCTCGGTAATTGTAATTACCAGATGTTTACTTGCTGTTTGCAAGAAATTTGAGATTAATCCAAAGTATTCGAAAATAGCAAAGCACGTCATATCTTCTTTGAAGCGGGGACTTGAAGAAAGGTTTGCCAGTATTGAAGATCGCAAAAGCTTTGCATTATGTGCATTGCTGGATCCAAGATACAAGCATCATGTATTTAAAAATCAACCAAACATAGAAACCGCAAAGAATTATATTTGTGATTTAATCGTGGATTTAATAGAATGATCTAATACCGTTCCTAATCAATCAAAAAATCCGCAAAATTTATCTTGCTCGAGTAATGTTAGCGCCTGGTCAATTCTTGACGATATTATGGAAGATCAGCATCCACAGCAAACCACATCATTCTCGAAAGGAATGAAGGAACTCAATACCTATCTTGAGGAAGATGTTTTGCCTCGTTTAAAAGAAACTGGCGAAACCAATTGTATTTTAGATTGGTGGAAGAAACACCAACATGTTTATAATAATTTGGCGAAAATTTTTAAAGCTAAATGTAATATAGTGGCCACTTCCGTCCCTTGTGAGAAAATTTTCTCGAAAGCAGGTCAACTTATTAGTGACAGAAGAACACGGTTAACAACAAACGTTGAAATATTCATGTTTTTGAACGTCAATGGAAAAAATCAACTTCAATGATATGCAACATAAATTGGTTTTTAAGGATAAAATAGATAGATATAAATCTACAGAATAATACATAATAATAAACGAAATATGTTTTATTTTTTCCCAAAGAACAAGAAGAAGGTCGCAAAAAACTTTTGACAAATGCGGATGCGCGTCTCATGATAACAGAGATGAGAAAAAACAAGTGTTTAACACCTAATGATGCTGCTCTGGCAATAAATAAGTCCGTTAGCCGATGGACAGCAAGAAGAGCGCTCCACTGTATTGGATACACTGCAGCTGTTGAAAAAAATAAACCTGCATTGTTAGAGAAAAATGTGAAAGCACAGTTAAAGTTTGCCCCAGAACATAAAAATTGGACTGCAGACGACTGGAAACGGATAATCTGGTCAGATTAATCAAAATTTAATCGTTTTCAGTCCGATGGTAAGCAGTATTGTTGGCACCGACCTGGAGAGCATGCAAAGATACCATGTTAAGCAAACAGTCAAGCACGGTGGAGGAAACGTCATGGTATGGAGTTGTTTCACATGGTGACATGTTGGACCGCTGCAAAAAATTGATGGGGTAATGAGAACTGCTGCTACCTACACTGCACCGCTTCTGTCAGATGCAAAAACTTACTAATCGATAAGTGACGCTAAAAACTTTAAAGGCGTTTTTCTCGAAACGGAGGGGTGTTGCGGTCTAGTATTTTAAGGATCGAATATCCTTGACGTCTTCTACTTGTGTGCCAAATTTCATCCAAATCTGAGACTACAAAGTCGGAGCCTCTCCTAGTTAGATGATAATCAATTTACCTTTGAACATATTTTTATAATGACAATGGTTAATGGAAAGATCTACAATGCCGCCACGGGTACAAAATCTACAAATATGTGTTATATTTGTGGAGCAGCTTCCAAAGATTTGAACGATCTTGATTCAAAAAAGAAAGTCGATGATAAGGTTCTTGAGTTCGAACTTTCAATCTTACATGCCAGAATACGTTTTCTTGAAAGTATTTTGCATTTGGCCTATAAACTACCTGTTCGCAAATATCGCAAACAAAAAACTGCATCTGAAAAAGCTACAGAAAATGAGAGAAAACGCGATATCCAGGAGAGGTTTCGCGTAGAGACCGGATTGTTACTGGTTAGGCCAAAAGCTGGATTCGGCAACACGAATGATGGAAACACCAGTCGAAGATTTTTTGAAAATCCACATTGAGCAGCAGGAATAACAGGCAGCAGGAATAACAGGCATCAGTTACTAGTTAATTTTCAGATTAAGGGTGATATTAGAAGCAATATCCAGTGGCTACGAAATAAATATCGAAAAATTCGAGAAATACACATTCGACACTGCCAAACTGTATGTAGAACTTTACTCATGGCACCCAATGACTCCGACCATGCACAAGATATTAATGCATGGTGGAATTATAATAAAAAATGCATTACTGCCAATAGGTCAACTATCAGAGGAGGCCGCAGAGGCCCGAAATAAACACTTCCGGTCATATCGCCAAAATTTTACGCGCAAATTCACAAGAGAATCTTGTAACCTAGATATATATAACAGACTACTTTTAAGTTCTGACCCCTTATTGAGCAGTATGAGACGAATAAAAAGAACAAAAATTGAAGACGTTTTTACCGGAGACCATTGAATTATTAATGCTCGCTGAGCCTAATCCATCCGATCCAATGAAAAGTGAGGAAGAAAATGATTCTGAAGAAGAATTATAGTTAAAAAAGTATGATATAAACTTTTTAATGAGGTGTACTTTTTCTAATAATATGTAATATAATAAGTTGTATTAAGTTATTTTTGAAATAAATGTTATTTCTATAACAAGAACACGTAGTTTTAATTAAAAAATAAATTTAAAATAATAAAAATCCTAAAAATAATTTCGGCCGCCTAAATTGATCAAATACCCCTATATGCGACGGCTCAATGAAAAAATTGCGTGGATGCATAGCACAGCACACGCCACTTGTGTCAAAAAAAATTTAAAATCTCGAATTGCGTTTGCTTATGAGCACTTGCAAAAACCGTTGATTTTTTTGGAAAATTGTGCTTTGGAGTCACCAGTCAAAGTTTTGTCGGTTCGGATCTGACGGTAAGCGGTACGTATGACGTTCTTTAAACATGCAGCACCATCCAAAGTGCACTTTGAAGACCGTTAGGCAGGGCGGTGGGAGTGTGATGGTGTGGGCTGCCTTCTCTTGGTACGACGCACAGTGGTCCCAATTGCAAATCTAGCTGGACGAAATTGATTTTTATTATTATTTTAAATTACCGTAATGACTATTTTATTGTGATTCTAGATAGGTGACAATACTAGATCTAGAATATATTATTCAAAAAAAAACAATGGATGAATAGAAATGAGAGCAGGTAAACTCATAATTTGTTGGACGATCATTTACCTGTAGGACTGATGATCCGTTTAGTTTTAATTTTCAATGGATACAATTACCTAAGGATCAAATTACTGGCTTGAGTCATTAATAGTACAAGACTATATGAGCTGAATTTAATATTTTGCAGCTAGTTAACTTCTTGATTTCCTGGCCAACTTTGAAACTGAAGCTATACACTCTCTTTTTATAAGTTGTAACAAAAATAGTAGGCCCGCAATTAAAAACAACGTCGAGTTACGTCGTCTAAATATATTTAATACTTAGTAGACCTCTTTTGAAGTATTTCTGTAAAAGTTTCAGGACCAACTACAACCAACTAGCTATTATATAATTGTTTTAGTAATGGAAGGTCAGTTCTCGCGAAGAAAACTTTTTGAAATTTGGCGAAACGAGAAGAGCTTTTCTAAAAGGAAAGAACGTATTTTCGATTATATTGTGGAAAAATGTTCTTTAGAGGATTCAAGCAGTTCCTTTTTTGATCATCTTAAAGATAATTCAACCGCATTTTGCTATCAAATCCAAAAAAATGGGTTGAAAGCAGGTACTGCATTAAGTACTTCTTGAAGAAAAACAACGAATGGCTTAACGGCAAAATATCATTTTGTCAAAAACAAAGTTCAAAGAAACGAGGAACTGTCGGTCGCCGCTCTAAAAATTTCACTGAAAGTAGCGATAAATCCCGCAAAAGAAAATTAAAGCCTTTGATTGAGAGCAACAGCACAAATGAGTTAGTTCTTGCTGCCCAGATGAAGCTACGAGCAGATGGCAAACGGGATGCTGCAACATTAGTAAGAATATTATCCAGTGATTCGCTGAATTTACCCACGAAAATCAAGAAATCTTATCAAAGTCCACATGATAAGCTTCCCCAAAAAGTCTCGAAGGTAGAGGCATTATCCTTTTTTGTGGATAAGAAGTTTTCAAAATAACAATTAATTTCTTTGCGACAAGTTAGCAAGGCACATAATGCAGACATTTTTCCTAACTATTCAATACTTCTTTCAACAAAAAAGGAATGCTATCCTGAAAATATTCATATAACTGAGCTCTCCGGAGAAATTTCGTTACAGGCACTACTCGATCATACAATACAACGTTTAGTAACAGTGTTAATAGAAATATCGGCCGCCTGTTCTTTTGAACTGCGCCAAACATGTGGCAATCTACGGAATGCCGGTAGGTCCTTCTAGCGTAAATATTGTCATCCTATCTGAGTATAACTTCTTTTTAGTGAGAAGAAGTTTATATCTTTAGAGGAGTATAGGAGAAGACGCTCTTCACGTGGCCAGCACGATGAGACAACAGTAATCTCATCGCATACTCTACATTCATTATCCGATCCAGATTCATTACAACAGCCCAAAAGGAAGTTCTACAGCAAGTGCAAGTAGGTGCGAAAACAAGTTCTAAAGTGAGTGTTATTTTCAAATGGGGCTGCGATGGATCTAGCGGGCAAATCCAATACAAGCAGTTATTTTCGGTGACGGAAGAAGGTGTGGACGATGGTTTTATCTTTGTTGCATCTATTGTTCCTTTACGGATGGAAACTTATAGCGATGTGAATGGCTGTGTCGCTGAAGGGAAAAAATATTTTGTGGCAAAATCCGCTGCCTTCGTCTACGAAGTTTTGTCGACCAATAAAAGTATTATTGAAGAAAGAGTGTGCAGAACTCATCATAAGTGAGGTCAACAGTATTAAAAGGCAAATACCGGCTCTACAGCCAACTGTGGTAGTGTTTGAAGGCCGTGAAATATCTTTCACACAGGAGCTTGCTTTGATCATGATTGACGGTAAAGTGTGCAGTGTACTCGCTGGTCAGGCAAGTCAAAATTGTCACATATGCTGATCGACTCTCACACAAATGAACAACCTTGCCTTGGTAAGAAATAAATCGAAAAATGAGGAAACTCTTAGCATGAGGCTATCGAGTCTTCACGCTTGGATCAAGTTCTTCGAATGTATTCTGCATATTTCGTATAGGCTGGATATAAAATCGTGGCGTGTAAAAAAAGAGCTTAAGAATCAGGTCGAGGAGCGTAAAAGGTATGTTCAGAATCGTTTGAATAAGGAAATGGGTCTTCTTGCCGATATACCAAAGCCAGGATATGGATCAAGTAACGATGGTAACACAGCGCGTAGGTTTTTCGAAAACTCCGCTCTGGCATCGATAATAACTGGCGTAGAAGAAGAGTTAATTCGGAGATTCGGAGTCATTTTGAAAACGATTGCAAGCGGATTCAGCATAAATACAGTGGAATTTGAAATATATTGTTTCAAAACCGCTGACTTATATGTGCAAAAATATCATTGGTATTATATGCCACAAAGTGTACACAAAATTCTCATACATGGTACACATATGATAAAGGAAGCTGTACTTCCAGTTGGAATGATGTCTGAAGAAGCACTTGAGCAACGAAATAAAGACTGTAATGTAGACGACTTGTTGGCAGCTCTGCTGCAATGCCTCATAAAAGTTCGCAGATCCGGAGCGACCTGTGACGGTTGGCAGCATTTAGCGGAAACGAGGACTTTTTGACAGAGAGAGAGAAAACCTGTTGACAGAAGTGACAGAACTGAGCCACGAAAATACACGTTTGAAATATAATCAGTTACTTGAGTTGAAAAATAAACTGAGATTACAACTCAGGTGTGGGGTCCGCCCAAAATCCGGGAAACAGAAGACCGATCCAGAAAAAAGACGCCGCTGCTGCCGACGGATGCACACAGACGCCGCTGCTGCCAACAAAATCGAGAACACGCTGCCACTGCTGACCATGCCGAAAAAAGACGCCATCGCGGCCAATAAACCTCTGCCGAATGAAGAAAGGATGGCTACACGAGCAACAAAGAAGGATGCGGCAGATACGACACGAGATGTCCAGGTAATTGATACAACTTCGGCCTTCATAAAAGATGTCTATGAGGATGCTGCTGAAAGTTTTGCCACTGCTGCCCCAGATGTCTCGAGAAGGAAAAACTTAGACGACAGCCACGTCGTCGCCGCTGCCAAAGCCACCCAGTTGAACCTGGAATTGTTAACAGCGGACAAGGAACTTGAGCTCCTCATGAAGAGGAAGCAGATTTTGGAGTTGAAAAGGGCCATTCAGGAGATGGAACACCTGGAGGTGAGACCTGCTGAAGAAACTTACGAACTGAACGACGTCCAAGTAGTCGTCAGCCCATTCACGGGGGACGACGGCTACGACATAATGACATTTGTCAGTGATTTAGAGGCAGCCTTAGAAATGACGAGACTAAGCGAAAAGGCTAAGCTCATGAGCCTGCGACGTCAACTGGCGGGCACGGCTGCCATTTTCCTGAAGACAACGCGTGCAGCCACTTACGAACAATTGAAGTATGAGCTTATCGAGGAATTCGGCCGAAGTTGCCCGACCCAGGAAGTATACAGGAAACTGCAGCAGAGGCTTTGGGACCCTCGTACTGAGACACTGCAGCGGTATGTCCTGGAGATGCAGATGCTTGCCAGGCGCAGCCGAGTCACGGAGATAGAGGTCATCAGCTTCGTCATTGACGGACTGAAGCTGCCTGCGGCGGAAACTTGCCTGCTGTTAAGTGCCCGAACTCTGAAAGAGTTGAAACATTCCCTAGAGCTGCATGAGAGACGTCTCTTTAGTTCGCGAGCAACAATCACTGCTGCCCCCAGAAGCCGCCTGAGACAAGAAGTCCGATTGGAGTCACCGATGCCCGACCGATGCCACTGATGTCTACCGCTAGTCCCGACGAGCAACCGCGGTGTTATAATTGCTCGAGGATGGGACACTACCAGTCGCAGTGCCCTGATGAAAAGAGGCCCCCCGGATCGTGCTTCAGATGCTGGAAAGTAGGACATCAACACCGGGAATGCCCGAATCCAAAGAGGATTTCTGCCCGTGCGCCGCTTCCGATCGCTGAACGAAGAAACGCTCACCCACACGTGGTTGGAAAAGTCACAACCGACCTGGATTCCGATGACGACGAAGACCCGATGCCGAAGACGTCCATATTGAATAGGGTAAGTGTTGTTCATGCTTTTGCTACTGGCCAATGCACACAAATTACCACGTGTCTGTCCCTTTTTGATACCGGCAGCCCCGTTAGCTTTATCGCGAGATCGCTCGTCCAACAACCGCTGCCCACCAAACTTAGGCCCACGAGGTACCGAGGTTTGAGAAACGTCGTCATCCAAATATATGCCCAAGTGAAATGCCGCCTTGAGTACCACTCAACTATTAAGGACATCCAGCTGTTAGTGCTGCCCGATGCTGATATGCAAATACCCCTAGTTTTAGGTCGGGATGTATTGGAAATTTTTGATTTAGAGTTGAGATTAAGCAAAAATGCTGTCAAGAAGAACTTATGCCCTAGGTGTACAAAAATTCCCAATAAACTAAATTGTGCCTGCACTGGTAACAGTATGCCTCGTCTTTTATTTCCCGCTGACAACAACTGTCAGGATCAAGTTCTAAAAGATGACTTTAGTAAGCGGGCAGTGACACGCCCAAAACTTTAGCCCAGTAGCCCCAGATTTCCAAATGACCCTTCCAATACTGAAGCCGCCTCTCGGCCCCCTCCGCCCACTGTTTGTAAAGTAAAGGAGGAGCTTGACATTAGCCTGCTCCTAACAGAAGATCGTCACCGAGTCCTCCTTGATATCATCCAAAACAGCTATGTTGTGCGGGTGGGCAATAAGTGTCCCCCATCAAAATATGAAATGAAGATCTGCCTCACCAATGATGCCCCTTTCCACTGTCCACCTCGGCGTCTGTCCTACTATGAACGGACTGAAGTGCGAAAAATTGTAGATGAACTTATGTCCAAGGGAATTATCAGACCTAGTCAATCGCCTTATGCTTCGGCCATTGTTTTGGTAAAGAAAAAAAAGCGGCGAACTAAGAATGTGCGTAGACTATCGCACCCTTAATAAGGCAACAGTCCGAGATAATTATCCACTTCCCTTGATTGAAGATTGCATAGAGTACCTAGAGGGAAAAAGATATTTCTACACTTTAGATCTGAAGAACGGATTCCATCATGTGAGCATGGCCCCGACGTCGGTTCAATATACCTCCTTCGTGACGCCTGATGGACAATATGAATATGTAAAGATGCCCTTCGGTCTTAAAAACGCCCCTTCGGTCTTTTAGAGATTTATTTGTAATGTCTTCAGAGATCTGCTGGAAAAACGAAAGATCGTCATATATATGGACGATATTCTGATTGCCTCTGCCACTTATGAAGAACACCTCGAGTTACTTAGACAGGTCTCAGAGCGAGTATCCGACCATGGCCTCGAGCTTAGGATCAATAAATGCCGATTTGGACATGAAGAAATTGAATATCTAGCATATGTAGTTAACACTTCTGGTATCCGACCAAGCGACGCTCATATAGAAGTCATTAAACAATACCCCGTGCCGACAAACCTCCGAGAATTAAAAGCATGCTTAGGCCTCTTTTCCTATTTCAGGAAATTTATTCCATCCTTTTCTAGAATAGCCAGACCCCTGCTGTCCCTTACCCGAGAAGTTGTAACCTACGATTTCACTAAGGAATGCGTGGAAGCCTTCCGAGAATTACGAGACCGATTGACTGCTGCCCCGCTGTTAGCTATTTTTTGTGCTAAAAGAGAAACTGAATTGCATTGTGATGCCAGCTCCTCAGGCTTCGGTGCTGCCCTGCTGCAGAAGCAAGATGACCAGAAGTTCCACCCGATACTCTTCTTTTCCAAGGCTACAACCGCAGTCGAGTCTAGATATCACAGCTTCGAACTTGAGACGTTAGCCATCATTTATGCCTTACGACGCTTCCGAGTTTACTTGCAAGGTATACCCTTCAAGCTTGTGACCGATTGCAATTCCCTGGCTTTAACTCTAAGTAAAAAACATATAAACCCTCGGATCTCGAGATGGGCCCTGGAATTGGAAAACTATAATTACACCATCCAACATCGCGCCGGAACACTTATGGGACATGTCGACGCTCTTAGTAGATGCCATTCCGAAAATGCCCAGTCCTCCGAACACCCTACGTCATTTCATAGTGCCAATGATGCCCGCGGTAAGCTGTCTCGTCCTTATGACAACCCTTTGCTCGGTACTACAAATAGTGAAACTAAGGAAGATGACAACCTGATTTTGACTCGTACTCCTGATCGCCCCTCTGAACTGATGAAACCTACCAGTGATTCTTTCTGCCTTGCTGCCTCAGTTGAAAGCGAGGAACTAGATTTCTGCATCCAAGTTACTCAAAACCGTGATGAACGAATCAAGACCCTCCGAGACCAACTTGGTATAAGTCCAGTCCCCGGATACGAACTGATCGACGGATTAGTTTTTCGGGACAACTCCCTTGGACACCTGCAGCTATATGTCCCTCAAGAAATGGAAAACCCTATCATCCGAATCAGCCATGAGAAAATAGGTCACCAGGGAACTGAAAAAGTCTGTGAAGACCTGAAAAAGCACTATTGGTTTCCGCACATGAGGAATAAAGTAGATGATTTCATAAAAAACTGCATCAAATGCATTATGTATTCAGTCCCTCGAACCAATCAGGCGAACCTGTACAATATCCCGAAGGAACCTCAGCCCTTTGACACGGTCCATGTAGATCACTTTGGCCCCTTACCATCAATTAGCTCCAAGAGGAAGCACATACTTTTGGTAGTAGACGGATTCACTAAATTCGTGAAACTGTATCCCGTAAGATCCACGAGTACCCGAGAAGTAATATGTTGCCTTGAAAAATATTTCAGCTATTATAGCTGTCCTAAACGAATCATTTCTGACCGCGGCTCCTGTTTCACTTCTGCAGAATTTAGTCGCTATTTAGCCAAGTGCAGTGTTGCCCATGTACAAGTTGCCACTGCTTCTCCTCAGGCAAATGGACAGGTCGAAAGAGTTAACCGTGTCATAAAGGGAATGCTTGGGAAACTGAGTGAACCGCTGAACCATGCCGATTGGTGTCAGAAGCTACAGATGGCTGAGCATGCTATCAATAACTCCATTCACAGTTCCACTAAACAGACGCCCAGTATGCTCCTGTTCGGTATTGAGCAACGGGGAGAAATCGTTGACGCCCTCGCTGAATTTCTGCAAACTAAGCAACCGGAGAAGCCTGGTCGTGACTTAGGCCCCCTTAGAGCTGAACCCTCCTTTGCTATAAAGAAATCACAGGACCGCAATCTTCTGCAATTCCAGAAACACCATACGCCTGCAAAAATATTTAATGAAGGCGACTATGTAGTAATCAAAAACGTTGATACCACTGCTGGCACAAACAAGAAGTTTATCCCGAAGTACCGCGGCCCCTTTGTTATCCATAAATCCTTGCCTAATGATCGTTACGTTGTTCGCGACGTTGAGAATTGTCAACTATCCCAAATTCCCTACGATGGGGTCCTCGAGGCTGCCCGGTTAAAGCACTGGATTGTCCCCAGGAAAGACACGCGACAGGCCGAAGCATGAGCAACACTTGCTGTAGAAATAAGGAAATTTAGCCTTTAGTATATATTATTGTATATTCTTCAAATATTTACCCGCTGTCACCCACATGTAAGTCTTGCTGTCCAGCTGTTAGCCGTGTCAATGCTGCCAACAAGACACGAAATGGTCGCGGTCGACCATATGTCAGATCGGCCGAGTTGTAGACGACTTGTTGGCAGCTCTGCTGCAATGCCTCATAAAAGTTCGCAGATCCGGAGCGACCTGTGACGGTTGGCAGCATTTAGCGGAAACGAGGACTTTTTGACAGAGAGAGAGAAGAACCTGTTTCGGATTTTCATAATACTGCGCATGCGCGCCATTTATGCTTTATAAGTGTGTATGCAGGCAAGCCGGTGTCTTGAGTTGCTTTCTCTCACCAGTTAGAGTACCGCCCTGTAACAACTCGGACACGCGGCTCCCGCACTTTTCCAGTCAAATAAATTACATAAAAATACAGTCCACAGTTTAATTCAAATCTCCCATCCTATCCGATCAAAAAACCACAAACATTGGTCCGTCGAGCCGGATACGGTATAAAAATAGAACAAAATCAGTGAGGATCGGATGTATTAGAAACAAAGTGAAAGTGCAAAGTGCAAAGAATTTTCTCATGTTCTCGTGCAATCGCCAGATATTGCCGAGATAAAGCTGCGTGTTCGGCAGGGAGTGAACTAACTGATTAAAGAAGGGCGTGTGGCGCATTTGAATCAACCTGCATCGCTGAGCTGCATCGTTCGCTTGTTACGAGCTGCTCTACAGGACATATTATAGAAAGGCGTTTGGCGCGTCTATAATAATATCAACTGAATCTGATAGCTGGCAGCCATTTCGCAGGTTCAAGCCGAGCGTCATCCTCGCACGTCTCTCATCTCACCACGCGGCTGCGAACAATCATCGACGCTGCCGCTACGCCAAAATCAAGTCACCCTCGCACGTCTCTCATCACACCACGCGTCTGCTAACAATCATCGACGCTGCCGTTACGCCAAAATCAAGTCACCCTCGCACGTCTCTCGCCTCACCACGCGTCTGCTACAGTCATCGACGCTGCTGCTACGCCATCGAGTCTGCTGGTATTGTTGTCTCGCTCCATCGTTAGATCTCGATGCTTCCCGCATGTATACACGATTAAGGTTTTCTAGTATATAAGTGCACAATATAATAGAATCTTAATTATTTTTACATTCAAAATATCGTGCGTGTGTACCAGTAATAGACTCTTTTAAATTTATTCGTGCAATTATCGAGCGCTCGACCTACGAATAGTTGTAATTCTAATTTCAAGTGTTCGTCGAACGGAATATTGTGACTCGGAGTCGGTGTTGGTTTTGGCAGCTGTAGCTAGCAAGCGAACACACAAAGCAGCAACTAGATTGCCTTGTTCGCATTATCATAAATTTGATAATAGCGCACTTGATATCGGGATTTTCTTTCGTTACTTCTGGTCGCCTTATAAATCCCCTTTTTTTTTGAGAGTCGTTCCTGCTTCCATTGAAACTTTTTATTGTGGAGCTATTTTCCTTGTCGTAATAAGTCCGTAATGGAGCAATTTTATGAAGCTCAAAATCAGCTTTTAGCGAAAATCAATGGCTTAAAACAAAAATATGACGAACAAGAACCCTCGAAAAAAGATAAATTTTCATTAAATAATTTCATAGCGAGACTTCAAATATATTCGGATACTTTTCGACACCAACATGAGAAAATTCTCAAGAACAAAACCAGGAAATCCGATGATAAGTATTTTATTGATGATATTGCTTCCAAAGCTGAAGATGCCTATTATGAGGTAAAGACTGATTTTGACCGACTTTTAACTGTGCTTACACACGATGGTGCATCCTCCGACTTGAATCAATCAAATAGCTCTCAACATCAAGCTGTATATTCGCAATCGCATCTACCGACAATTACTATTGCTGAATTTTCTGGAAAACAAGAGGATTGGGAGAACTTTCGAGATCTATACCGTTCTGTCATTTATCATGATGAGACATTAAATAACGCTCAAAAATTCTATTATTTAAAGTCATATTTGAAGGGAAAAGCATTAGAAATTGTGAAAGGTTATGATATCTCTGCGAATAATTACCTTACTGCATGGGAAGCCTTGACAGCTTATTATGAAAACAAGAGACGCTTAACCAATAGATATCTTCATGATCTTTTGTCAATTAAGCCTCTTAAAATAGCGACTTCTACCTCTATGAGCAAGTTGCTAAAAAGTGTGGTCGATCCCCTAGATTCGCTGGCAAAGATAGGTCGCACGGCTGAGCTCTTAAAGGACGATATAGCTGTCTATCTAATCTCGAGTAATTTTGATAGTGAGACACAGATGGATTGGCAGAAGGAGTTAAGCGACACTGTCGAGCCTCCTTCCTTGCAAAAGATTCGTAAGTTTGTTCACGAGCGTATCGCAACACTAGAGTCATATGAGCTCACGCCAAAACCAACTCCATCTTGCCCCACACCGACGTCAAAAAAAGGATACAATCCTGGGCCTACCAAGCCACAGTCAAACCATGTAATTAATGATAGTTCTTCTCCAACTATGTGTCCTTTTTGTGCTCAAAACCATAAATTATTTATGTGTCCCTCCTTTAAGAAGTTAATGAACGTAAGGATTTCGTTTGTAAAAATCACCTCTGCATCAATTGCCTTCGTAAGCACTTGGTTAAGGATTGTTCATCAACGTATACTTGTCGCTATTGCCATCGTAAGCATAATTCACTGTTGCACATCATCAAGAAACCTCAAGGTCAACATGATTCAAATCCTCAACGATCTTCAGTTGAGCCTTCCGAACAAACTACTAGCCTCGCACACTTTCAGGAAGAAAAGACGCCTGAACAATCAGTGTGTAATCATACAGGAATAAATCACTCGCGCAGTGTTTCCCAAACCGTAGGGGTATTATTAGCTACTGCCTTGATTCGAGTAAAGGGTAGCAATGGATTAGAAGTTCAAGCTCGAGCTCTGATCGATCCATGTTCCCAAGTATCGCTTATCTCCGAATCTCTGTGTCAGAGATTGCAGTTGAAACCTCGCCGCGTGCATGTACCGCTCAAGGTCACCGGAGGTTCTCTTGCCGCCACAATAGCAAGTCAGCTGAGGTTACTATTAAACCTCATTTCTCATCGTTTTACTCGAGTAAGGTTGAAGCACTTGTGATCTCGAAGATATCTTCATATGTTCCCCCTTCAATGAACACGTCTCATGTGTTACCTCATTTGGAAGGACCGCGCTATTGAAAAAAGGATGCTTCCCTCTACGAAAATATCAAGCTAATCATTCGGAAATACACGACGATATTCCTAAAGAGTTTTTAGCTGTAAATGCAAAATCCTTCAAGAACAGCGAAATGGAATTCTCAGTATTGGGTCTTTCATGGAATCCTTCCGAGGACGTATTTTATTTTAATACCCTTCCGATTCAAAAGACTCCAAAATTAACGAAACGTATAATTTTGTCTCGAACAGCTAAGTTGTTTGACCCACTTGGTTGGTTAGCTCCCATTATTATCAATGCCAAGATATTGATGCAAATCTTGTGGCAAGAAAAGAAAGAGTGGGATGAAGAAATATCCCCTGAGCATCAAAAATTTTGGTCAAAATGGGAGGCTGAACTTCCAAAAATAGATCTCATTAAAATTCCACGATGGAATAATTATTCACCTCTAGCCGATATTTTCGAAATTCATGGCTTTGCCGATGCGTCTAAACTGGCCTATGGCGCCTGTTTATACTTGAGAATTGTTAGCCAAAACCAAGTTAGTGTAGCATTAGTAACAGCCAAAAGCAAGGTGGCTCCGTTGAAACAATTATCTATCCCACGATTAGAACTTTCGGCCGCCTATTTGCTCGCCAAATTGGCAAAACACTATTTAAAAACCTCTAAGATAAGTATCACTTCTTCGCAACTCTGGAGTGATTCCACTGACGTACTCCAGTGGCTGAAAAGCCACCCCTCACGATGGCGACCTTTTGTTGCCAATCGATGCTCTAGTATTCATGAGGACATGCCTGACGATCGATGGCATTACGTTAAATCAAAAGATAATCCAGCTGACATTGTCTCTCGTGGGTGCACAGCTGCTGGATTAATTGAAAACACTTTATGGTGGAAAGGGCCCTCTTGGTTAATGCAAACCAAGAGATCTTGGACATTGATGAGAGACGATCCAGTTGAAGTAAGTGAGACTCCACCAGAAGAAAACTCTTCAAAGCCTGTTATTCATGTGACAGTTCGTCCTCGTTATGACTTTGACCTAATTCATAAAATCTCTTCCCTGGACAAATTATTGAGAGTCATGTCATACTGTCTCAGATTCATCCTTCGGCTTTTAAATTGTGTTGCATTCAGAAGGCAAACCCAGAGAAAGAATTTCATTACGATCTTACAGAACTATGTGGAGTCAAATGTCCAGCATAAAAGACTGTACGATACTACAAGACTGGATACTTTGTTGTTAAAAGTCGATTATTATCTAAAATCAAACCTTGCATCTCGTGTTCATAGCCTATCGTTCATAAAACCCGAAATCAAATGTAGAACTCTTCTCGTACAACCCTGTGAGTTGAGCAGTGCTCGTGCCTTTATTGTATATCTTCATCAGATTGTTCATTTTGCTGAAATACGCTCTTATCTGAAAAAGGATTAAAATTACCTAAGTCGAGTCAAATTTTAAGATTAAATCCCTTCATGGACGGTGACTTGATTCGAGTTGGAGGGAGATTGGTAAATTCACAATTACCACATGATAATAAGTATCCTCTCTTGTTCCACCCCAGTGATGATTTCGTACAAATGTTGATTCGTCAAACGCATCTCGACACTTTTCATGGAGGTACGCAACTTACACTAGGAACCTTGCGGCTACAATATTGGATTTTGAAAGGACGTATCGCCGTTAAATCTTTTATGAAACGATGCCATAAATGCAAACTCTATTCAAAAAAGAGTTGTAGTGAATTAATGGGAAACTTGCCTCTTAATCGTACTCTACCCTCAAAACCATTTAGTATCTCTGGTGTCGACTACGCCGGCCCAATTAAGGTTCGGTTGGCCAAGGTCAGAGGCAATGCCACTCAAAAGGGATATATAGTTGTCTTTATATGTTTCTCAACTCATGCGGTTCACCTCGAAGTAGTTGAAGATTACAGTAGCGCTGCTTTCATTGCAGCGTTCCATCGGTTCATCTCTCGAAGAGGCCAGTGCTCTGAATTACATAGTGACCAGGGAACAACATTAGTAGGTGCTGATTCTGAACTAAGGCAGATGTTCCAAGGCGCTGTAGAATGGTCTGAGAAAATAAAGATCCAACTCTCCATAAGCGGCACTCATTGGCACTTTAATCCTCCAGGTGCCCCTCACTTTGGTGGTTTATGGGAAAGTGCTGTAAAACCAATGAAATACCATGTATATCGTATGATTGGAGATCAGCCTTTAACCTTCATTGAATACTCTACCTTGCTGTGTCGCATTGAGGCTATCTTAAACTCAAGGCCTTTGCTGCCTCTGAGTGATGATATTTCAGATGTGAATCCACTAACGCCTGCTCATTTTTTGATACAACGTTCTTCGTATCTAATTCCTGAGCCTGACTACCACGATCAGAAAATTCCTTTGAGCAAACGATGGGAGTTGTTGACTCAGATAACTCAACATTTTTGGGACAGATGGTCAGCTGAATACCTTACGTCGCTACAAGTTCGTACAAAATGGACTCAAGTGCAAAAAGCTATACAGGTAGGAGATTTGGTCCGAATAAAAAACGAAACAACTTTCCCCGGTAAATGGCCCTTAGGCATCGTTAAGGAAGTTCATCCTGGGAAGGATGGGCTAGTTAGAGCTGCTACGATACGAACCACCGATTCGGAGCTTAAGCGTCCGGTCGTAAAGCTCGTGTTATTGGAACGCGCTAGCGAGAGCAAGTAATATTTAACTCGTTTTTCTTTTACTGGTTACTTTTAGAAAACTAAGTTATATTAAGATTAATAACATTAGTGTTATAACAAGATAAACTCATTAAATAAATAAAAAAAAATTAATAATAAATTTATATTTAAGATTTTGAATTATGTTACAATGATTATGTTCTTTTTTGTCTAAACATGAAATGTAAAACGTTCTTTTGTTATTATTCATCCGATGGACGGATGAAAAGGGGGAGAATGTTTCGGATTTTCATAATACTGCGCATGCGCGCCATTTATGCTTTATAAGTGTGTATGCAGGCAAGCCGGTGTCTTGAGTTGCTTTCTCTCACCAGTTAGAGTACCGCCCTGTAACAACTCGGACACGCGGCTCCCGCACTTTTCCAGTCAAATAAATTACATAAAAATACAGTCCACAGTTTAATTCAAATCTCCCATCCTATCCGATCAAAAAACCACAAACACAACCTGTTGACAGAAGTGACAGAACTGAGCCACGAAAATACACGTTTGAAATATAATCAGTTACTTGAGTTGAAAAATAAACTGAGATTACAGTAAATACATTCGAGAACATCACACCCGTAAATTTTCAAGATTGGACACAATGACGGATTTAATCCACATGCTATTGATTTCATCAGATCCTATGATAAGCAGCCTTCGAATCAAACGACAGAAGAAAAGCGAAACTATATACCTCTGGGGGTATTGAGATTGCTGCAAGTTTTTGAAGGCGAGATTGAGGAATCTACAAAAGACGGCGGTGAAGACGGTGAATAAAGTTTTATTCTAATAAGATTTTGATAATATATAATTGTGTGAATTGTAATATACCAAATAATAATAATATAAATATTTGAATAATTTGTTACTCTCTTATTTCTTTAATAATTTTCGATTCCAAAAGATTTATAATATGGATTTCAATCAGTTTGACTTTGGTCATTCAGCTTGGCTCAAAATGAATTGAGTTACACACCGCGCAAAAGACTTTCAAAAATTATCAGCTGCCGAAGTAATTGTCGAAGACTTACATTAACTCTTTCGAGGCAGACAGGCATACAGACGAAGAAACATACATGACACTACTTACCATTGTAAAGAAAATACATCAAGTAATTCAAATTCAGCTAAATCAATCAAAATTCACGCACTATAAAGTCAAACGTAATTTTGTCCAGCTAGATTTGCAATTGGGACCACTGTGCGACGTTGGCCCCAAACATAAAATTGAGACAAGAATGGATCAGCACGTTTACAAAAACATCATTTTTAACACAATGATGCCATTTGATGGTGTTTTATGCATGACAATGACCCAAAACACACTTCGCGCACAGTGAAGGGATGCTTGGAGGAGAACCGAATTGATATTCTAAAATAGCCAGCCCAATCACCTGATCTCAATCCCATTGAGAATTTGTGGAACGATGTCGAGGAGCATATTCACATAGTAAAACCTCAAAATATGGCCGATTTCTGGACCGAAATTTAAAAAGCTTGGTTCGCAATTCCGAGGGAACGTTGTATGACCTTGACCGAGAGCCTACCGCGGAGATACGCTGCTGTCATCAAAAATCAAGGATATCCGACAAAGTATTAAATTATTGCATTTAAATTTGTTCTTTGTTATATTTTTTGGCATTATAATAAACAGTTTTTATTTTGTGCTAAATTCGTGTCCAGCTTTTTTCATCTTATTCACAACTAAACTCAAATAAAAAAGCATGGGAAGTCAATAACCACATGAAACCAACATGACATAATCATCACATCGTGGGAAAAACTCAGGAAAAAATTGGAATGAATAACATTTAACAGTAGAAAATATTTGCACTTGAAAGTGACAGATACCAATTGTGCTAAACTCGTGACCACCACTGTGCATATATATATGTATATATTATAAATATATTATTTATTTATTTATTAAGAATTTGCCTTACAGACTAACATAATCCAATTACAAGATAATAAAAGGGAAGAAAAAATGTAAAAATTAAAGAAAAGAAATACATGGTATAGTTAGTTGGTTAAACTACGATAATAAGTTAAAGAACACTTTACATTCTGCTTATGAATGTAGAGTGAGTGAGGAAACGGACCAAGTTGCAGAGTATTGTGGTTTCGAGGGAGTCGCAACATCGGCGAATGGTACAAAATCTCAGTCCGAGCATATGGAACTGTGAATATGATGTCAGATCTGGCAGGGCGCTCTGAAGTACGATTCTCAATCAGAGAGGTTAAAAATTATAGTATCGTCCCACTCCCCTACCAAATTCATAATTTAAGCTTACACGTGTCGTATGTCGACGACCCATTCCGACATCCGTTCAACTGAATATTCATATTTCATATAACTGCAATTCTTGCAGTCACATTTTGCACATTCTTGAAAATAGTAAATTGGATCACACCTGAACAAAGTTGAAGCGCGTGTATTTTTGCCGAATCAGGTGTTTTCGCCAATTCACTTAACTTTCAAGTTAAGTGAAGTACATTTTATCCGACAGTCGATCGCGACGCGTTGATTGAAGCTCGGCAAAACAATTATGGAAAATAAAAGAATTGTCGACGGAAGAAGTGTTTTTTATTCACTTTTGAAAACCTACGACTTTAATTGTTAAACTCTGATGGTGGTGAAGCCGAGACAGAAAGCACTCATTTAAAAGAAGTCTGCGGGATTGCAAAGTAGGAGTTTGTAGCAAGGAAAGGCGCTCCTCATATGGCATATATGTAATATTAAATTTAAAGATGAGGAAACGAGTGAATTTGTGATGTACTGATTCAATCATAGAATCTAGATATTGATAGTGTGGTGAACATACTTGCGAGCAATACTCAAGAATTGGTCTAACAAGGAAGAAATGCCAGTAAACATATGAGAGTGTCTTAATACGTACCCGGAGAAGCGAGAGGCGCGTGCGGCTATAGCCACAATGTGAGGCTCAAATTTTAGCTTCGGGTCGAAAATCAATCCCAGACAAGGATCCTATCTTTGAGCACACAAACATCGTACAGTATTGCGAATTTGAACGATGCTGATTATGAGTTCAGCAAGTAAGTACTATTAAGCTGACATTACAATAAGTATATGTAAATTTTTCCACGATTAATAAGATTTGTTTCGTACTTTTTGATCAACAACCAAATTGATGAAAGCGTCTACCGCTCTTCTTCGCAGGTCCAACACTCGGAACGTGTACATATATTATTTCAATTACAATTCAAGCGTTTATTTTTGTGCATTTTTTTATTTTATTACAAAACAGCTTTATTGAATTTCTTGAAAATCTGATGTGCTCATTTAAGTGCTAACACGCCTCGATTGACACCTCTACGACGTTAACACAATGTTTTTTTTTCATTCTTTCTTTTGGGATATATATATATATATATATATGTGTGTGTGTGTGTATGTGTATGTATGTGTGCGTGTATATATATATATATATATATATATATATATATATATATATATATATATAGTGAAATTTCCCTTACAGGACATCTCCCATACTCGAACATCTCTAATAAGCGGACATTTTTCAGTCCCCGTGCACTAACTGTTAATTTTCTTACAAATTAGTCTCCATTAACTGGACACCTCTAATATCTCGACAAGGATAAACATTTTATCACTTTTTGTTGGGTTCTTCCTCTCTTACCCGGACACTAATAAAAAATATCTATTGAAAATATGTTTTCATTGCCAAAACAAAGCCAACCAACCATCCAACGTTTTATGAATTGCATGCAGCTGCGCCTATTAGTCTAAAGCATCGTACAGACGATGCAAACATTTTGCAGCAAATTATTGCCTGAAACAAAATTTGCATGTGTGAACAAGTCGAAAAACAATTTGCTGAAAACAAATGAGTTTGCACCAAAAATTCGCCGCAACAATTTTGCATGTTGTGTGTACACGTGATATTTATTTGCATTAAGTGTTTTCTTGTTTGCTCCTACTGTTTGCCACTAGTTGCAATATTGCCGCAAGACAGTACAGAAACAGCCATGTGGTACCGCGAATTCCGTGATTCAAAAACTAATCGAAAAGTATGAAAGTTTTCCCGAGTTATGGGATGTTTCTTCTCCTCAATATAAAAATAAATTTAAAAAGCAAAGTGTAATGAGAAATATTGCAGCAGACTAAAGTTTAGAAGAAAGTGACGTCAAAACAAAAATACATAATTTGAGGACATAATTTCTGCAGGAAGAACGTCGCATAAAACAAAGAGAGTGGACAAGGTCTAGACGATAATTATAAAAGTAAATGGGACTTCTATGATTCACTTGAATTTATCTTAACTGAAAAAAAGTATCATATACTTTAGGAAATTTGGTAAGTGAAAAAAGTAATTCATATTAAGTCACATATTATATGTATTTATATTGCCAAGAAACTTCACCTTCAGACAAAATAAAATAATCTTTAAATTCATCCCGAATTTCTTTCGCGGTAGAACTGTGTTGAGTATTTCGCTGAAGCGGTAAACAATTACCTTCTAACACAAACTCATTACGCCAATTACCCGGTTGAATTACTTCTTCATTTTCCATATCAAATGTTCCTTGCGGAGCATATCTTCTCCTTGATTCTTTTCTAGCCATGAAATAGTTGTGCAATGGACATATTGCTGATATAATGTCTACGGTTTTTTCAGGACCAAGTTCCACAGGTTTTCACAAAACGCGAAATCTATTTGCCATTATGCCAAAAACATTCAGGCACAATCGATGACACAGTGCTAACAGGAATCCGAAAAAGATACATCATAGAATGATATGAATCGCCTGGAATATTTGTAATTTATATAAATATGTACAATTATACCTTATTGATAAATATACTACTAAAAATCACAAAAATATGTTTCAAGTACAAACCTGTAGCTAGAAAAAGCAGAGTTAAAGCTAAACGCTCGCTGGGTGAAATAGCGGAACGCATAACAGTATCCTTTTACATTATTTCGGTTTTAACTAGCGCTAATAAAAACTCGAAATCCGTTTCAGACATCCGAAAAAAATTGAAAAAACTGTCTTTGTTCTCATTTTTAAGCTTCTTTTAAAGTTGCTGGTGAAATCCTAGCTCGGCTCTTTTTGCAATCGAACTACTAACCCACAGTTTTCTATTTTTAACTCTTCTTTTCAAGTTAATTTCTTTTTCGCGTTTTATTAAAAACATTGCAACAATAGCCGCTGCAGTTCTTGTTCTTTGGCAAGACATTATTTATTTCTAACTTTATTGCTCGCACTCCAGAAACTAAATGAAAACAAGTGTGAACAACCGTGCAAAATTTTGCATCAAACAACCACCCAACAATTTGCATGCGGAAGGGAGGCCTCTTGCAGCAAACAATTTGCGTGCAAATTTTGGATAAGTGTGAACATCAAAGCAAATACTTGCTGCAAACTATTGCTGAAAATGATTGCTCGTCTGTACAGAGCTTAACAAACACCATAATGTAATCTTTGGCGCCAATCTTTCAAAACTTCTACTGGAGACCAGAAAAGTTGTCAGTCGTAGATTGCAACAATAAAATGCAATAACATCCTCTTGCTGTCTTTTTTTCAGTCTGGATAGATTTTTTGTGACCTTGGGCTTATGCTGAGCTAAAAGCATTCTTGGAAGTACTGTAATCATGTTCTTTTAGTTTTGTGTGGTAGTTTTAATTGATTAACACAGTGTTCTTTGTAGATTTAAGAACAGTACATCAGCGGATTGTATACAATCGAACCGCTTGGATTTTCAGTCTTGCCTTATTTTTGTTTAATATGCCACCTACGAAGATAATTTTGAGCATAAGGAAGGCAATATGGTATTGTCCGCAAACTAGCGGCCGACGTTCTAAAAAAATAAAGAACATTTTCTTGAGATATGGACGTCGAATACAGTGAATGCATCGTCGAAGAAAAGTTTCACGTCAGAGGACAGAAGCAAATTGAACAAATTTAGAAGAAGACACAACATTGTCCTGAAAACAATTTCCGGAGAATCTGCAAATGTCAAATCAGAAGATGTGCAGGAGTTCATTAGAAAATTGCCCGACATCTCAAAAGATTACACTCCAGATTGCGTGTACAATGCAGACGAAACTGGTTTATTCTTTGAAGCGCTGCCAAAAAAAAATTTCGTTCAAGAATGAATAATGCGTAGGTGAAAAACTTGCTAAAGAAAAACTGACGGCAGGTGAAAAAGAGAAGCCCCTAGTGATTGGAATATCAGCAAAACCACGGGCTTTCAAAAATTTAGACTTGCGTCAGTTGTCAGTTAGATGGCGTTCCAATAAGAAATGGTGGATGAAAATGGAGCTAATGCACGACTGGCTGAAATCGTTCAACCTTAATAAGAATGTGTTGCTTTTTTGGACAATGCTGAAATTGACTTTTCTAATACCAGAATAACTTTAACCACCAAACACAACATGTACCTGTCAGCCGTTTGGTCAAGGTATTATAAGGACTTTTAAGTTTCATTATCGGTGCATGCTCATTAAACACATGCTGACCAACATTGATGCGTGCGATTCATCGGCGGAATTTTCCAAGAAAATCAATGCTTTGGATGCAATTTATTTCATAAAAGCTGCTTGGGAAAAATTTACTCCCGCAATTGTTTAAAATTGCTTCCGTAAAGCGGGTTTTGCAGAGCAAAATTGTGTCGAGTTAGATGATGCCGAGGATGACATTCCGTAGCAGTATGGAGAAATATGCTGACATCTATGCGAAGAGCTGTAGCAACTAACTCCGAAGTCGATGACTTTATTCTTATTGATGATAACATTTACTTTGACGGCGATCAAGATGACGGAAGTCAAGGAATTCGAAGTCGAAGCAAACGATAGTGGCTCTGAGGTAGAAGATTTGTCGGCAAAATTCGAAATTAGGAACTACACCGAAGGGTTTTTTGTCTGCAGGAAATAAAACTATTTGCCTGCAAGAAAAATGACGGAAAACCCGTGGATACAATTAGTAAGCTACGATTACATATTTCGCATCAACCCTTAATTAATAAAAACAGGCTACAATTACAGATTATTTTTCTTAAAAATAACAATATGTATTAATATTTCGTTTTCTTTCTATCTTTACGTGAGAAATAGAACCTAATGCGTATGATTATTATCATTTTATTTATTTTTGCTGCCCTTTATCAACCGGACACCTCCCTTAACTGGAAACAATTCTCTGGTCCCACGACAGTCGACCATCCCGGGACGCGTGGGTGACTGAATGTGCCGCCAGACAAGGAAGAAGCGTGGGCGGGGAGACGCGGGGACATGCGCGGGTTACGTCAGTAACGTTATCTCCACAATTATCCCCAATACCTCCACCACTACCATAATCAAGTTCATCAAATGATTTACCGGTATATTTAATGCGAAACAAAAACTCAGTGCTTCGTAATAATTGAACAAACACTCGTGTGTTTGATGCTTTCTTTTTTAATTTTTAATTGATAGATTGTTTTCCTAATGTTTTTCTTAAGAAAAGTATCTAGTGATTGTGTAATAAGCATAATGGAAAACAGAGAATCACAATCGAAGAAAAAAAGAAGTACGAATCTAATTTTCAAAATTCGTGAATGAGAAGTACAGAAAATGGTTGAAGAAAATAGATGAAAACCACGTGAAATGTGTAATTTGTAATGTGACATTTACAGTGAAATGGGATTTTTTATCGACTCATCTCAACAGTGAAACGCACAAGAGAAACACGGATAAAAATTCGTTTATGCCGTCATTTCTAACAAAGAAAAATTCCTCTGAAGAGCTAAACGTAGCGATACTCGAAATTGCGTCGATTTATCACGCAATTAGCCACCACCAGTTATTTGAGAACCGATTGCAGCAATCAATTGAATGCCTCTTTTTATTCCGAATTACCAATATCTCAAAAAGTTCAGCGGCAGAACCAAAGCTAAGGCCATTGTTTTGAATGTCCTGGCGCCGAATTCAATAGAGTCAACAATTCAAGACCTAAAACAATCGCAATTTGGAAATGGAGTTTACTTTACGATTGCTATCGACGCTTCAAATAAAGGATCTCAGAAAATGTATCCAATAGTCAGGAGATACTTCGACCAAGAAAACGGTGTTCAAGATAAAATATTGCATTTTTTGAGGATCCCAATGAAACATCTCATTTTTTTTAAATATTGAAAATTTTAGTATTCAACACGGCTTAGACACAAATTTGTTGTGTGCATGCTCTGCAGACAATACGTCGATGAATTATGTCAAATATAAGACTAAAAATATGTACCAAATTTTGGAACCTATGCTATAATGTAAAGAAAAATATTTAATTTTAAAACGTTGATTAATAAAACTTGATTTATATATTACAGTATACTTGTTTTGATATTTGTATACTACATTATACTTGTTTTGATATTTATATATTACATTATACTTGTTTTGATATTCCAGTTATGTTGAATAAAATATCGATTCCGGTTACGAGTTAAGATGTCATAAAATGGCAATGAGTAAAGAATTTTTTTTGAAACTTTTAGAATCAATTCTTTATTGTACTAGCATAAAAATGTTATATATAATATATGTGATGATAGTATTACACAAACAAAAATTACAAAACAAAAACTGTTGGCAACATCATTTACTCAGTTTTGCACGTCATGAATATGAGAAATTACGGCTGTGGCGCAACTGAGAAATTTCAAATTTACGCTTCAGGAGCGGTAAGCTTTCAGTCAATACTATAAAAATCTGTTGAATCCATTTTATTTTCAATAGATGCTGCCAAATGAGAATAGCCACAATTTCATTCCCGAAGATGAAGCAGAAGAAATGGTAAGATTCATGAAAAAATCATAAATATACGAATTTACTTCAAAAGAATTCAGTTTAATCGTTGTATTTACAGTGTTATTTGCACAGAAATCTTCCTGGATCATCCCTTGACGTTGAGAATAAAACGTCTCAAGGATGGGTGAGTCATTTCCAGAAAATAACAAAAAAAATTTTTAATTTTTTTAAAATTTCTTCAAGTTCACTACACCAAACCAACGCAGACCTTTTCCACGAAGACGTGGAAATGATGGAATGTGATATAATAATTTAAAAATATGTATTCATTTTTACTAAAAAAACTTTAATCTTTTAGATCGAGCAGAATGTATCCCTCACATCACGATATAATGTCACGGATCACAAAGCAAAAACTGTAAGTGCAAAAAAATCCTGATTTTAATACTATTTTATATGTTGTATTACTATATATATATATATATATATATATATATATATATATATATATATATATTACAGGATTTTAATCAACCTACTGGCTGGTTATTCAACAACAAAGGTTGCTTTACTGGATAAGCCCATGAAGATGGAAGAAAATGTGAGTAATAACTACTACAATTTTGCTACTACAGTTGCAAGTGGACCACCAGACGGTCAAGTTCGAGTGCAGGCGTGTCGTGTGACAGTGAACACTGCATCGAGTGTCCGGAAATATTGTGATTCCCATTCGAGTGGTCTGTGCATTTCGCAAAAACTAGTAAACTTTTACTATTTCCAATAAACGGGCTCATGATTTTTCACCGTCGAAGATCTCGGTGAAGATGCCAAAAACAGTTAAATCGGCGTCAGGCCGATCGCTCGGTTCCAACAACAATCGTTTCGCTCCGTTAGGTCAAGTCGCAGACGACGACCAACAAAATAGTACACCAAATCCGCGCCCTGTTCGCATGCCTCCTATCACTCTGATCGATGTTACCAGGAAAGACATTGAATCCATGCTCAAATCTTTAAGCATCGAAATGTATGCCATAAAGTACACGAGCATCGGTACAAAAATATGCTCACTTCAAAAGGTGGACTTCGAAACGGTGATTGCAAAGCTCCAGTTGCAACAAATTAAGTTCTTCACCCATGATCCATTGGGTGCTAAGCTATTTAAAGTGGTTCTTTCTGGATTGCAAACGATTCCCATTGACGAACTTAACGAAGAATTAAAACAAAACGATGTAAATTGCATCGATATTAAAAAAATTAATATCAGGGAAGCCCGCTATGAAGACCAAGCGGTCTATATACTTTCATTTCTAAGAGGAACCATAAAGCTTGCTGAACTGAAACAAAGGGTTAGACATCTGTTCCACACAATTGTGAGCTTCTCCCATTATACAAAAAAGCGGTCAGGACCAGTTCGGTGCTTCAACTGCCAAACATTTGGCCATGCAATAAACGGCTGCCACCTTAAAACCAAGTGCAGCTTATGTGCAGCCGACCATAAGTCCATTGACTGTCCTCTCCGTGACGATAGAAGCGCACCACGCAAATGTGCAAACTGCTTGGGTGACCATGCGGCTAGCTCACCAACATGTCCCATCAAAGCCGATTTTGTGACTCTACAGTCCCGCTTAAGGGAAAAAGCTCAACGAAGACCCACAGCGCCCGAAGTAGACATCATCAACCATAGATCGTTTCCTCCGCTTCCCACACAAACTAAATCAAGTTTTATTAAATCGAATAATAACAATAGGCACTCCCTAGTGAGCTTTTCTGAAGTAGCTGGAAACAGTGACTCGAACAGCAATTTGTTCACATACAGTGAAATTACGCAACTTATGAACGATCTTTTAACAAATCTCAAAAAGTGCAACAACAAGGAACAGCAGTTCAGGGTGATAGCTGAACTTACAATTAAGTATATTTATGATACCAAATATTCAGTCTATAAGCATTGTCATGTGGAACGCACAAAGTATCTGTGCACTTCACAAACGAATTGAATTTTTCTCTTTTATTAAGGACAAAAAATTTGATATTGCCATTCTTACGGAAATGTGGCTAGGAGAAACTAACAAATTGTACGATAGCGAATATTCAATTTATCGAACCGATCGAAAAGACCGTTAAGGTGGTGGTGTAGCAATAGCTGTTCGAAAAAGCCTATCCCACACACAAATATCTCCTCTCAAAACCAAAATCATTGAAAACTGTTGCATCGAAATCAAATGCATCAGTCAAACATTTCGCATAATTGGAACCTACTTCGCAGGAGGAAACTGCAGCCAAGACATCGAAAATAAATTTACACATGATTTAAATATTTTTAACAGGCTTAGTGGAAAATTTATAGTGGCTGGTGACCTAAATTGTAGACATACGGATTGGAACTGCCTTAGTAACAATCGATGGGGTAATTTATTACGCAGCAAACTTTCAAATAGCCAATACAATATCGTGTTCAGTACTAGCCCTACTTACTACCCCAATAGATCCAAAGGAAATCCTTCCACAATAGATATCATTCTAACAAATTGTCCTCCGTATATATCCCACCCTATTGTCCATCAAAACCTGTCGTCAGACCATAGGCCAGTATCTTTCGAAATTTTTGATCAAGGTAACATAGCACTGCGCACACCAAAGTTTACCTTCCACAAAGCTAATTGGGATAAATTTAAATATTTAACCGGTCGGCTAACTAAACTTAATCAATCTTTTGAAGAGCTAAAAAACCGAACAGGCATCGACAGCCATGTAAAAAATTTGAATATGATATTGTGGGAAGCTGCAGAATCAGCTATTCCTAAAACTTCGATCAATCTTTTTTGTTCGAATATGACACTCCCCAGAGACATAAAAGCACTTATTAACGTTAAAAATCAACTCCTTAGATCCTGGCAGAGAACAAGGTGCAACAAATATAAAAAAGCCTTGAATGTCATAGGTAAAGACATAAAAACTAAAATATTTGAACTCCGTAATAAAGTGTGGGAAAGAAAGATTGCAAATTTAGAAAATGGAAGCAAAATCTTCTGGAGAGCAAGTAAAATTCTAAAAAAGAGAAGAAACTTTCTACCCCCTATTAAGGACAATGGTTTTTTGCATGTCACAGACAACGACAAAAGCGAAGCTTTCGGCAGATACATGCACCAAATTCACTTGACCACTGCCAACTTCGGAGATAACAACACTGAACTTAGAGTCTCATCTTCAGTAAACGTTCTAAAAACCCAGCCTTGCTCTCGAACCCCATTCCTGACAGTTAAAAGTCTAAACGAAATCATTAAATCACTTGGACCAAACAAATCCCCTGGCCCAGATAACATCCACAATAGCATGCTTATAAACATGCACAAGAAAGCTGTTATCTACCTCTGCAAGATACTAAATGCTTGTTTAGGCCTTCGATACTTCCCAAATTGCTGGAAGCTCGCTGCAGTCACCTGCATTGCAAAACCAAACAAACCAAAAGGCAACATCGGAAGCTATAGACCAATAAGCCTGCTAAGCTCTTTGGGTAAAATCTTCGAACGGATTTTGAAAAATCATCTCGAAGAATTTATAACTATAAATAATGTCCTCAAAAATGAGCAATTTGGGTTCCGAAGAAAACACAGCACAATTCACCAAGTTCTGCGTATTAAAAACCTGGTTCAAAGCAATTTCCAAGCTAGAAAATCAACCGGAATGTTAACCCTAGATATAGAAAAAGCATTTGACAGTGTTTGGCACGATGGCTTAATTCATAAAATGTTCTGTGTAGGATTCCCGACATTTCTATGTCAAATTATTAAAGACTTCCTTTCTAATCGTCAATTTTATGTGAGAATTAACGACTCTCTCTCCCAAAGCTTTGACATTCCAGCCGGACTTCCTCAAGGATCTGTTTTGAGCCCGATCTTATACAATATTTTTACAAATGACATACCAGACATTAAAAACTGCAATATGAGCCTTTTTGCAGACGACACTGCATTACTTTGCTCCTCGGTAGACCCCACATTCATTCAAACAAACCTTGAACATGGATTTATTCAACTCGCAACCTATTTTGAAAAGTGGAAGATAAAAATAAACCCAACAAAAACCGAGGCTCTATTCTTCACACGGAACCGTAAACCTGACCTGCTCCCGCAATCTCCACTAAATCTAAAAGACTATGTTGTGCACTGGAATAAGGAATCTATAAAATATTTAGGCATTCACTTGGATAGGAAACTAATATTCAAAATAAATATTGAACATTCAATCAAAAAATGTGACGCGTTAATAAAAATACTATATCCATTAATCAATAGACGGTCTTCCCTCTCTATCAAAAACAAAATATTAATTTACAAGTCTATGTTTCAGCCAATACTACTTTATGGAGCCGTAGTTTGGAGGAGTTCCGCAATATCCCATATTAAAAAAATTCAAGTTAAAGAAAATAAACTTTTAAAAATGATGCTAGCCCTTCCATTCTATTATCCCACTAATGATCTTCACGAAATTACAAAAGTCCCTTTAATTGCAAATAACATCATTACTATCTCTGATCGATTCTTGAACACATGCGTTTCTTCTGACAATGCACTAATACGCAAACTAAAGCTATAATTTATACACTTGGTGAAACTTTCTAAAAAAAACCAAACCATTCTCCGTAAGAATGCCATTATTATCTAAATTTAGGAGTAAGTTATTAAGTTAAATTATAAGTTATAGATTAAGTTTTATCATAGATAAAAGCCACTTATAGAAGGTTTTTTACTATTTTCCTTCTACCATAATTATATTATTTTCATATTATCTTATATCAGTCTATTTTCAAAGTATTTTTATATTTATAGTTGAAAGAGCCACGGCTCAATTCTCTAAACTAGTGCCTATTTAAATAAGAACCGTGTAAATATTTTGGCTGAATAAAAATTGAAATTAACTACTACAATTTTAAAAAGGTAATGGTTTTCTTTCTCGATCTGAGAAAAGAAAGAACATTTTGCGAGGCACCAGGCACCTACAAGAAAACTCTTCGAAGCCGTGAGTATATGAAACAGTTAAAGTAGCTATTGTAGAATAACAATTTAACTTATAGCCCAGTCAAATAAGCCAGAAAAAGGGGGCAAACCTCGGAATGGAAGCGAATAAGCTGAAAATTTGCATAAACCTTTATTTTGATGTTGTAATGACTGACAAAAAAGTCTCATATCATATCGTGTCTGCGTCATAAGTTATTCGAGGTCAAAGGTCGGGTGAATCGGTTTTTTGCAATTATTTCGTTTTCTATGCGAAATACCGCGTTCGAGGTTATTTTGAATTTTATAGGTAATACAATTATCTACAATTTTCATCTCAATCATTTTTTTATAACTTCAACCATTCTCGAGATATAGCGTGGAGAGTGGGGAGCGCGCATCCGTATATGTTAAACTTACATAGGTATAAGGCGTTGCTAGGTGGATGGATGATTATACAAAATTTTTAATCAAATTGAAAATATAATTATTGCAATTGTATGAATTTATTTATGGAAGAAGCTTATGTGCAAAAGAAAACATTTGGTTATGTTGATATCGGCGATGGAGGCAACAGCCCGACTTTAGCGACGCAAATTTTGGTATTTATGGCTGTCTGCATTAATAAAGCTTAGAAAACTACACTAAGCTACTTCCCCATTACCACGATCACATCTGAGCAGAAGAAAAACATATTAGATTTATGCGTTTCGAATTTATTAGAAACGGGGGTGGAGATCGTTGGAGTGACTTTTGATGGAGCATCCACGAACTTCACAATGTCGAAATTACTTGGTTCTGACGTGCGTGATGTAAACTCCAACGGCCACGTTACATTTTCCAATACATCCTAGATCCTTGTCACATGTGCAAATTAGTAAGGAACACTTGGTCACACTTCAAGGATATCATTGACGGTAGCGATGATAGTATAAACTGACATTGTGGCACTGCAGAGGTTGCAAGAAACCGAAGGCCTTCATTTAGGCAATTAATTGAGGAAGGCACATGTGTATTTTGAGCGCCAGAAAATGAAAGTGTATTTAGCTGTGCAAACGCTCAGCAAATCTGTAGCGGATGCTATCGACTTCTGCCGAAACATTCTTAAACTCAAAGATTCCCCAGGAAGCGAAGCAACGACGAAATTTATAAGAATGTTTAATGATATATTTGACGTGTTGAACAGTAGAACAGTATCGGAGTATGAGTACTTGAAAAGAGCTCTTTGCGCAAACAATTCGAAAATCGTTTTACGTTTCGCCGATCAAGCAATAGCATATATTGAAAGTCTTAAACTAGCTTCGGGGCACGAATGATAAATTCCAAAAGAAATGTAGGATTTTTAGGCTTGATAGCGGCTCTGCGTAACTTACGCATTCTTTACATCATATTCGTAGAAACCAACATTTTGAAGTTTATACCATTGTATAAGCTTAATCAAGACCCAATTGAATTATTTTTTTCATCAGTACAATGTAGTCTTGGTTACAATAACAATCTCTCCGTACGGCAATTTAACTCAAGCTATAAAAAATTATTATTTCGTTGCCAAATTAGGGATGGTGGCATGGGAAATTGTGTACCACTGGAAGAGATTTCAATATTGAATGCTTCGCCATGTCCTCTGCAAGCAATCAACAGTAGTGTCCAACGGTGTTCCATGATTGCCATGGATCCCGAAGAAGATTCTGCTGTTTTTGAAAAAAAAATTCCTGCAGCATCACAACTATGCTGCTGATCCTACCAGGCTGTCAAATTATGTGAATTATGATGTCGAGTACATAGCAGGATTTGTGGCCTTTAAACTCTACAGTCTACTTCAATGTGAAGTATGTATTTCAGCGTTACAGGGAGATGCATGTTCGAGATCACTCATTACGTACAAAAACAGAGGATCTTTGAAAGTTCCGTCCAAAGATGTTGTCCGTATATGTGAAAAGGCCGAACAAGAATTGAGAGTGGCTGAACGTTGTTCTAATGAGCTTGTGCTCTCTAGTAAGACATTTCAAAAACTTTTTATTGCCATCCAAAAGTTCTGCATAGGAGAGAAATTGTTCCATACGATTTCCAGGCACATGCTAGAAACACAACATTATTGTTTGCTCATTAAATTAATTAGTGAAAAATACCTCCATACAAGGTTTTATTTTATAGCCAAAAAAAGCTGAGAAAATATCGCTAAGACAGCATTTAAACAAAACTGTCCACTTCAAAGGTATGTAAATAACATGTATGATGGTCTAAGAAAATGCATAAATTAACTATATTGCCCAAAAAGTACACCATATTTGCAAAATAAAGATTAAAGCCAGGCCTTAACTCCGCCGTAGCGTATATATATACGGCGTCCGTCATATACTCGAAGCACAGCACTGCACTATTTACACCGACCACAAGCCCCTAACATTTGCATTCCAGCAAACTCGTGAGAAGCTACCCCCAGTACAGTTGAATCAGCTGTCTTTCATCGCCCAATTTACCACAGATATTCGTCACATCAGTGGTTGTAACAACATCGTCGCCGACGCAGCCAACACCGTCAACTATTCTATCAACTTCATCGACCTCGCGAACTCCCAGAAAAACGATGCCGAACTCCGCGACCTGCTCGACCGTGGCCTGGAGTCCATCCGTGTCCCCGGCTCCAAAGTATTGATATATTGTGTCACCAGCACTACCCGACTCTAGGTACCTGTCACTTTGCGATACAAAATGTTCAAATCTTTACACAATCTCAGCCACCCCGGTACACGCACTACCGCCAAGCTAGTGTCACAACGCTATGTCTGGCCTCGAGTACAACAAGACTGCCGTGCCTGGACGCGAGCCTGTCTGGACTGCCAGCGGAACAAGGTCTCCTGTCACGTCCACCCCCCAACCAGCACCTTTGTCACACCTTCTTCACGTTTCCAACATATCCACATCGACCTAATCGGCCCACTTGACCATGCAAGTGGTTACCGATATTGCCTCACTGCAGTTGACAGGTTCACCAGATGGCCTGAGGTTTGGTCATTACTTACTAAGAACGCCGAGGAAGTTGCCGACGCCCTAGTTCGCTGCTGGATCTCTCGCTTCGGGGCTCCCGTCTGCATCACAACCGACCAAGGCAAACAATTCGAGTCGCAACTCTTCCGATCCTTAGGCAACGCTTTCGGTATCACCAGATGTCGCACCTGTGGCTACCATCCATGCTTCAACGGGATGGTCGAGAATTTTCACCGCCAGCTGGAGAGCGCTCTACGTTGTCACCCTCTTATGACGTGGTTGGACGTCTTACCAATCGTCTTACTCGGTTTACGCAGCGCAGTAAAGGAAGACCTAAAAGCCTCTCCGGCCGAGCTCGTTTATGGTGAGCCATTACGCTTGCCGTCGGAAATCATCACCCCAATTTCGGGGCCAAGGAAGCAAGAAGACGTCAGCAACTTCGTCGTACGACTTCGTCAACAGATGACGCAACTTCGTCCCGTCCCAGCAACACGTCACAATACTCAGGCTCCCTTCGTGTTCCAAGAGCTATCATCGTGCAGTCATGTATTAGTCCGTGAGGACAATATAAGACGTTCCCTGCAATCGCCATACACCGGTTCACATCCCGTCATCAACCGTGACACGAAGACCATCACCATCTTGATCAACGGGACAGAACGACGCGTCAGTCTCGATCGCGTGAAGCCTGCCTACATTGCCACGCTCCAGCCTTCTTCCAATTGCGTCATCAAAAAAGGCCGTACTGGTTCCTCACGTTCTGTTCGCCACGTGCGTTTCTACCTGCCGGACTTCCGGTCTCCGCGGGGGGCTGATACGGATTTAGTGTTTTGTTAACGGCACTCTAAAATTGTAGTTATTAAGTGTTGTATATACAGTGCCTACTTGGTTGATCATAGTTGCAACATGAAATGTAGCAAATGTCATAAAAATAATATAATAGAAAAGTTCAGTTGACTTATAATTACGGAGCTGCGAACATTGTATTACAATTTACTATTAAATAAATTCAATCCGTTAATTTACTATTAGTTAAAATTCAATATCTTAATTTGGGCTGTGAACATTTAATATCCTCATATATATATATATATATATATATATATATATATATATATATATAATTATTAAGTATTAAAAATAAACTTCGATACGTTCACAAAATTTTACAGTTCAAATGGTGACCTTTAAAAGTTAGTTATTAGTAATTGTTCTTATAATCATCTGATACATATATTTGATTTTTTAAATATTAAAGTGTTGCAAGGGCTACAATAATCACCGACACCTGTTTTTCATACACAAAATATTGATTTTTAATCATGCTCTTAATTCAACCTTTTTTTATGAAATTGAAGTATCGGACACCGAAGCATCAACTATATCTCTTAGTTTCATTTCAATGAAAACTTTACTACATTTGCCAATTACATTTATATAATATGTAATGCTGATTGTCGTTTAACTAGGCACAAACACTTCTTTTCCATGTTGCGGATAATTATGCAGAAAATTTAAACTGTCAAATAACTATCAATAACAAAGCAACATTACCAATAACTAGTTACCATAAGCTCAATCGAAAATCATTAACAAAAATATTTCATTATTGGTGTTGTTTATGTACGCCCTTGGTAATATCAACACACTTGTTCAACGCTAGGAGCGCGAAGTCGTCATCTCAAAAGCATTGTTTATCCACCTCTTTTGCAATAAAGGAGAAGAGGAATGGCCCTCAGCGTGTAAAACCGTATCGGTGTAATGGTAGAAGATTTTTGCCAGCGAAACGTCATAAGTTATCAGGTGAAACTTCACAGAGCAAGCGCGAATGCAAACAATCGGTAATCAATTGTGTTCCGACGGCAAATTAAGCGTGTCTGCCTTTTAATAGATTTGAATCAAAGTGATCGGTGTTAACTGGAATTCTTGGCACTGCTGGAAAGCAAAAAAACTTAAAAAACCAAGTGCATTTGCTTCAAAAGTGTTGAATTCAATCATGAACTGTGTTGTCCCGAACTGCAGAAGTAAGTCGCGTCCTCGTGATGTGGGAGTCTCATTTCATACGTAAGTCAACCCTTAACACGTTGAGTGCCACCATCCAAAAACAAAGTCTTTCCGCAGAGGCCACCATACAAAATATTGTGATCCTGCCGGCGGTGCTCTTGCAAATTTTCTTTAATCTGGGTACCGTGAGCACCGCCGGCGGGATCAAAGTTTTCTGTAAATATCTGTTTTAAAAAAAGTCTACTGGGATTATTTATGTAAGTATTTGTTCATTTTATTCACAACTAATTAACATGTTTTTATATATTCTAATGATATTTTGAGAAATATTCCAAGCAATAGTATTTATCGCAATGCAAGCATTTTCGGCTAGTTTTTTGGGTTTTCTGTGCTAGCTTCATCCCTGAATCTTGCAACTTCTGTTTGTAGCATTCGCAGCATCTGTTCTTCCTTTTCCTGTTTCTGGCATCTTTTTCTGTTGTATGCGTGCGAATATGTTTTTGAAGATGTTCTGTTCCTGGGACATCATTCTCCTGTCTTCCCAAAAGACTCATTATAATGCTTTCTCGAAAAGCAGATATCTACATTCTTTGGCTAGCATTCTTTCTGCGAAAATGGGTGTAGATAACATGAGCGTTGACCATTGAAGTGTTGAGCAGTAGTTCAAACGCTACTTTGCGCACAGTTCTACGTAAAGGAGTGAGGTAGCTTTGATCAGAAATATCCACACCTTGCTTCGCTGCATTGTATTTCAGAATCGCTGATGGTTTCAATATTTGCTGGTTCTTTCTATCCGTTTTTCCAGAAGGTGTAAGTTGTATTCCATTTTTAGTAGTGAGAAAATAAACATCACGTTTATCTTTCCATTTACTGACCACAATCCCATTTCGGCTTTCTTTACCAACAACTTCGCCTTTATTAATTTTTGCGTCAATGATGGTTTCTGGCAATCCTCGCCGGTTCTTCCTTAATTTCCTATAAGGTGTGTGTTCTTTTCGAGGAGACGTTCTGCCAGTTGTACAGATGTATAAAAATTATCCGTTACGATCGTTTTTCCCATATTAACGTAATTTTCTGACAGTTTTGTTACCACAGTCTCCGCAAGTCCTTTTCCTGGATTTTCGGGTTGGCGAGCTGTATAAACTCGTACCCGCAATGTGTATCCTAGGTGATTGCAAATTTTAAAAACTTTGATACCATATTTATGGCTTTTGTTTGGTATATATTGCGTTATTCTTAGAATACTCAGGCCACATTCGTGTCAACTCATGTTCTTTACATCAAAGTGGCCTAATATACCTGGTCCTGGCATCTGCTCACCTTTGCGGCATTGAGTTTTAGATGAATGTCTTTGTGGCGATTAAAAAAGATGTTGCAATGAGCCATTGCGTTTATATTTCGGAAAATACTAATTTGCTTAACTGTTCGGCTTTTGATAATTATAAGAATTTATCAAAGACCTGCTATTCTGCCATCAGTTTTAAGCGATTAGAGCAGTTAGTTACTAACGTATGTGTGCTTTGGCACTTTTGTTTGTATGGATAAATATAAAATACTTCATTTCACTAGCTATTACACCGATAAAACTCATTAACGTTTGTAACTACCTAGTCATGTGACTGGTAAATTGAGTGTCAAATCTAACACTTTTATCGTATTCCGTCTTCAAAAAAAATTCACATACCGTTAGTACAGGCATTATTCGTATATTAAGCTTCAGAAAATTTCACATTTCTATGTATCTACTAGTTTTCAATTGCGATGCAAAAGTATGCATTTTGATCCCGCTGGCGGGGCATGTGGCCTCTTAGGCAAATTTAATGATCCCGCCGGCGGGGTGCGTTGGCACTCAACGTGTTAATTACTTTTATAGCATGAGATTAGCGTGTAAAGTGTATTTAATGAAAAATTTCACATTTTTAAAACGACGTGCAGTTGACATTTCACCTGATTTTAGTTGACGGCGTTGGGCAGCGGCGTACTTCGAAACAAATATTTGGGAGCAATAATAATATATTCAGTATTCTAATCGCACATAATAATAATGCAGCCACTTAAATCAATTGAATTTATATTTACTTGTAGTTTCCCATCGGAGCAACACATGCAAATGTTGTGGTTGCGAGCGATTGACCGACCTGGACTGAACATAACAAAAAATCTTTGTGTGTACTCTCGTCATTTTGATGAGAAACATAAATTTAGATTGGGATAAAAGACGTTTCTTCACCCTTTAGCAGTTCCTATAATAAAATTGGTAAATTAGAATAGAACTCAAAATACATTATAAGTAACATTTTATTTATTCAGAAGCCCGAACAAGACACTGTCAGCAAAGCAACATTTCTTGTTGAAAATGGAGCTGAGGAAATGCTGAACTCATCGTTAAAGACGGTAAAATAACTAACTATAAGGGTTATGTAATCGACAATTATTTTCCTGTAGATTTCATCGTGTAATATCCTCAGTGACCAGCAACAAAGGCATGAGATTGTTGTTCCAGCTGGCACATACAATTCAGCTAAATTAGGAGCTGTAAGTTTTAAGTCAATAATGTAGAAATCTATTGAATCGGTTTTGTTTTTAATAGGTGCTATCCAATGAGAAACGCCTCAATTTCATTAGAGGAAATGAAATAGAAGAAATGGTAAGATTGATGAAGAAAATCATAAAGATATGAATTCGCTTCAAGAAAATCCAGTTTAATCGTTGTATTTACAGCGTAATTTACACAATCTTGGTTCAAGTTCACTAGCCGTAAATAATGAAGGCCTTTTTAATGAAGACGTGGAAATGATGGAATGTGATGTAAGAATTTTTGTTGGTATTCAACAATTTAAACATATTTATTCATTTTGCTTATAAAAAATATTTTTAATTTTTTAGATTGTGCACAATGTATTCGTCCCATCACGATGCAATAACACCGAGCACAAAACAAAAACTGTAAGTGAAAAACACCTGAATTTCATATTTTTTAAATTTGTAACTCCATACATGTGGGATAACAGATTCAATATTAAATCAACAATTTTGTTTAATACTGCGTCGGTTTTATACGCCATACCAACAAATCTTCTGAAAACCCAGTACTAATTTACTGAGGAAGCAAGAAAGTTCTTTGTGACATTATATATAACATATAAAAAATTGTTTGTGTTATTCTTTTAAATACAGTACTTGATTTTCGGAAGCTTTTTTTACATTCAATATGGTTACATGTAAACGAATATAAAGTTATCGATTAAAAATAATTTCCGATTTGAAAGCACGATTATGCTTCACAGGTATGTAATATAACTGATTCAGAAAAGTGTAGGCAGCAATGTTTGGCGTTTCTCGGTTTTAGTAATTTATAGAACACATTTTTGAAGGTTTTGGTGATTGGTGCTTTTGTGGTTGTGCATTGTTTAATTAACCCTTGTGAGTATCCTATGTTAGGTATTTAGTATGTGAAATTTTGTAGCAGGGAAAATTTGAGGCTTTGTATCATAAGCTTATTGCAGTTGTACTTACTGTAGGTTACCACAAAAGAGTATAACATTCACTACATCAAAATACTGCAAACTAGGATAAGGACGCTTCAAGCAAACCTAAAGAGGAAAAATAGAATAATCCACAATTTAAGGATAAGAACAAGGTGCAAAAAATATAAAAAAGCCTTGAATGCCATAGGTAAAACTAAAATATTCGAACTCCGTAATAAAGTGTGGGAAAGAAAGATTGCAAATTTAGAAAATGGAAGCAAAAGCTTCTGGAGAGCAAGTAAAATTCTAAAAAAGAGAAGAAATTTTCTACCCCCTATTAAGGACAATGGTTTTTTGCATGTCACAGATAACGACAAAAGCGAAGCTTTCGGCAGATACATGCACCAAATTCACTTGACCACTGCCAACTTCGGAGATAACAACACTAAACTTAGAGTCTCATCTTCAGTAAACGTTCTAAAAACCCAGCCTTGCTCTCGAACCCCATTCCTGACAGTTAAAAGTCTAAACGAAATCATTAAATCACTTGGACCAAACAAATCCCCTGGCCCAGATAACATCCACAATAGCATGCTTAAAAACATGCACAAGAAAGCTAAATGCTTGTTTAGGCCTTCGATACTTCCCAAAGTGCTGGAAGCTCGCTGCAGTCACCTGCATTGCAAAACCAAACAAACCAAGAGGCAACATCGGAAGCTATAGACCAATAAGCCTGCTAAGCTCTTTAGGTAAAATCATCGAACGGATTTTGAAAAATCATCTCGAAGAATTTATAACTATAAATAATGTCCTCAAAAATGAGCAATTTGGGTTCCGAAGAAAACACAGCACAATTCACCAAGTTTTGCGTATTTAAAACCAGGTTCAAAGCAATTTCCAACCTAGAAAATCAACCGGAATGTTAACCCTAGATATAGAAAAAGCATTTGACAGTGTCTGGCACGATGGCTTAATTCATAAAATGTTCTGTGTAGGATTCCCGACATTTCTATGTCAAATTATTAAAGACTTCCTTTCTAATCTAATCTTATATGATTTTATATGAGAATTAACGACTCTCTCTCCCAAAACTTTGACATTCCAGCCGGACTTCCTCAAGGATCTGTTTTGAGCCCGATTTTATACAATATTTTTACAAATGACATACCAAACATTAAAAACTGCAATATGAGCCCTTTTGCAGACGACACTGCATTACTTTGCTCCTCGGTTGACCCCACATTCATTCAAACAAACCTTGAGCATGGATTTATTCAACTCGCAACCTATTTTGAAAAGTGGAAGATGAAAATAAACCCAACAAAAACCGAGGCTCTATTTTTCACACGGAACCGTAAACCTGACCTGCTCCCGCAATCTCCACTTAATCTAAAACACTATGTTGTGCACTGGAATAAGGAATCTATAAAATATTTAGGCATCCACTTGGATAGGAAACTAATATTCAAAATATGTATTGAACATTCAATCAAAAAATGTGACGCGTTAATAAAAATACTATATCCATTAATCAATAGACGGTCTTCCCTCTCTATCAAAAGCAAAATATTAATTTACAAGTCTATGTTTCAACCAATACTACTAGATGGAGCCGTAGTGTGGAGGAGTTCCGCAAAATCCCATATTAAAAAAATTCAAGTTAAAGAAAATAAACTTCTAAAAATGATGCTAGCCCTTCCATTCTATTATCCCACTAATGATCTTCACGAAATTACAAAAGTCCCTTTAATTACAAATAATATCATTACTATCTCTGATCGATTCTTGAACACATGCGTTTCTTCTGACAATGCACTAATACGCAAACTAAAGCTATAATTTATACACTTGGTGAAACTTTCTAAAGAAACCAAACCATTTTTCGTAAGAATGCCATTATTATTTAAATTTAGGAGTAAGTTATTAAGTTAAATTATAAGTTATAGATTAAGTTTTATCTTAGGTAAAAGCCACTTATAGTAAGTTTTTTACCATTTTCCAGAACTATATTATTTTATATCAGTCTAGTATCAAAGTATTTTTATATTTATAGTTGTAAGAGCCACCGCTCAATTCTCTCAACTAGTGCCTATTTAAATAAGAACCGTGTAAATATTTTGGCTGAATAAAAATTGAATTGAATAAGAGTTTTGTATGAACGTTTCATTCACACAAAAGTCTTAAAATATTTACCGCTGTATAACATCAATCAAGACCATGTTGAACTATTTTTTTCGTCAATACGATCAGGTCTCGGATATAACAACAATCCGACAGTCCGGCAGTTTCAAGCGCGCTACAAAAAACTTCTTTTTAGAAGTCAAATTCGCGATGGCGGACTTGGAAACTGCATTCCCCTGAAGCACATTGTTGTTCTTACTGCAAGCGGTTGCTATCCTTTACAGGCTATTAATAATAGCATTACTCGCCCTGCTATGGTAGAACCACTAGCTGTCACTGACACTTCAATATTTGACCAGCAATTTGTTGCAGAGCACAGCTATGCTGCTGATCCAGCGAGACTGTCTGAATATACTGGCTACGTAATGGAGTACACAGCTGGATTTGTTGTTTTTAAAATCAACAAGTTGCTTCAATGCGATAAATGTATATCGGCTATTCACGGCGAAAGTAATACTTGTTCGCGCATCATTTACGAAACTCGAGGACTTTTAAAATCGCCGTCTAAAAGTGTTGTGAGGATTTGCAAAAAAGTCGAACAACATATTCGAATACATGAGCATCGCAAAGACGAGAATGTTTTGAAAGGACACACATTTAAAGCGATTTCTATAAGCGTCCAATCAGACTGCATTGGAGATGATCTATTCGAGGAACAACTGCCACATATGCTAGATACACAGCACTACAGTTTGCTAGTAAAACATATCGTAGAAACGTACCTTTATACCCAATTTCATTTTATAGCTAAAAAGCAATCAGAAAAAATTTCAATTCGACAGCGCTTCAACAAACTCGTTCATTTTAAGGGAATGTGAACTCACTATGAAGTTACTTCTCGACTTCAATATTCCAATTCCAAATGTGTAAATAGTAGTATATAGCTTATAAATGCGTTCGAAACACACATACGAGTTACAAATTAGAAAATAAATTAAGTGTAGAATATCACTAATCTAATTTTAACCTAAAAACCCGACTGCTGTAAATAAAATGGAGGCCGTAATTCCGCCAAATCCGGTCCCAAGCCCGGTTGTGAAAGGAAGAGGGTTGCATTCTATGTGATATTCGCTTATATAATGTTAATTTCAACTGAAAGACTTATTACAAAGCTAGGTAATTCTTCGACCCCGTTTTATTGTTACATAGTTCTGGATCGCAATGTTTTGGTTTCAACTGCCTGACTCCAAAATCAGCCTATTGTTCCAATTATAACTCCAAAAGTTATATCTGTATATTCAAATAATTTCATTTTGCGCGCCAAAATTTGGCTCCCTCCAAAAGTCAATGTTGCCCGCCGATGACTGGCACTACCGCATAGAAGCGTCACTCCCACATAGAAGAAAGTTCTACCACAAATTTTGCTTGGGTTCCTTTCCATAGTTTATACCTCAATTCTCTCTTGTTAGTTATGTTCTCATTGCTTGGCATCTACTGGCAGTCATTATTGTTGACATGTGCGATTGTTTATTATAATTTTCTTATCAGCGTGCTATTACAAATTACTTTAAAAAACGCAAAATAGTGTAATAGAATAATGTCGAAGTGGGCAATGCCTGGCCAAGGTGTGGCATGCCCACGAAAAACTGGAGGAGTATGGCAGGACAGTGGGACTGTCAGAAAAACTAAGAAGAAAAAGAAGAACGAACGAACGAGTGAGTTTTGGGGTGGCCCGGCGAATCGCGCGAAATCGTCAGCATCGGCCAGAGCGCGAGCGATTTAAATAAATAAAGAACGATTAAAGCTCAGATGTGGGGTCCGCCCAAGGAAAACTGCCGTGAAACACCGAGAAATTTTGTGAAGACCCAAAGAAGTGCCGCGTGGTAATGAGCATGTCCGGCCGACCAACCAGGAAGGAACTGATACAGCTGTTGCAGGTGGCGGGAATAGAGCCACCGGAGTCCGCGAGTGTGGCACAATTGCGCACACTACTCGAGAAGACAGCTGGCGCAAGAAGCACCCCGAAACAGGGAAATCGAGAAGCCACCTCCGACCAACCCCCTGCAGCCAACTTGATGGAAACTGCTGCCACTGCCGCCCCGGAATTGACTGCTGCCAATGCCGCCCCGGAATTAACCGCTGCCCATACTGCCGTCGCTGCTGCCGCCCCTGCTACAAACACACTCGACGTCGCCACCCTCCAGTTGGCCTTGGCCGCATACTTCGAGGGAGTCGCTGGCCAGCAACATGGACAGCGAATAAACCAAATCGATGCCCCCGCCCCCCAGACACCCGCCATCAATCAGATGCCTGCTGAACCTTCGGCCCCTGCCACAGCTGCCTCATACTCCAGCCGGAGACAAGGATTACCTTCGACTGCTGTCAGCGAGGAATTACGCGCTGCCGACGAAGAAATCGAGCTTCTCAACAAAACAGGCAGATCCTCGAGTTGCGAAAGGCCATCCGAGAACTGGAGGAGGGTAGAGACATGCGGGACGCCATTCCGAGGCGTATGGACATCGCTGATGTCCAACTGATCGTCAACCAATTCAGCGGGGATGACCACTACGATATCGACACATTTTTAAATGACCTAGAAGCCGCCTTCTCAACAGGCGGTCAAGACGAAAGGTCCAAATTAATCTGTCTGAGACGACAGCTTACGGGGACAGCTCAGGCATTCCTTCGAACCACAAGTGCTGCCACCTAACAAGACTTGAGCAACGAGCTTGTGATCGAGTTCGGTCGACGCTATGCTGCCCAGGACACCTACAGGCTTCTCCAATCCAGGAAATGGAACAAGCGAACGGAGACCATTCAAAGGTACACCCTAGAAATGCAGGCAATTGCCAAACGAGGAACGGTGACGGAGCTGGAGATCATCAACTTCATCATCGATGGATTGAGCCTGCCGAGCGTTGAAACGTGCCTCCTATTGAACGCACAGACGCTGCTCGAACTCAAACGGATGGTCGATACTCATGAAAGGCGTCTCATTGAGCGATCATCACTGATGTCCATTGCTGCCCAACGAGCCCCTGTTGCCAGATCGATGCCACAACAACGTCCGTCAACTGCTGCCGAAGAAACTGCTGTCCGATGCTTCAATTGCTCCCGAATGGGGCACTTCCAGAGCCAGTGCCCGTACGGGAAGAGGCCACCAGGGTCGTGCTTTCGGTGTTGGAAAATCGGACACCTACACAAGGACTGTCCCAACCCGAAAAATGTAACTGCTGCCCGGACGATCACTACCAATCCCGAAGTTGCTGTCAACCTCTGCCGAACTGCTGCCCCCCACTCACCTCTGGACTCTGACGGTGACGAATATGTAGATGTAGTTAATAAGGTGAGTGTTGCTCATATTTCCGATACTGGTAAGCGCATCGAAGTGACGGATTCCCTTTCTATTTTTGATACCGGCAGCCCTGTTAGCTTCATTGCGAAACGACTGGTTCCGCTGTCCAAGAGACAAACGATGCCCTTCCCCACCGCTTATGTAGGATTGGGCAATGAGAAACTGCTGTCATATGGCCGAATCAAGTGTCAACTGCAGTACCGGAACACCACAAGATTTGTTATACTTTTCATATTGCCTGATGAGTCATCCGCAGTACCCATAATTTTTGGTTTTGGTTTTAATGTTCAATTAAAATTAAATAATAATCACTTTGGAAAAAACTCAAATCTGGACTGTTTTTCTGATCCGTCACCCCTTTGCGCTGACCTAGCCATAAATGTAAAGACGAATCCATGTGATGAGTTGACCGCTTCTGAATTGACCACTGGAGCTTCATCGAGTGTTGGTTCGGCAAACCACTGTAATAGTCCCGCTGAGCTAAACTCTTCTGCTTTGACTGCTGCTGTGTCCCCAACTTTAAGTGATTGTAGAACCCAAACCGCCGGAACCCCTGACATGATTGCCTGCTGCCGTGAACAGAACAATATCTTATTGCCACCGGAAGACTGACGCATCTGTAACCTTCAACATTGACGTTAATCCTCACTTAGAAAAAAAAGACAGACGATCCCTTGAAAATATTATCGAAACAAATTACCTAAGCCCTGTTAGTAAATAAAAGAACCCTTATGAGTACGACATGAAAATACACCTGACCACTGATTTACCTTTCCACTGTATGCCCAGACGCCTATCTTACTACGAAAGAACTGAAGTACGAAAGATCATTGATGACCTGCTGTCCAAAGGTACAATTCGGCCTAGCAACTCGCCCTACGCTTCTGCTATAGTTTTGGTCAAAAAGAGGAGCGAAGAAACTAGGATGTGTATAGACTATAGGGCTCTAAACAAGTTGACAATACACGATAACTACCCACTGCCGCTCATAGAAGACTGCATCGAATACCTAGAGGGAAAAAGGTATTTTTCGACTTTGGATTTGAGGATTGGATTTCACCAAGTCAAGATGTCACCTGATTCTGTGAAGTATACCTCCTTTGTTACACCCGATGGTAATAGGAAAAAACACTTAGGTGCTTTCTTTTTCGTGAAGCTAAGTGAGCTTAGTGTTATGAGAATGGACCAGTTCCTGGATTTCCTCAAGGAATCGGGGTGGTTCATGGAATAATATGGTAGTTTTTCCATGTCTTCAGGGCACAATGGGCCAACGGGGCCTAAGTGAAGCGGAAGCCGTGCGGCTTAGCACCCTTCAACCTAACCTAACCTACACCCGATGGTCAATTTGAATATCTGCGAATGCCCTTCGGACAAGAATGCCCCCGCTGTTTTCCAGCGTTTCATGTGCGACATCTTTCAAGATATGCTAGCTACAAGAAAAATAATCATATACATGGACGATATCCTAATCGCTTCTGAAACTTATGAACAACACCTAAAGTCTATAGAAGATGTTCTGAGTCGAATTTCAGAGAGATGCCTTGAATTGAAGCTAAGCAAATGCCGTTTCGGTTATAATGAAATCGAGTACTTAGGATATGTAGTAAACCAGTCGGGAATACGTCCCAGCAATGCCCATATCGAAGCCATTAAACAGTACCCAGCACCGAAGAACTTGCGGGAACTTAGAACATGTTTAGGCCTCTTTTCATACTTCCGTAAATTCATACCCTCTTTCTCGAAAATTGCGAGACCGCTGCTGTCACTTACGCACGAAGGTGTTACTTACCAATTCACTGAAGAATGTACTGCTGCCTTCAGAGAGTTGCGGGATAGATTAGCTGCTGCCCCCTTGATAGCCATTTACAATCCCAAAAGAGAGACCGAACTCCACTGGTTTTGGAGCCGCCTTAATGCAAAGGCAAGACGATAATAAATTTCATCCTGTGCTCTTCTTTTCAAAAGCTGCCTCTTTCGCCGAATCAAGATATCATAGCTTCGAACTTTAGACCTTAGCTATTATATATGCCCTGAGACGCTTCCGAGTGTACCTTGAAGGTTTACCATTCAAACTCATAACTGACTGTAATTCACTTGCGCTGACGCTTAGCAAAAAACACATAAACCCCCGGATCTCCAGATGGGCTCTGGAATTAGAAAACTATAATTACACCATACACCATCGGAGTGGAGTATCAATGGGACACGTTGACGCTTTAAGCCGATGCCTTTCGGGAAAAACAACCAACTCAGACGCCACCGTCGAACCCTTTGTCAGTACCCCTTGATGAAAACCGATGTAAGTCCCATTAATATAGATTCCGAGGCCGCTGCCCCCAAGGAAACCCTAGCTTTCCCTGATGTCATAGGACATTCTGCCGCTGCAGTAGACAGCGACGAAGTAGAATTCCATATCCAGGTCACTCAGAACCGTGACGAGCGTATTAAAACCCTTCGTAATCAATTAAGCTTAGGTACAGTCCCCGGCTACAAGCTAGTAGACGGATTGGTATTCAAAAAAGATAAACTAGGTCACCTGCGCCTATATGTCCCTGCCGAAATGGAAGACAATGTCATTCGAAATAATCATGAGAAGATCGGCCACCAAGGCGTCGAGAAAAACTGTGCCCAATTGAAGAAGCACTATTGGTTTCCCCACCTGAAGGATGAAGTAGATCGCTTCATTAAGAACTGCATAAAATGCATCATGTATTCAGCCTCACCTCGGTCCAATGAGCACCACTTGTATAATATCCCTAAGGAACCACTCCCCTTTGATACAATCCACATAGATCACTTCGGTCCCTTGCTTTCTGTTAGTTCCAAGAGAAAGCACGTTCTGCTCATTGTTGATAGCTTCACAAAATTTGTGAAATTATACCCTGTTAGGTCAACGAGCACCCGAGAAGTAATCTGCCGCTTAGACAAATACTTCAGTTACTATAGCCGCCCCAGACGTCTTATCTCAGACCGCGGAACCTGCTTCACTTCGGCCGAATTCGAAGCTTATATGTGTAAATGCAATATCATCCACGTAAAAGTAGCGGTCGCCTCTCCCCAGGCCAATGGGCAAGTCGAGAGGGTTAACCGAGTGATAAAAGGAATGCTAGGCCGACTCAGTGAACCGGTGAATCACGCCGACTGGTCTGCAAAGCTGTCCCATGCCGAATATGCTATTAACAATACTAAGCACACTTCAACGACGCGTGCCCCTAGCGAACTTCTGTTCGGGATAGAGCAGCGGGGGACAATAATCGATGAGCTTACTGAGTTCCTAGAATGTAAAGTCGCCAAGAAAAACACAGATAACCTGCAGCAGATCAGAACCATAGCTTCCGCCGCCATAAAGAAATCGCAAGATCGTAACTTTCGGTACTATGAGAACCATCACGTCCCTGCTAAAATTTATAAAGTCGGTGATTATGTGGTCATAAGAAATATAGATACTACCGCTGGAACCAACAAGAAATTCATTCCTAGATACCGAGGCCCTTATGTCCTACACAAAGTTCTTCCTCACGATCGATATGTCGTCCGGGACGTAGAAAACTGCCAGTTAACACAGCTTCCTTACGATGGGGTTGTTGAGTCCTCCCGTATGAAGGATTGGTTGATTCAGGGGTGACGTCACATGAATAGTCTAAAATTGAGCAACACTTAGGTTTAACACATTCACTGCCCATGACGCACACGTGTGCGTCATGAGCGTCCTGGCCAACAGAGCCCATGACTCACAGTGTGAGTCAAATACTCTACGATTTTCAAAGAGAGTTTACAACGAAGAGCATGGCAAGTAGGTTGTTTTCCAATAATGCAACGTGTTTGGGACAGTCTCTTGTACGGAAATGAAGTGTTGGTTCAAAGTTCAAGCGTTTCTAGCCTCTCCTTTTCAGTTGTTTGTTGTCACTCGATCGGGCCGCTTGTTCTTCGTAGTTTCGGGTTATTTTCTCGGTTTTTTCGATTCAAAGTGATCATGGATTATAAAAAAAAGACTGTATTGAGTGATGAAGAACTATTACGAATGTTGGAAGAAGATTCGGAAGATGATGTTGAGTATTTGGAGGACGAGGAAGACGTAAGTCATGACCGCACCGAACAGGTTGATTCATTTCATTTCCCTTCAAATTTTGATGATTGTGAGCCGGTACAAAGAGATAATGAAACGACAGGTGATGTAACATCTGAAATTATTGACATTTCTTCTCTTCCAATTGTATTTGAGGATGTGGATATGATTCAATCGTCGCCAACGCCGGGAACTTCAGCCGATTTTTCCGTCCCACCTATTCGTTGTCCATCGCCAATACAGGGAACGTCCGCTAATTTTTCCGTTTCACCTGCTCGTTGTCCATCTCCACCATCGCCATCATCAGTTGTTGAAACTGATGAATCATCAGAATCTGAGGAAGATAGTAATGAAAGCGGAATATGGTACTCTTCTCGGCCAAACGTACAAAAAATAAAATTTACTGGCCAACAAAAACTCAATATTACACCTACTCCTACTACTCCCATTGACTTTTTCAACATTTTTTTCAATAATTCCTTTTTAGAACTGTTAGTGGAAAAAATGAACGAATATGCTGTGATTGTTTTACATGAGACTTCAACAAGGAGGCGCGAATTACACGCTGGAAAGATGTAACTACAGAGGAGCTAAAAACATTTCTTGGGCTGTTATTCCATATGGGGATGATTCGGATGAATCGCATAAATGACTGTTGGAGAACCCACTATTTATTCCCACATGCCGTATTTGCCCCGTACATGAGTAGGAATAGATTCTTACTCCTTCTAAGGGTTTTGAATTTTGATAACAACAAAGATGATGATAACTTGCGAAAGATTCGCACTTTGATTGAGTTCTTCAATTCAACCATGGAGAGCACATATGACCCTGGAAAGGAACTATCATTAGACGAGTCGATGGTCCACTGGCGGGGGCGGCTTCGTTTTCGCCAATTTATTAAAAATAAAAGACACAAATACGGATGTAAACTATATTGTGTAACCTCCTCTAAAGGCCTAGTTCAAAGGCTGTTGCTGTATCAAGGATCGTCAGATAATGAGGTGGGAGGAGTAAACCACAGATCAAAAGTCGTCCATCACCTAATGAATCTTAGAAAAAATGTAGGGCACAGTGTTTATATGGATAATTATTACAATAGTGTCCCACTTGCTGAAGAGCTTTTGAGGGAAGGGGTCTATTGCACTGGGACCCTACAATCCAACAGGAAGGGAAATCCTCCTGAAGTGGTGCAAAAAAAGTTGAAAAGGGGTGAAAGTATTTCTCGTTACACCAAAAGTGGAGTATGCGTAACAAAGTGGAAAGACAAAAGAGATGTGTTGGCATTGTCATCAGAGTTTCCAGGAGACATGGTTGAAGTAGGATCCAAGAAAAAGCCCAAAACGATTGTTGAATATAATAAGTTTATGTCAGGGGTGGACAGACATGATCAGTTACTTGCTTATTATCCTTCAACACATAAGACTATGCGGTGGTATAAAAAGCTAGGGATTCATATATTCCAAATGATGATGATAAATGCCCAATTATTATGTAACGAATTTGGACCTAAAATCAACGGATACGACTTCAGATTGACAATTTGCGAAGCCCTTCTTCCTTACAAGCCACCTCCTATGAGGCCTTTGAGTTGTGACATGCACGTTCCAGATGAAATGGAAAAGGTTGACAAGGGAAAACGTAAAGTGGCAAAACGTAAACGTTGTAAGCAGTGTTACAAAAATGGAATTCGTAAAGATTCAAACTACTTTTGTCCAGACTGTCCAGACAAACCAGGATTGTGTTTGAAACCTTGCTTCCGAGAATATCATCAAAATTTACAGTGAAAAGTGAATTTATGTATTTTATTTGATATATGTTGTATTTTTGCATCATGATTGATGTACTTTTATCATATTTTTTTTATATATTCCCATAATATGTTGGTGGCAGTTCTTTTATTATATATTGTTTCAGTATTTTTTAAATTACTTATTTGCATAAATATAATAAATGTTTAATAATATGACAGTTATTACTTCTTCTACCTATTTCTAAATTGACGCACACTGTGCGTCATGGGCAATGTTGAACCAGAAAAACTGAAAACCGGGCTAGGGACGCCCATGACGCACAGTGTGAGTCACAAGTGTTGTTGAGGTTAGGAACCAGTGGGCAAACTCCGTAAACCCAAGATTGGGCATGGGCAGTGAATGTGTTAAGAATTTTATTACCTGCTGTCATTAATAATTTGATTGCGGCCTTCAGCCAAAACATGCCGAAAAACAAATGTACATAGAATTGTTTGTAAATCCCTCTGCCTGCTGACACTCGGCCTTCCGTCAACCGCTGTCAAACTTTGACGGTCGTGGTCGACCTTCTGTCAGATTGGCCGAGTTGTAATAGAATAATGTCGAAGCGGGCAATGCCTGGCCAAGGTGTGGCATGCCCACGAAAAACTGGAGGAGTATGGCAGGACAGTGGGACTGTCAGAAAAACTAGGAAGAAGAAGAAGAACGAACGAACGAGTGAGTTTTGGGGTGGCCCGGCGAATCGCGCGAAATCGTCAGCATCGGCCAGAGCGCGAGCGATTTAAATAAATAAAGAACGATTAAAATAGTGAGAAAATGAAGAAAATTAACAAAGAGACCGAAGAAAATATAGTAATATTGACTAAAAGTGGATAATTATCTGGAATAATTGCCGAGAAAGTAAAAGGTAATCAGCGCACAGTAATTTCTATACAAAAGCGACGGAATATAGCTCCGAAGCTGAATGCTGGTGGTCGTCCCAGATTGTTAAACTATTCGGACGCGCGATTAATTGTGCGAGAAAGGAAAGGAAAATGAAACACCAAAACAAGCTGCTAATGCCATATGTAAAGAGGAAAGGAATGGACTGTTCGTAGAGCGCGTCACAGAATCGGTTTCAACAGGGAAAAAGAAAAAAAAACCAGCTCTCTCTGAAAAAAATAAAATAGCGCGTCTGGAATTCCGCAAACGGCATGAACTCTGGACCATAGAGAAATGCGAGCGAGTAATTTGGTTCGATAAGACAAAAATGAACCGATTTCAATCTGATAGGAGGGAATACTTCTGGAGCAGACCTCACGAATCCATTCAAAAGCATCATGTAAAACAAACCGTCAAACATGGTGGCGGAAGCGTGATGGTTTGCGGTTGCTTTACGTGGTGGAATTGAGACTGCTTTTGAGTTTGGATATTTTGGTTGCGAAACTAAAGACGTGACTATCATGCACGATAATGATCCAAAACACATTGCTAAAATAACAAAGGAATGGCTGCAGAATAAAAATATAAGACCACTAAAATTGCCTGCTCAATCATCAGACCTCAATCTGATTGAGAACTCAGTGTCAGTAATTAAAAAACGATTGGTGGCAAATAGAGAAATTCTAGGAAGTGTCGATTAGCTTTGGGAAAAAGTTCAAAATGAATGGGACAAAATTAACTCGCAACAACTATATAATCTTATCGAAAGCATGCCAAAGCAAATTAAAGCAGTTGTTAAGGCCAAAGGAGGCTACACAAAATATTAAAACTGACAAAACTCAGCAATAGACTATGTATATTTTTTACAATGTATTATAATAACAATTACATGTACAATATTTTTTTGTTTTGTTTCTTTGAAAAAGAATAAAATATTTGCTTATGTTAAAAGTTAGCTTTGATTTGAATCTTCTTATTCAACAAGGGCAAAAATACCAAAAGTACTAAACTTCGTGAACAGTTTTGCGATGTGGACGACATCATGCAGTCAATGGATTGGATACTACAACATGACAACATCCCAATTCATACCGCAGGACAAGTGACACAATGGCTATCACAAGAAAACTTGACAATTTTGCCGTGGCCATCTCTATCTCCAGATCTTAACATTGAAAATCTCTGGAGATGGCTGACACGAAAAATTTATGAAAACGGACAGCAATATGAAAGTATACGAGAGCTTACGAGCAAAATCATAGAAGTTTGGAGTCAGGTACCCTTAAATTTAATCAGGAATTTATATAATTCTATGGGAAATCGATTAGCAGTAGTTATTGCCAACAACGGCGGGTCAACAAAATATAGTTTCAACCGTCGTAGCGAGTAGACGTGTTATCATAAGCTGTTGTACGTGCAGTTAATCCATATTCCAATCAATTATTTAATTGTTCATACTGTACTTTATTAATTTGTGCGTGCCTGTGCATATTTACCCTTACACCAAAGTGACCCAGTTAATTATAGTAACATAGTGACCCAATTAAGCCATTCTTGCACGTCTTCACCTCGTTATCAATTGTGTTGTTTATAAAAATCGATGACCGAAAAGTGCAATTCGCAACGTAATTATAGTAACAAATCGCAAATTGCATAATTAAAGTCAGTGTCATTGTCGTACAAAGATGAATATCAAATGCAGTATGGAAAATTGCATCACGTTCGACAATACTTTCAAGTTTGTGACATGCCTCGCGTTTTGCAACAGAAAGTTTCACGGGGCATGTATTGATGCGCCTATAGATTGGTATCATCCCTATATGGACAACAACTTTATCTGTGCAGATTGCCAGAACACCTACAGGCTGATGAAATGTATGTGTGACAATATCATAAGTTATATCGATAAATTAACACAGCACACTTATTGGCGAAGCAGCAAGCGCAGACAAGGGCAAACCATGAAAGTTTTGTGGAAATGGCTACCAGTTTCGACGATTTAACCAATGTACTTTCCACCGCCAAAAACAATAAAGAATTCGACAAGGCTCTCCATGAGCTGCACAACAAATTTGACATCGTGAATAATACATTAGCGAAAATGTGTACACTGTCGACGTCTCCTTCCCACAAAGAGGAATCAAACGCAAAACATTTAGCCAACCTCGAAGGTAGACTATTAAACCTGCTCAATGAAAAATTAACTACGCTGTCAATACAAAACTCATCATGGATAACAACCACAGAAAACAAACTTGAAAGGGTAATTCAGAAAAGGGAAAGCATGGGCACTGTATTGTGCGAACATATCCGCACCACCCATAACACTCCAATTCGCTGTGAACTGCTACTATACCAGAAATTTTGCTTGCTGAACTTTATTATCATGTTGAACAGTGCAGTGAAAGTTCCTACGCAAGACAAGGCAACATCTCCCAAGAAATGTTTATCTGTCGAGGATAAAAATCCAGTTTCAACAGCTACTGCCAAGAAAACAAAAAGTGCCAGAAAGATTTTTCAATTCGGTACATCCTGGTCAGAAGAAGATTAGAATAGAAGGATAAATAAAGTTAAGCGTTTAAATGCGGATTACGTGAAAAATGTCACTATTGCCTCGTGTATATCACGGAAGAATGAAGACTGCGAAGTATTTCATGTAAGGGGTGCCCCAGTATCTGCAGATGTAACGTGGATAATTCAATTCCTTCAAAGTGAGCTTGCCATTACTGATTGTTTAGCTGAAACTCTCTCTAAAAGTACCAAGAGAAAAACCACTTCATTCAAAGTATGTATTCCATCTCGGTATGCCTGGCTGTTCTTTCAGCATGAAGGTAAGGCGAAGCAAATTTGGAATGGAATGACATTCACTTTATAGCGTGACTCAACCAGAAAGGATCAGCGCAAGCAGAAACTAGTCAGTAAGAACAATTCATTTACGTGTACAGCCTCCCCTAAAATGTTGCAATATCTAGAATTTTCCCGACTAACAACCCTAATCCCGTCCAACAACTAGGTATTATTACTACTCCCACTTTACCTGCATCCACTTCTGAAGTCCCGTTAGCATTCCTACGTCTTGTAAACTTACCACTGGCACTTCCTTAAAAAAAAGTCCCATATGCAGCGCAAATTGGCCACCAGCAGCCGATGAGTACGGACGCGTTTCGGTCGGGTTCACCAAATATTTATATCAACATACAATCTAGTAGTGCAAAGTGTGAAGTACCGTTAGTGCCAATTATCTGCACAAGCCAGCAGCGCAAAGTGCACACTGCGGTCGTGATCAACCATTTGTGAAAAACCTATCAAGGCGCAACACAGACTAGTGCTAGTGAAATGTGCACTTTAAATAGAGCACCATGACGCAGGCTATGAGTGCAGAGTTGACCTCCGTTGACCTACAGGACGTTGGCCCTAGCGGAAGCAGCATGTCTATTACGAAAAGCATCCAAACAGGTATCGAAAGATACATTAAAATCTCCGAAAAGAGGAAGCTTAGCCCACCATCTGTGAATATGGGGAGAGCTTCCAAACAAGCAAAAGACGATAATGAAAGATATAAAAATTACTACAACGCCCTTGCTACGGACACCGCTGAAAGCACAACCAATGAGCCTTTGGTAGAAGAAAGAAAGAGCAAGTCAAAACCCCCACCGATATTTATCAGAGGTGTAAATAGTGTAGTGCTTGTTAAAGACCTGATCACACTGTTAGGTACAAATAATTTTTACGCTGTGGACCTACGAAAAGGTAATATCAGAGAAACTAAAATCCAGACGGCGGATGAAGTGAAATATTGCCAAGCAGTCAGCTGGCTTGAAGAACGTAAGGTAAATTTCTACACATATCAATTGAAAAGTGCCAAGGGACTGGTGATAATTATCAAAGGCATAGACCCAGAAGTCAAATTAGATGATATTAAGGAAGAACTAGAAAGCAAAGGATTCATGACAAAAGCAATCCACAATGTCATAAATAAAAATAAAGTGCCGCAGCCTATGTTTAAAGTGGAACTCTCACCAGAGTCCAGTAGACCTCCAAAGGGCAAAACTCATCCCATTTACAATATCCAGTACTTGTTGCACAGAAGAGTCACTGTGGAAGAGCCCTTCAAAAGATATGCAGCGCTGCAATGCCATAACTGCCAGGAGTTCGGACACTCGAAAAATTTCTGCAGGCTAACCAGCATATGCGTAGCTTGCGGAGGCATGCATCCAAAAGCTAGCTGCAACAGAAATAAAGCCGACACCACGTCTAGAAAGTGTGGTAACTGCAATGGGAATCATACCGCAAACTATAGGGGTTGCCCAGTGTACCATGCTATTTACAAGCAGACAAGCCAAACCAAACCACTTCACACAGCAACGAGGCAACCGTTTATATCAACATCTCAACTAACGGGTCCAGCACAGGGGCTCTATGCCCCCACGCGCACATAATCATCCCGCTCCTATGCAGAAGTGACCCGAAACCAACAGAACCAACCCTCTACAGAAATCCCGGCGACTACCAGCAATCAACAAGAAGTAATCATGCAAATATTACTCACACTCACCAATAACCTGCAGAAACTTACCAATCTAGTGAACCAAATGCATTCAAATTTAAGTAAGCAAACAGAACTTTTACACAAATTAACGAGTAAATGAATTCAATTAAGCTAGCATACTGGAATGCAAACGGCCTATTGGCTCGTAGGAATGAATTAGAAGCATTTCTTTTTAACATGGACATAGATATTATGCTCATTGCAGAAACTCACCTCTGCAGCAAAAATAATGTAAAAATTCGTGGATATACTATCTACAATAATAATCACCCAGATGATAAATCGCACGGAGGTACAGCTATCGTTCTGAAGCACAGAATTAAACATTTCCCGCTCTCATGCAACCAAACACATTTTATTCACTATACAGCTATTAATATATATGTTAACAACAAGTCAATTTGTATCGCTGCCACCTATTGTCGTCCTAAATTTAAAATCAAAAAGAAGCAATTTGATGAATTCTTCAACTCGCTAGGTTCCTGTTTCATAGCTGCCGGCGACTACAATGCGAAATCTCCACACTGGGGCTCACGATTGACTTCACCAAGGGGTAAACAGCTCCTCGAATCAGTACTCCACAATAAACTGCAGTGCATATCGGGTGGCTGTCCAACATACTGGCCAACAGATCAACAAAAAACACCAGACCTAATTGATTTCGGCGTAGTTAAAAATTTCGACTGCAGGCGCATCACCATAAAAACGTCCCATGACCTATCATCGGGCCACTCACCAACCATAGTTAACATATGTGGTAATGCGACTCCTTGTCATAATTCACCTTTCCTTGCAAATCGAGCGACGAACTGGGAAAAGTTTAGAATGAAGTTCGAGACGCGCTACTGTCCTCATGTAAAACTTAGATCGGCAGAAAATATAGAACACGCACTACTCGATCTAACAGCAACCATCACAGATTGTGCGATAATAGCCACCCCTGAAAACAATAACTACGAAGACAGAACTCAATCAAGATATAATATTGGAATACTTCATCTTCTCAAAATAAAACGCCAAGCCAAAGCAGAATGGCAAAAGACCCGTTCCCCCAAGGCGAAGGCGTCTCTAAACAAAGCCGCTAAGGAACTCAAAAAAGGGCTAGCTATTGATAAAAACCAAAAAATTGACACATTTGTAAGTAGCTTAACGGTGGGAGCAGACACCAATTATTCAGTCTGAAGGACCGTGAGAAGAATACAGAAGCCAGCCCTGCCAATAACTCCCATCAAGGACAGATCGGGTAATTGGGTCAAAAACCAATCCGACAAGCGGAAGCCTTCGCAGCTCACTTGTCCAACGTCTTCAGCGCAACAACAAACAATGAAGTACAAGAGGACTTCACCGAAGAATCTAAGCTGGTACTTGGCAAACCCATCAGATTCTCACAAATTGAATTCCTAAGAAAACTCAATGATATAAACCCCAACAAAGCTCCAGGACACGACCAAATCACTGGTAAGATGATCAAAGAATTACCCCCTGGAGGTAAAATGGCAATCCTTCATATATTCAATGCTATACTTCGTGTCAACCACTATCCGGACCAATGGAAACATTCTAGAATTATAGTCCTACCAAAACCGGGAAAGGACAAATCCAAAGTAGAATCATACAGACCCATTAACTTGCTCCCAACACTGTCAAAGCTGTTTGAAAGACTCCTTCTAGATAAAATGCTTCCCATACTTCACTCCGAAAATCTCATCCCTGACCACCAGTTTGGATTCAGGCACGAGCATTGTACCATTGAGCAAATCCATAGATTAGTAAACTATATAAAGAACGCACTGGAGGGAAAACAATATTGTACTGGATTATTCCTTGATGTATCACAAGCCTTCGATAAAGTAAGACATGATTATCTTGCTCAACTAATCAGGAGCTACCTTCCGCCTGAATTCCAAGGCATTCTGCTAAGTTACCTACATAATCGCACCTTTAAGGTAAGATGTAACGACCAATTAAGCAAAATACATCCAATCAGAGCAGGGGTTCCCCAGGGAAGTGTCCTGGGACCCATCCTATACCTCCTGTACACAGCGGACTTACCGACTAGCAGCCACATACTAACTACAACTTTTGCCGATGACACGGCTATTTTATTCTCCCATATTAACCCCTTAACAGCAACCAGGGAGCTACAGTACCAAACGGACAAGATTGTGGAATGGGCCAATAAGAGGGGAATAACCATAAATGCATCTAAAACGCAGCAAATCACATTTACACTTAGGAAACGTACATGCAGATCAGTCATAATTAACGGCATAAAAGTACCAAAAACTAAAGTGGTCAAATATCTCGGTGTACATCTAGACAGAAGACTAACATGGAAAGCTCATTTAACGAAAAAAAAGAACTCAAGTTAGCCTACAATATAATAAAATACGCTAGTTAATCCACAAGAAATCGAAGCTGACTCTGGCAACCAAAATACAATTGTATAAATCTCTGCTGAAACCAATATGGTCATACGCTATACAATTATGGGGAACCACTAAAAAATCGAACCTAAGCCTAATAAAAAGAATTCAAACAAAAATAATAAGAACAATTCTAGGTGCCCCCAATTATGTAAACAACAAAATAATTCAACGCGATATGGGTATAAACACGGTAGAGGAAGAAATTAAAAAACACAGTGGAAACTATATGAAACGTCTGGAAAAACACCCAAATATTAAAGCAAGAGAAATTTTGCAAACTGCACCGTACTCAAGACTGAAGCGCATCGATCCGCTACAACTCCCTAATAGGTAGCCAATAAAGCCCGTAGTACATTCAACTCCACCATTGTGTAGAGGCGGTACCTTTCGCATACCAGGTATAAAAGGATTATAGACGATCCATCAAAAGAGCTATCTGGACCCTAGCATGCAACTATACATGAAAAAAAAAAATAAACATTGGACATTAAGCGACATAATTACATAATTATTAGAGCATACATTCAATAGTGAACTATTGTAAACTCCCCTAGCTGTAAGAATTGTATTATCAAAGCCTACAATGTACTGTCAGAGTAGGTTATTACTATGTTTAGAAGTAAGAGTTGAATTAACATAAGCTAGAGATCTAAGCAGTGTAGATCTAATACTTATTAAAAATTTAATAAAAGTTAAAAAAAAAAATATGCAGCGCAGACCCTACGACACCCACCCCTGCAAGACATACTTTCAATACCAAGCAGCCGGCTACAATATCCATGCCACTTAATGTTTCTTGCGAAACCTCCCATTGTCACATGATGTCTGCTAAGACAAACGCAACATCCAAATATGCTAACTTTATCAGCGGTTAGGATCAAATCCCTTCGCAATCCGGTGCTATCCACATTCCAAATTCTCCTATTAATCAACCTTCCACACCTAAATTTATTGATCCACTGGTACCTCCGGTTGTTAAATTTACCTCGAACTCTACAGACGATCTTGAGAGCAGATATCTTTTGTCTCGATTAAGAGACCATAAAACTTACGACAATGTCCGCCTTTTCCTTGCATACATGCATAACGCACGGGAATCTACCTGCTTTGAGGGGAAAACGAAAACCAATCTCAAGGTCATGATTCAACAAGAAGGTCTCCTTACCGACCTTGATTCTTTACGCCTCTTTTTTAATCGATATCATGAAGAACTAGGTCTGTTTCCTGATCAAGTCAAACGTAATCTTGAAACTTATGGCTCTTATGTCAGCTCTAAGTATATCTCTCTCTTACAAAAATCACGGGATGACCATAAGAAATTTTATTCCTAATACAAAGACACGTCTAAAATCTTAAGATTTCTCTACCATAACTGCAGGACAATCTATAGAGCTGATCGTGATTATCTTCATACTGGTGTCTCAAGGGGAGGAGGTGTTCTTACCGCAATTCACAACTCCCTGTCGAGTGAACTTGTTACAACCGTGTCCCATAAATCATTTGAACATATATTTTTCAGAGTTTTATTAGAAAAACATTTCCTCTACATCGGTGTTATTTATGTGCCCCCACACTCTGAAGATACTACTTATAGTGATTTGAGCGACGTAATATCTGCTGTCATTGATTCATTGAATGTGGATGGTAAAATAATCAAATTTCGTGACTTCAATCGCCCGAATATTAGCTTTATCACCGATGACAATGATAGTCACCTCCTCCCAGTCAACATTCTTGGCGACATTGACTTTAATCTCATCAATGTGTTTTATGGCAATGATTTGCAGCAAGCTATTTCGACTCCTAACCAAAATGGCAAATGGTTAGATCTGATATTCACCAACTTTTATGACGAAGCGGTGGTTAGCCCAACCATTGACACCGAGAATCTTTTCTCCAACACTCTCCATCACTCAGCTTTGACGGTTGAACTATCCTCTGCGAATCTACCCTTTACCCAATCGTACAATAATGGAATAGTATGTATATGATTTCTTAAATGCTGACTATATTAGCATTACAAATTTTCTCGATAACATACATTGGCCGAGTTTCTTTTCATCGTTAGATTTAAATGAATCTTTAACTTCCTTTTATACGCTAATCTTTCATGCTATTGACAAATTTGTACTAAAGATAAAGAAACGGAGCAAACTTTTAGAACCCTGGCTTGATCATGATTTAAGGCACTCAAGAAACCAAAGAAACAGACTCTATAAGAAAATTAAAAATGAATTTTTCGTCGACGAGGATCTAAAGAGAATGCACGATGAGCTATCGAATGAATTCTCCACTAAATCCCGAGAAGCGTACGATTTTTACGTCAACGTAATTGGTGAAAGCATTATTAATGATCCGAAAAAATTCTTTGATTTCGTCAATATAAAACGTAAAACGACAGGCTATCCCGTTACTTTGTTCAAAGAAAATGTTGTATCCTCCTATCCACTTGAAACTTGCAACCTATTTGCCGATCATTTTCAGGAGACCTTCTGCCCGCCTATAATCCCGTCGACAACACCGTCTATTAGAGCTAACACAACGCCACTTATCGACAGTATAGTCACAAGAGGCAATTATTAATGCTGCTAAACGTCAACAAAGGACCCGGCCCAGACGGTTCGTTGCATAGACCAACTTGTCACTCCTTTGCACCTCATTTTCAATAGATCTCTGTCTCTAGGTGTCTTTCCGTCCTCCTGGAAATCCTCGCATCTTATACCTATTCATAAAAGTGGTGACAAGCGATCTGTTGATAACTACCGAGAGATCGCTATTTTGTCAGTTACCCCCAAACTCTTTGAGAAGCTAGTCTGCGATATTCTCACTCCCATCATAGACCCTCTCCTTAACGAACAGCAGCATGGATTTCGTAAAGGCAGGTCGACTTCCACTAATCTCATGATCCTAGTTTCTGACGTCCTCTGTGAAATGGAAAAGGGAAACCAAGTTGAAGCGGTCTATATAGACTTTAGTAAGACTTTTGACCGGGTTGATCATCAAACCATTATACGTAAAGTTCGTAATTTTGGTGTATCTGGTTCCCTGCTCAATTGGCTACAACCTTATCTCTGTGACCGAACTCAGATGGTCAAATTCTAAGGTCACTTATCTAAAAGAGTTTTTGCATCTCCCGCAGTATCTCAAGGCAGTCATTTAGGCCATCTGCTCTTTAATATATTCATTTCTGATCTTTCTGCGACACTGTCTGATATACCTCACCTATTCTATGCTGACGACTTAAAAATTTACTACAGCATCAAAACACAATCGGATGCAGCCTTCCTCCAGTCGAAGTTTCAAGCACTTGCACACTGGTGTAGTCAGAATAAGTTTTATCTCAATGTCAGCAAATGCCACGTGTTGAGCTTTTCTCGTAAGAATGCAGTTACTACCTATTCTTATTACCTTAACGACATCGTATTAAACAGGGTTGATCATGTCGTTGACCTCGGAGTATTCTTAGACAACCAATTGCGGTTCAATCTGCAATATGACAAAGTCCTATCAAGAGATAATAAACAGCTTGGCTTCATTAAGAGACGTGCCAAGGAGTTCAAAAACGTTTGGGTAACCAAGTCCTTATACACCAACTTCGTGCGGCCTCTGATCGAATATGCTTGCATAATTTGGAATCACGTTTTTGTGCTTCACAGCGACATACTTGAATCTATCCAGAAACAATTCTAGCTTTTCGGCTTGAGGGACCTCTACAACCCAAGTGTTTTTCATAGTCTTCCTTCCTATAAATATGGACTAGACCTTCTAAATTTAATGCCTCTCTCATCTAGAAGAACAATAATTAGTGCCAGTTTCACCTTCGACGTTATCAGCGGCGCAGTAAATATAGTAGCCGTCGCTGATAGTGCAAAATTTAATGACCAACAACGACGTACTCGACACACAACCCTGCTTAAAGAATATCGGCATCACACGGCCTATGGTCATAATGAACCGATAAATAACCACTATTATCCGGATATCCCTAAAAACAAAATTATCGACGAATACCCTTCATCGCAAAATATTGATGTGAAAATGAAGATGCGCACTTCCAAATTTGGAGCCATCAATGAATTGACATACGATTGGTTCACACAGTGCACGGGCAAAGGTTTACCAGCCGCAGGTGTAGCGATTCAAGCGAAAGCGTAAGAAATTGCAATTGAAATGGGTGACCACGATTTCAAGGCCTCTAACGGATGGCTTGACGCGTTCAAGGGCCGACATCAGTTAACATTTTCTTCCCTTTGTGGCGAATCAAAGGATGTGGAACAACAGCCAGTCAATGATTTTGTGGAGAAATGACCAGAGCTGATTGCTGGATATAAAATTGAAGACATTGTCAATTGTGACGAAACTGCGTTGTTCTTTTGAGCGATACCAAAGAAAACAATGCACAAAAAGGGTGATAAGTGTTACGGTGGCAAATATTCAAAGGAAAGGTTGTCTATTTTATTGTGCTGCTTCGCAACATTTTCCGGTGTCGTGGTACGCTAACAAGAAAGCATGGATGACTGGGTCAATTATGGAAGAGTTTTTGGTACAATTGAACAAGAAAATGATCATTCAGAAACGAAATATTTTATTGTTTTTGGACAACGCATCAAGTCACCCGAATTTGAAATTGTCGAACGTTGAATTAGTTTTTTGTGCCACCAAATACGACAAGCAAAACTCAGCCACTTGATCAAGATATCATCCACGCAATAAAAGTGCATTACCGCAAACGAGTTCTAAAACGATTGATTTGTCAAATGGACACTGCCACACACGTATCGGATTTAGTGAAGGGCATAACATTTCTCGATACAATATTTTGGTGGAAAGAATCAATCGAAAATTTAACGGATAAAGTGGTTCCAAACTGTTGCAAAGCTGGATTTCAATTTGATCGTCTCGATGATACTGACGAAGATGACATTCCATTATCCGAGCTGCGCGAGTTATGTATCCATCAGCATTAGCTTCTTCTGGCATAGATACCATTTTAGCTGACGCAACAAAGTATCTTAAAGAAAACTCCAGACAAGACTAAAAGGGTGAATCCGACACCTGCACAAGTGCAGACACTAGGTCAGCACTTTATGTTAATAAAATGATTGACCAAGATCTTCTCGCCCCAGTTGCCGACGCATCGCTCACGCCGTCTACTTGTGTAATCGCTTAGATCCCAATAAAAGTTTGTCGAGAATAAATAGCATTTTTTAATTTTGATTTCCATCGGCTACGTCTTAGCCGATTTCTTTTTTATTTTTCGCCCCCGCTCGAGGCACACCCATAACTCGCGTTTTGATGGCACAAGGTGGTTTTGATGATTTATCATCAGATGAATTCGCACGCATTGATGATGAAGTGTTTACTGAAAATGATACCGAATTGAATACTCCAAACAATGAAAATCGAGACGGAGAAAGCGAAGATGAAGAAGAATGTGACGATGAAAATTCAGAGCAAAATAAGGCGAGCAGCGATTCTGCAATCCAACACTCTGAAGCGTTGGACATGCTTAAAGAGCTTCAACTTTTTGCACATGCCAACGAAAACACATTTTTACTCGATAAAATAGTAGAATAAATCAATTTAGTACAGGATGATTTGATTGCAAGCAAAACAAAACAGTCTTCGATTACCAATTACTTTAAATAATAATGTTTATCATTCGCTGCTTTTTTCATTTTCAGTTTTTCCTTCATTCATTTATCAAAAAATAGTTTCATCTCAGTACATATTTCCTTTTCCCTTTCATTATATCACTTGATTTGATCGTTAAATGGCCATGAAAATATATGCATTGGTTTTTTATTCAATTTTACTCTCAATAATAGAAAACCATTTCTACCAGTTCGACTCAAATACCTGTCAATAATGGTACCTGTTAATAGTGGAATTCGTGTCAATAGTGGATAAAATAAATTCCCCACCGGATTCCGTTATTGACAGGTTTTACTGTACCAGAATTATATAATACCCACAGAAATCATAGCGAGAATAGAATGCAGATCCTGGAGAAGTATTATTTTCCTCATATGACTAAACTGATTAAGAAGTATACAGCTACTTGCGATATCTGCAATACAAGTAAATACGATCGTCATCCCCAGAAGCCGGAACTGCAGGAAACACCCATTCCCACCTACCCAACGGAAATTATTCACATGGACATTTTAGAAATATAAGGGGAAAAGTTCATTACATGTGCCGACAAATTTTCCAAATTTGCTAAATTCTTTCATATTAAAAATAATTCCGTTCTGCACATTCGTGACAAAATCATCAAAATAAAACATTTCTTCACGGTTCCAAAGATGCTAGTCTCTGACAACGAAGGAAGTTTTGTCAGCCCAATCGTACAAAATTACATTCACTCGCTTGGAATAAACGTGTACATTGTACCGCCACAGAAAAGTGAAGCGAAGTTGAAAGGGTTCATGCAATAATCATAGAGATTGTACGGTGTCTCAAACAGGAATACTCCGAGCTCTCAATAAAAGAAATCGTTAACAAATCTGTAGACAGGTATAATAACACAATCGAGTACCTAGTGTCAACACCGATTACCGCCGCCTTATTTTCTTGAATTCGAACCGTTCTAACCGAATATCGCTTGATAAACTATTTCCTGTGTGTTTCGCCTGCGATTACGCATTTTTCGCATTTAGTTAATCGCGTTTTCCCTATATTTTGGTTTCTTTCGATAAAAATTAATTTCCTTCACTGGTACTTCCTTTGTTTCGGTGAAAGTTTATTCTTTATTCATTATACCGTGTAAGAACTTGTTTTTGTGTGGCAATCTCTTTTAAAGCTCCGAATCAAGTGACCTTTAACCTCCCGTCTCTTTTCAAATTCGGGCGGTTGGTTGGTTTCGTGCAATTCCGGTTGGTGCACTTCTTTATGATTGTCATTTGAACTTTGAGTGCTCTCTCAGTATTGTAGCGTGTGCCTCCTTCACGCGTTGCGATACTCCAATATAACTTGGCTCGTAAAGCTCCTCTCTCAACGTTTCAGTGCCAGTTTCGGTTACATCATTGACTTTGTCGTCTTGAAGCCTATAAAAAGGCAATCTTCCTAATCGTGTTTTATCTCTTGTGATGGCTACTGCCGTAGAGCATTCCATGCTAAGTGCCTTAACATAAATTCGTTATTTGTCGACATCATTGTCAAGCAACCAAACAATATCTTTTATCGCTGTGATGCATGCAAAAATACGACGCTAGCGGATATAATTAAAATACTACATGAGCACTCTGCCTCACTTGCTTCGCTTAGTTCGCGTATAGACACGATCTCTGCGGCATCTAAACCTGCTTCGCCATCAGTGTTTACGAGTGAATTCCCTCCTCAATCTTGTCGTGGTGCTATACCCAAATCTAGCAAATCTAGCAAACCGGAACCATTTTCAATTGTATATAATCCTGCAACAGCTACATCTTCTTTGATGGCTCCAACTGTATTACCATCAATTACGTCGTGCATCGTGTCCACCTCAGCAACGGATCTTCAACTGTCACAGACGAAGTCCTCTTCTACAATAACTACGGCTTCTGGAGTCAATTCATATGCACCGCTCCCTCCTCCTCATCATGTACAATCGCCGCTATCCATTAATCCGGCGTTGCATGTTGTTGCCCCTCCAATCCAAATCTTCGTCTCTAGGCTAGCCTACGTCACTACCCCCCATTGACGTACAAAGTTACATTATTGCCAAACTTGGATTTGCTCCTGCCTTTATAAGTTGCAAAAAACTGACAAAAGACCATATCTCAAATGAGATCATTGCGTCTTTTAAAATAACTGTGCCTCCCGAACACAAAGCGATGCTTAAAAGTGACTTCTGGCCAAGTGGAACTTTGGTCAAAGCATTTATCGTTCGCAGTTCTGCGAATTTTCGTCAAACTCGTTCTCACTGATCTCAAAACTAGTTCCTCCTAATACCTCAACATATGCTACCTTATCATCTGCCTCTTATCCTGATATGTTTAAAAAAATAGTATTTATTATCAGAACGTACGTGGTTTACGAACCAAGTTGCGGCAACTTAATCTGTCCGTTCTATTGTCAAACGACTCCATTATATGTTTGACAGAGTCTTGGTTTCACTCTGGAGTCTATAGCTCTGAACTCTTTCAGAATTTTACAGTTTATCGAAAAGATCGTGACCGCAGCCTCTCCAAGAAAACTGATGGTGGTGGAGTTTTAATAGCTGTCAAGAGTTGTCTTTCTAGCGGTCCATGCGATGGCTTTCTTCCTCTTCCTCCTCCTCCTCTCATTGAGTGTGTTTTTGTTAAAGTATACGCTGACCCTTCTACCCCTTTATACACATCTTCTACTTACTTTCCGTGGAACTCTCCCCTTGAGCTATACGAATCGTTCTTTTTGTCCCTTACCTCATTTCGTCTCTCCCTCAATGATTTTTCTCGTATTATTATTTGTGGTGATTTCAATCTTCCTTCCATTGACTGGCTCACTTCTCATTGTATTAAAATCATTTCGTCTAATCGTTTATCTAACCGTTTCACCAACTTTTTATCTCTGTCAAGCTTCTCTCAATTTTATCACGTCACTAACTTGAATGGTCGACTTGCAGACCTTATTTTATCGAATGCAGTTTCTGATAATATAACTTTAACTCCTGCTCCTTTCCCTTATGTTCCCCCTGATCCTCATCATCCGCCTCTAGTGTTCGAAATCTCTTTTTGTTTTCTCGAAGCTCAGAGTATGCGTAAGCAACTTAAACTCAACTTTTGGAAAGCGAACTACGTTGCAATGTCGCATGAACTATCTTCAGTAGACTGGGCTATTTTTTTCGATAATCTTGGCTGTGAAGACGCACTTCTAAAATTTCACTCCTTTCTTGATGACTTCATTTCCCGTTTCACTCCTTACCGCAGACAAGTCAAAAGCAGCGATTCTCTCTGGCTTAATCGACTTGTTTTAGATGCACTGAAACTGAAAGATCAAGCTTATCATCGTTTCAAAGCATCTAGGACATCTGAAACGTATGCTGTCTTTTCCGAGCTCCGTCACTCTGCTAAATCTGCAATTAGAGATGCCAAGGTTAATTACTTCGCTAATATAGAACAATCCCTCTTTTCCGGTCAAACCAAACCGTTTTGGTTTTATGTTCGCTCACTAAAGTCGTCTTCCAACATTCCCAACACTGTTTCTTGGAACCAAAATCATAGATCCTCTCCTGAACAAATCTGTGAAATTTTGGATCCCCAAAATTATACTATCTCCACTAACCTTACGGAAATCCAAATCTTAATTGATTCTTTAGATTCTAGTATTGGTCCTGGACCTGACGGACTTCCCAATATTTTCATCAAATTCTTATCTTCCTCTTTCTTATATTTTCAATTGTAGCTTATCATCGGGCGTCTTTCCTAATTGTTGGAAACAAGCTAACATTTTTCCAGTACTCAAGACTGGTTCTCCATCAGATGTCACAAACTATCGTCCCATTTCTCTCGGCTGAGCTCAGGCTAGAGGGGGGGTCAGCAGGTGGCGGATAGCTGGAAGGCCTCCGGAGGAATTGCTGGTGCAGCTCCAAAGGAGGGTAGTTGCGAATATAACGAATAAGCAACCCCCGACCACGAGCAAACTTACATGACATGGACACGACAACGATAAAATTGCGGGCAGGGATATCTGCCCAAACGTCGGTAGGGGCTTTGGCGGCGACTACCGGCGGGCACGGGGAAGAGTCTGACTCTTCTCTGCGTGTCGCCAGCGGCCAACAAGAAACGAGGAGTGCGGAGGCTGGTAGCTCAGCGCCACACCCCGGGAAGGAGGAAGAACTGGGCTCCATAGGGGAGCCAGTTGAGTATATGTCGACGGATACGGAGGAGAAACTTCTCGCCGATCCAGAGACTCAAAAAAAGAGGCGGAAGCCGAGGAATCTAACGGAGGGGATGAAGCGGAAGAAGCAGTTTATGGCTGCCAAACGCCTGCTGGAAATCCTCCTTAAGAAGAGTTCTGAGGAGTGGACGGAAAAAGAGAGGGCGAGCTTCTGCTGGGCGGAAGGCGTCGTCAAAAAAGATGAACTCACGAGGCCTGTGGCGGGTTCCAATACCGGAAACACCACGGCCGAGGCCAAGAAGGTAGAGTTCAGAAAAAGCAAGAGAGTCAGGTCTACGGAGGAGACGGGCTCGGTTTCGAAAAAGACTAGGTATGTCTCCAAAGGGAAGCCGGAGGAGACTGCCTTTTCAGGAACTAGTGGAGGGGTTGCTGCTGGCGGCAAATCGTATAGCGACGCGGCGAGAGAGTCACTGCGGCTTGCGGTTGTAGACAGCAGCAAACCGGACGGGCGGTACTCTGGGGAACAGTGGAAAGTGGTGGAGAGAGTGATCTCTACATCACTTTTCAAGTTCATTGCCCAGAACCCAGGGAGACCATGCCCGACCTTCGGGGCTGCAAAATGGCAGTACGGAGTTCGGGTATTGGAGTGCAAGAATGACTTCTCGCGTGAGTTCCTTCATCGGACGGTCGCGGAAATGAAGGCGCCATGGGAGGGAGCGAAGCTTCAGCTCGTCGATGTCAGGAGGATACCGAGCCGACCGAAAGGCAGGGTTTGGATCCCCAATGACGAGGTGAGTAGGAAGCAGCTGCTCAGCGTTCTGCAGGCGCAAAAGCCTGACGTCCCAATGAAGGAGTGGGAGGTCATCGGGGAGGAGCCGCCAAAGGAGGGAGGTAAGGGCTTCGTGATCCTCATGGATACGAAGTCCGCCTCCACCATGGCGAGTAGACAGGGGAGATTGTGCTTCGCACTGGGCGAAGTCCATCTTCGCCTGTTCAAAAGGAGCATGCCAGCCGGCGATGGGGCGGTGGTGGAGGTGGAGGTTGTTGATGATGGTAGCTCTAAAGCTACTTCAGATCAACCTCCATCACAGTAAAGCGGCCTCGGCCAACCTGGCATTGGTCCTACTACAGGACGATGCCGATGGAGCCATAGTCCAAGAACCATGGATCAATAACGATTAGGTTCAGGGGCTAGGAGTAAAAGGATACGACATCTTCCACTGTCGTAAAACAGGTAAGATTCGATCATGTATTATGATGAAAAGATCCTTGAATGCACTAATGATTCCTAATCTCAGTTCCGAGGACCTAGTTGTTGTGGCATTGGACAATCCGGACAGCAAATGTTGGATTGCCTCTGCCTACTTTGCGCACGACGATCCAGAAGAACCACCACCGGTTGCAGTCAGGACGCTTGTGGAGGTCGCGGAAAGAGGTAAGATTGATTTAGTGCTTGGGTGTGATGCTAATGCCCACCATACTCTCTGGGGCAGCAGCAACATTAATGATAGAGGGGAGTCCTTGTACGAATACTTGTTGGGGACTACCCTCTGGGTATGTAATAGCGGAAACGAACCCACGTTCGTGACCTGCAACAGGAGAGAGGTTCTCGACTTGACGCTTGTCGTGGGATCTCTTAAATCGGCGGTATCGGGGTGGAGGGTCTCGGACAGGGCATCCTTGTCGGATCACTGTATGATCCACTTCGATATCGAGGTATCATCGTCGACTGTTGGGTCTGGCAAGTTAAGAAATGCGCGGAAAGCCAACTGGTTGAGTTTTGCAAATTTGGTTGAGATAGGATTAGAGGGGTCCCACTTGGGAGGACTGTCTACTGTGAAGGAAGTCGACTCGGCGGTCGATTCCCTCACAAACATCCTGAGCAATTCTTTCAAAAGCTGCTGTCCCTTACGAAAGTCCGCCTCGAGGAGTCTGCCGCATTGGTGGAGCCACGAGATAGAGGATTTGAGGAGGGCTGCAAGAAGGCTCTTTAATGAAGCAAAGTACACTAGATTGCCAAATGACTGGTCCAAATATAAGGATGGTCTAAGAGCTTTTAAGAGTGCAGTCAGACAGGCAAAAAGGGACTCATGGAGAGTGTTTTGCGCGTCAATAGAGAAAACGGCAGAAGCGTCCAGACTCCGAAAGGTCCTCTCATTTAGCAGGAGCTCTCCTAGCTTTATTCAGGATTCGGACGGAAACTGGACTAACACTAAAGAAGAACAGCTTAACGCACTTTTTCAACAGCACTTTCCGAGGTGCTCTGACATAGTCAACGAAAGCTGTGGAAATGAGGTCCGACAGCACGACGACGACATAAAGCGTATCGTGGATGTCAAAAAGATTAATTGGGCGGTGGGAACCTTCATGCCTTTTAAATCTCCTGGGCCGGATGGGATCTGGCCTATAATGCTCCAAAAGGCTCTCGGGATTATCGCACCATGGCTGGAAGGAATCTTCAAAGGATGTCTCCAGCTGGGCTATATCCCAAGAGCGTGGAGACAAGTAAGAGTGGTGTTTATCCCTAAGGCGGGTAAAATAAACCACAGTTCTGTCAAGGATTTCAGACCAATTAGTCTGGCATCCTTCCTCCTCAAGACGTTGGAGAGGCTAGTGGACACCTTCATTAGGAGCAAAATTGGGGACCAACTAGCACGGTCACAGCATGCCTACATGAGAGGAAGGTCCGTAGAGACTGCATTGCACTCCGTAGTCTCCACTATCGAGAGTGCCCTTCGGTACAAGGAGGTAGCACTTGGGGTATTCCTGGACATCGAAGGAGCTTTCAATAACGTTGAGCCGGGCGCCATATATCGTGGGCTTCAACAAAAAGGTGTTAATATGAGCCTTTGTAGATGGATTGATACACTGCTCAGAACTAGAATAGTAAGCTCGTCCATTGGTGACCTGACTATCAGGAAATACGTGGACAGGGGAACCCCTCAAGGGGGAGTTCTTTCACCGCTACTATGGCTGGTAGTAATGGACAATCTTGTGTCGGAATTAGAAAGGGAGGGTTTCAAGGTCGCTGCTTACGCCGACGACGTGGCCATCATAGTACCGGGCAAATTCATCGACGTCATAGTCGGACGGATGCAATTTGCCCTTGAATTAACCAGCAGGTGGACCACAAAGTGTGGCTTGGGAGTGAACCATTCTAAGACGGAGCTTGTCCTCTTTACAAGGAAGCGTAAATTCCAGACTTTAGGCCGCCCACACTTAATGGCGAAAGTCTTACGCTCTCCAATCAGGTGAGGTACTTAGGGGTCGTGCTAGATCATAAGCTTACCTGGAGGGCAAATCTGGAAGAGAGAGTGAGGAAGGCTACAGTAGCCTTTTTCACGTGTAAGGCGCTCTTTGCGCCTAAGTGGGGACTCAAACCACGGGTGGTACACTGGATGTACACAGCTATAGTCAGGCCAATTCTGACCTATGGGGCTATGGTGTGGTGGGAGGCGCTGAGCAAGAAATGTAACCTGGCTCAACTCACTAAGATCCAAAGAATGGCGTGCTTGGGGATAACGGGTGCTTTGCGTACTACTCCCACAGCTGCATTAGAGATCATTTTGGATCTTCTTCCATTAGATCTGCACTGCAAGGAGGCGGCAGCCGCCAGTGCTGTGCGTCTGAAGGGTGGAGGTTTCTGGAGGGAAAGGCCCTATGGGCACTCCACAGTACTGAAAAGTCTTTGTGGGAAGCAAGGCTATGTCAACATGGACTATAGAGTGCCAACACTGGACTTTGAAACAAATTTCTTGACCGTCGTCCCCTCAAGAGAAGAGTGGGAGAGCGGAGGGCTAGCCGGCAAAGGAACTGTGTCAGTGTACACGGATGGCTCGAAAACGAGCACGGGCACGGGAGCAGGAATCTTTTCCGAGTACTGGGGCCTTAGTATATCGTTGGAGCTCCCCGTGCACTGCACAGTTGTGCAGTCGGAAATAATGGCAATCTTGAGAGCTGCGAAAGAAGTTAACAAGAGAGGGGAGGTCGATAAAGACATCACTTTCTTTGTGGACAGCAAAGCAGCCATAAGGATGCTAGAATCAGTCTTAGTGTCCTCCAAATTAGTTGAAACCTGTAGGTCGGAACTGGGGAGGATCTTTCAAAAGAACAGTTTAAAACTGTGTTGGGTTCCTGGGCACAGCGAAGTGCACGGAAATGTAAAAGCGGATCAGCTCGCTAGGGAGGGATCCCGTGAGGCGCACCTGCATGAGAAAGTGGGGGTAGGGGTCTCAATGAAAGTTCTTAGGCAGGATATAAAGGTATCAGCCTATGAGCTAGCATTGAGGCGCTGGAGAAATTTAGGCACATGCTGTACCGCTAGACAGATGTGGCCAAATTATAACAAAAAGCGCACTCTGGGCTTGTTATCCCTAGACAGAGGTGCAATAAGAAACCTTGTGGGTATACTGACGGGTCATGTGGCTTTCGGTGAACATGCAAGAAGAATCGGGCTCCCAGCGAACGACCTGTGTCGAAGCTGCGGTGATGAAGAGGAGACAGAATCTGTAGAGCATCTTCTCTGCAGTTGTCCGGCTCTAGCGAATAATAGGAAAAAACACTTAGGTGCTTTCTTTTTCGTGAAGCTAAGTGTTATGAGAATGGACCAGTTCCTGGATTTCCTCAAGGAATCGGGGTGGTTCATGGAATAATATGGTATTTTTTCCATGTCTTCAGGGCACAATGGGCCAACGGGGCCTAAGTGAAGCGGAAGCCGTGCGGCTTAGCACCCTTCAACCTAACCTAACCTAACCTAACCTATCGTCCCATTTCTTTACTTTCTTGTTTTCCCAAACTCCTAGAGCGTATCGTCTACATTAAGATTTATTCAGTACTGAATTCTAGACTCTCTCGTGCACAGCATGGTTTCCTTCAAAACCGTTCCACCAATACAAATCTTCTAGAATTTTCTCAAATAGTTGCGAAGGCTCTTGACAATCAATTTCAAGTTGACGTTGTCTATACTGATTTTAGCGAAGCGAACCGTCAATCACTCTATACTGCACAAAAAGCCAGCACACTATGGTCTTCATGATCTTGTGCTTTCTTGGCTTTCATCATATTCTAGCAACCGCTCTTGCCGAGTTGGTGTCTGCGGTGCGTTCTCAACTCCTTTCCATCCTGCCTCCGGAGTTCCGCAAGGCTCAATTCTAGGTCCCCTTCTTTTCCTTCTTTATATTAATGACCTTCCCTTCGTTATTAAGTCCCATTGCCTACTATATGCCGATGACCTAAAAGTTTTCAGAGCCATCCGCTCTCAGGAGGACTGTTATGCCCTTCAATTGGATTTAGATGCTCCAGATCAGTGGTTCTTAACCTATGGGTCGCGACCCAAAAGTGGGTCGCGAAACATTTCCTATTGGGTCGCGGATTGCCCTGACAAAAAATAATAATATTATAATCATAATAAATAGAATAACTCTGTAGATGACACAAAAAAATAACTACACCTCGTATCGGTACACAATTCTGAAAAAAATTATTCAGTTTCGTCAAGTCTCTTGTTAGTATCGAACGTTAGTTTTCAGCATGTCCAAACGACAATATAAAGACGAGTTTAAGATGTGGGTTTTTCGTTTATTATTGATAAAGGAACAACAAAACCACAGTGTGTCGTGTGCAACGAGGTTCTTAGCAATGAGTCAATGAAATTAAATAAATTAAAGCGGCATTTCGAAACTAAGCACAGCAATTTAAGTTCAAAAGAAAGGAGTTACTTTGAACAAAAAGAGCAACAGTTGAAACGTCAACGTCTTGATTACCCAGAAAATAAAGCTACTCAAAGTTTGCAGCAAGCTACTTTTGCGTCCTACTACGTTGTATGGCGTATCGCCAAACAAAAAAGCTCATTCCATCGGAGAAACTTTGATAAAGCCCTCAGCTATAGATATGGTACGGCTGACATATGAAAACGAACATGTAAAGAAAATTGAATTAATACCGCTTTCTAATGATACAATTCTTATGCGAATACGTGAAATATCACTTGATATCAAAAGCCAGGTAAGTTATTCTGTCGAATGCAGCGATTTTTTCAGCCTACAACTGGATGAAACAACTAATGTAAGTTCTGATGCTCAATTAATAGCCTATGTACGATATGTAGGAATGGATGAAATGAAAGAGGAATTTTTGTTTTGTCGCTCATTGACAACCACTACTATGGGCAATGGTCTGTTTAATTTAGTGAACGTTTTTTTCCTAGAAGAAGGGTTATCGTGGAATAAGTGTCACACTGTGTGCACTGTCGGGACTCCAGCCATGATTGGAACAAGAAAAGGTTTTTGTGCGAAAGTAAAGGAAGTCAACCCTGAAGTAAAAATGATGCACTGCTTGCTTCATCGAAAAATCTTGCATCCAAAAGATTGTCAGAAGAACTGAATGTTGTTATGAAAGATATTGTGAAAGTTATAAATTTTATAAAATCAAATCAACTCAATAACAGAATATTTCATGAACTTTGTGTAGAAATCGGATCACATTTACTTTTCCACTCCGAGATTAGGTGATTATCTCGTGGAAACGTGCTGTCAAGCGCTGTTAGCCTTCGCACTGAAATTGAAATGTTTCTGATCGAACGAGACCATCCGTTGGCGTCCAAGTTCTTAGAAAAGAAATAGCTGTTAAAAATAGCCTACCTTTCAGATCTATTTAATGAACTGAACAAATTGAATACATCATTGCAAGGACGAAATCATAATATTATTGACATGGCCGAACAATTCACAGCATTTAAAGACAAGTTACAATTGTGGAAAACCAAAATCCTTAATAATAAAACTGCTTCATTTCCTACTCTGAATCTCTTTTTGGAAGACGAAAGTACAGATTTATCACTGGTTAAAGATGTAATTGTTGATCATTTGTGTAAACTGCACATCGAATTTAACAATTATGTACCAGAAGATGTTGCCAAATTTAGTTGGTTACGGTAACCATTTGAAATTGACGTTGGCAATCTTCATTTCAAACGTGATTGGCCTGGAGGAGCAGCTTATTGAACTTCAGCACGACGAAATATTGCGAGGTAATTTTGAGGACAGCATGATAACTCTACCATCCTTTTCGATAAAATTGAAAAATGAGAAACCTATACTAGTCAATGAAGCTATGAAAGTATTAGTTCCATTTTCAACAACGTATTTGTGCGACGTATGTTTTTTTGCTCTTGCTGTCATAAAGACATAATACCGTAACAGGCTCCAACCGGAAAATGATTTACAATGCTGTCTTTCCCTGACGACACCAAGATTTGAGCGGGTGGTACACTGGATGTACACAGCTATAGTCAGGCCAATTCTGACCTATGGGGCTATGGTGTGGTGGGAGGCGCTGAGCAAGAAATGTAACCTGGCTCAACTCACTAAGATCCAAAGAGTGGCGTGCTTGGGGATAACGGGTGCTTTGCGTACTACTCCCACAGCTGCATTAGAGATCATTTTGGATCTTCTTCCATTAGATCTGCACTGCAAGGAGGCGGCAGCCGCCAGTGCTGTGCGTCTGAAGGGTGGAGGTTTCTGGAGGGAAAGGCCCTATGGGCACTCCACAGTACTGAAAAGTCTTTGTGGGAAGCAAGGCTATGTCAACATGGACTATAGAGTGCCAACACTGGACTTTGAAACAAATTTCTTGACCGTCGTCCCCTCAAGAGAAGAGTGGGAGAGCGGAGGGCTAGCCGGCAAAGGAACTGTGTCAGTGTACACGGATGGCTCGAAAACGAGCACGGGCACGGGAGCAGGAATCTTTTCCGAGTACTGGGGCCTTAGTATATCGTTGGAGCTCCCCGTGCACTGCACAGTTGTGCAGTCGGAAATAATGGCAATCTTGAGAGCTGCGAAAGAAGTTAACAAGAGAGGGGAGGTCGATAAAGACATCACTTTCTTTGTGGACAGCAAAGCAGCCATAAGGATGCTAGAATCAGTCTTAGTGTCCTCCAAATTAGTTGAAACCTGTAGGTCGGAACTGGGGAGGATCTTTCAAAAGAACAGTTTAAAACTGTGTTGGGTTCCTGGGCACAGCGAAGTGCACGGAAATGTAAAAGCGGATCAGCTCGCTAGGGAGGGATCCCGTGAGGCGCACCTGCATGAGAAAGTGGGGGTAGGGGTCTCAATGAAAGTTCTTAGGCAGGATATAAAGGTATCAGCCTATGAGCTAGCATTGAGGCGCTGGAGAAATTTAGGCACATGCTGTACCGCTAGACAGATGTGGCCAAATTATAACAAAAAGCGCACTCTGGGCTTGTTATCCCTAGACAGAGGTGCAATAAGAAACCTTGTGGGTATACTGACGGGTCATGTGGCTTTCGGTGAACATGCAAGAAGAATCGGGCTCCCAGCGAACGACCTGTGTCGAAGCTGCGGTGATGAAGAGGAGACAGAATCTGTAGAGCATCTTCTCTGCAGTTGTCCGGCTCTAGCGAATAATAGGAAAAAACACTTAGGTGCTTTCTTTTTCGTGAAGCTAAGTGAGCTAAGTGTTATGAGAATGGACCAGTTCCTGGATTTCCTCAAGGAATCGGGGTGGTTCATGGAATAATATGGTATTTTTTCCATGTCTTCAGGGCACAATGGGCCAACGGGGCCTAAGTGAAGCGGAAGCCGTGCGGCTTAGCACCCTTCAACCTAACCTAACCTAACCTAACCTATCGTCCCATTTCTTTACTTTCTTGTTTTCCCAAACTCCTAGAGCGTATCGTCTACATTAAGATTTATTCAGTACTGAATTCTAGACTCTCTCGTGCACAGCATGGTTTCCTTCAAAACCGTTCCACCAATACAAATCTTCTAGAATTTTCTCAAATAGTTGCGAAGGCTCTTGACAATCAATTTCAAGTTGACGTTGTCTATACTGATTTTAGCGAAGCGAACCGTCAATCACTCTATACTGCACAAAAAGCCAGCACACTATGGTCTTCATGATCTTGTGCTTTCTTGGCTTTCATCATATTCTAGCAACCGCTCTTGCCGAGTTGGTGTCTGCGGTGCGTTCTCAACTCCTTTCCATCCTGCCTCCGGAGTTCCGCAAGGCTCAATTCTAGGTCCCCTTCTTTTCCTTCTTTATATTAATGACCTTCCCTTCGTTATTAAGTCCCATTGCCTACTATATGCCGATGACCTAAAAGTTTTCAGAGCCATCCGCTCTCAGGAGGACTGTTATGCCCTTCAATTGGATTTAGATGCTCCAGATCAGTGGTTCTTAACCTATGGGTCGCGACCCAAAAGTGGGTCGCGAAACATTTCCTATTGGGTCGCGGATTGCCCTGACAAAAAATAATAATATTATAATCATAATAAATAGAATAACTCTGTAGATGACACAAAAAAATAACTACACCTCGTATCGGTACACAATTCTGAAAAAAATTATTCAGTTTCGTCAAGTCTCTTGTTAGTATCGAACGTTAGTTTTCAGCATGTCCAAACGACAATATAAAGACGAGTTTAAGATGTGGGTTTTTCGTTTATTATTGATAAAGGAACAACAAAACCACAGTGTGTCGTGTGCAACGAGGTTCTTAGCAATGAGTCAATGAAATTAAATAAATTAAAGCGGCATTTCGAAACTAAGCACAGCAATTTAAGTTCAAAAGAAAGGAGTTACTTTGAACAAAAAGAGCAACAGTTGAAACGTCAACGTCTTGATTACCCAGAAAATAAAGCTACTCAAAGTTTGCAGCAAGCTACTTTTGCGTCCTACTACGTTGTATGGCGTATCGCCAAACAAAAAAGCTCATTCCATCGGAGAAACTTTGATAAAGCCCTCAGCTATAGATATGGTACGGCTGACATATGAAAACGAACATGTAAAGAAAATTGAATTAATACCGCTTTCTAATGATACAATTCTTATGCGAATACGTGAAATATCACTTGATATCAAAAGCCAGGTAAGTTATTCTGTCGAATGCAGCGATTTTTTCAGCCTACAACTGGATGAAACAACTAATGTAAGTTCTGATGCTCAATTAATAGCCTATGTACGATATGTAGGAATGGATGAAATGAAAGAGGAATTTTTGTTTTGTCGCTCATTGACAACCACTACTATGGGCAATGGTCTGTTTAATTTAGTGAACGTTTTTTTCCTAGAAGAAGGGTTATCGTGGAATAAGTGTCACACTGTGTGCACTGTCGGGACTCCAGCCATGATTGGAACAAGAAAAGGTTTTTGTGCGAAAGTAAAGGAAGTCAACCCTGAAGTAAAAATGATGCACTGCTTGCTTCATCGAAAAATCTTGCATCCAAAAGATTGTCAGAAGAACTGAATGTTGTTATGAAAGATATTGTGAAAGTTATAAATTTTATAAAATTAAATCAACTCAATAACAGAATATTTCATGAACTTTGTGTAGAAATCGGATCACATTTACTTTTCCACTCCGAGATTAGGTGATTATCTCGTGGAAACGTGCTGTCAAGCGCTGTTAGCCTTCGCACTGAAATTGAAATGTTTCTGATCGAACGAGACCATCCGTTGGCGTCAGTTCTTAGAAAAGAAATAGCTGTTAAAAATAGCCTACCTTTCAGATCTATTTAATGAACTGAACAAATTGAATACATCATTGCAAGGACGAAATCATAATATTATTGACATGGCCGAACAATTCACAGCATTTAAAGACAAGTTACAATTGTGGAAAACCAAAATCCTTAATAATAAAACTGCTTCATTTCCTACTCTGAATCTCTTTTTGGAAGACGAAAGTACAGATTTATCACTGGTTAAAGATGTAATTGTTGATCATTTGTGTAAACTGCACATCGAATTTAACAATTATGTACCAGAAGATGTTGCCAAATTTAGTTGGTTACGGTAACCATTTGAAATTGACGTTGGCAATCTTCATTTCAAACGTGATTGGCCTGGAGGAGCAGCTTATTGAACTTCAGCACGACGAAATATTGCGAGGTAATTTTGAGGACAGCATGATAACTCTACCATCCTTTTCGATAAAATTGAAAAATGAGAAACCTATACTAGTCAATGAAGCTATGAAAGTATTAGTTCCATTTTCAACAACGTATTTGTGCGACGTATGTTTTTTTGCTCTTGCTGTCATAAAGACATAATACCGTAACAGGCTCCAACCGGAAAATGATTTACAATGCTGTCTTTCCCTGACGACACCAAGATTTGAGCAACTTTCTTCTGTCAAACATAGCCAAGACTCTCACTTGTTTATGTAAACTGTAAACTTTTATATTAATTTAAAATGTAAAAATATTAATAAATAATATAATTTACTTAATGACTATATTAATTAATAATTTTATTGAAATTACTCAAATTGCTGAAGGTTTGGATGCAAGGGTCGCCAGGAGTAACGTAAACTTGAAATTTGGGTCGAACAAAGAAAAGGTTAAGAACCACTGCTCTAGATACTTGGTGTCAATGTAATTGTCTCTCGTTGAATATAAGAAAGTGTCACAAAATGTCTTTCTCGCTGAAACCTAGTACAGTTACTCACACTTATGCCATACAAAATATTCTGCTCTCCACAGTTGTCCAATTTAGTGACTTGGAAGTAATTTTTGATCCTAGGCTTAAATTTTATGCTCACATTGAGTCACTCTCCTCGCAGGCTTTTCGTGTCGTTGGGTTTGTACTTAGGCATTCGAATACGTTTACTGACATCTCATCCTGCATTTGCCTTTACACTAGCCTCGTCCGTCCCATCCTTGAGTATTGTTCACAAGTGTGGTCTCCACGTCATCAATACCTAGACTTTTTGCTTGAATCTGTGCAGCGTAAATTTACTCGTTTCCTTCTATTTAAATTTCATTTTCCATACAAATCCTATGAAGAGCGATTGTCCCTGCTTCATCTTCCTACCCTGAAATCACGTAGACATTTCCTAGATGAATGTTTCCTCTTTCGATTTCACCACTGTCTAATATATTCTAGCCTCTGCGACTGCTTAGAATATCGTTCTTCAGAACGTCCTACTAGATGTGATGATTTATTTGTCATACCGTTTGCTAGAACGGGAACTTTCTTTCACTCTCCGATGTTACGCCTTCCAATAAAACCATAACGTTCTGCAGCTTGGTCCGTTTCCCCACTCACTTTTTACTTTCAAGCATAAGCTTAAACATTGTTTGTTAAATTCGCCATATTTGTTATTATTCATTTTCATCTTGTTATTGGATTAGTCTGTAAGATGAATCTGTAAATAAATAAATAAAAAAAATCTGAGGTTTTTGATAGAGACAAATCTTATTTTTAAGTTGGAAGGACTGTCACTGACATCTGTGTTAAATTTCACGGCAATATCTTCATTAGTTGAGCAGTGATGCTCATTTTTGTAAACAGCCAAAAGTGATTTTTTTCGATTTTTACCATGTCCAAAAATATTCAACAAAGAAGTTCGATTAAATTTTGTGTTCGGAATGAAAATTCTGCTGCTGAAACGATAAGAGTGTTGCAAAAAGCCTTCGGTGAACAGGTCATGTCTAGATCACAAGTTTATGAATGGCATAAAATGTTCAAAAAAGGTCGTGAAGGCGTTGAAGACGAACCACATCAAAGACGACCAAGAACATCAACTGATGAATATCACGCCACGCAAACCAAAGAATTGGTGCTACAAAAGCATCGATTGACTACTAAAGAGTTTGCTGATGCTGGTGGAATTTCAAATAGATCAGTCAACACCATTTTAAAAGATGTTTTGTGCCTCAGAAGAGTTAAATCGCGATTGGTGCCAAAAAAGCTCAATTTCATGGAAAAACAGCGTCGTGTTGAAGTGTGTGAAATGATGCTTTCCGACTATCAGGATAAGCTGAAATGCATGATTTCGAGAAATGAGACTTGGGTCTATGCTTAAGACCCAGAAGCAACCGATCAATCAAGCAAATATCGTGCTAAAGGTGAGACAAAACCGAAAAGATCGCGCCAAATCAGCTCAAAAATCAAGGTCATGTTAACAATTTTTTTCGATTATCGTAGTGTGGTGTATTATGACTTCCTTCCAACCGGCCAAACTGTCAACAAGGAATACTATTTGAGTGTTATGCGTCGTTTCACTCTCCGATGTTACGCCTTCCCAGAAACCATAACGTTCTGCAGCTTGATTCGTTTCCTCACTCACTTTTTACTTTCAAGCATAAGCTTAAACTTTGTTTGTTTAAATTAGCCATATTTGTTATTATTCATTTTCATCTTGTTATTGGATTAGTCTGTAAGATGAATCTGTAAATAAATAAATAAATATCCATTCCGTTACCAAAAGGAAGCCATCAGACATATTCTTCGAAAGGTCTCAAAGAATAAACTACCATAACCTGGTTGATTTTAAAAGACAATTGAGCCACGATTTAAAACAAGAAATTTCACGGAAACAGAAAAATCAACTAAAGTACCACAATTAAAAAAGGCAAACCCCAAAAACCTTTAAACCTGGCGAAATAGTTTACAAGACCGACAAGCAAATTAAGTCTAAAGAGAAGCCTATTTTCAAAAAACAAACAGTGGCTAAAGATAATCGCGTCACTATTACTACGGTCGAAGGAAGGAAAGTTCATAAGTCACACCTGAAAAACATTCCCTCTCTCTCTATTTTAGGTTAGCAGCATCGAGTGCATACGCCTCAGTCAACATTTACGAATACATTGGACCCATCATCACCGTAAGAGAAGGATTCGGAAAAATATTGAGTGGAAACTTCAAAATTATACACACAATAAATCTTACTACCAACGATGAAATCGCAAATAGCATTCAATCGACAGTAAAGCACAGAATCAACAGTTCCAGTATCTTGTTCCCACAACTTCATGATCAGCTAGATCAAATCTACAGACTCCTTGAACAGCTCCATGACATAAACAGGAAGCAAGCGATCAATAAACTGGATTGGTACAGCCTGGAAGTAGATTGCAGGGAATCCTGATGCCACTGACTGGGATAATATCCTGAACAGTGAGAACAAAATTATTAACAATAACAAACAGTAAAAAACTAACCAATATTAAACTAAAATATCTACAGAACTTGTCGATAACTATAACAGAATTCTTTGCGACATTAATATCTATAATAGCGACAAATTTGAACAAATGATATTCAATAAAATGGTAATTGTTAAAGACGAAATCCAAGAAATTGTATTGGCCAGTCAGCTTGCAAAACAGGGAATCGTAAATTCTAGCCTTTTAGATAAAGTAGAAATAAATAAAATCCTTTCTCAAGTCGAAACCCTTTCATACGAAAATGAGATACAGGCGATAGAGTACGCGGAACCAATTATGCTTGTAAAAGGCCCACTTTTTCTGTACGTTGTCTGTCTACTCAAAACTGAGAAGACACAACTCAACAATATTATCATTCGATCAACAATCAGGGATCATAAAATGATTGACCTGAAATTCACTATCTAGGATGCTATGACACGGAAGATCAAGGAGCAAAAATGGTGCGAGAAGTGATTCAAATCAACGAAAGTGGAGGTTTTCAACTGTGCCAATTCGTTAGTAATTCTCAAAATCTAATGCGCTCTATTCCCGAGACGCTGATCGATAGGAAGACAAAGATCCTGGGAGACAAGTCCGAAACATCTGCTAGCCGAGTTCTGGGATTGCAATGAGACCCGGTTAGTGACAAATTGCAATTTTCGTTGGACTTATCCAAATTTCCAGATAAACTACTTGATGGAACGCGAACTCCCAGCAAGCGAGAAGTATCCAGACTAATCATGTCTATTTTTGACCCTTTGGGATTCGGCTCGCCATTTAAACTCAAGGGTCTTGTCGTGCTGCAGAATGTTTGGAAGTCAGGTGCAGATTGGGATCAACATATAACTGAAAAAGTATATGAGCAATGGAAAAAATGGCTGATCGATCTACCCAAGTTGGAGTTCATATCAGTACCACGATGGTATGGTGGATTGCTAAGCGGAGAAGCAGAACTTCATGTATTCGTCGACGCTAGCAGTGAAGGATATGCAGCGGTCGCATATTTGCGAACAGGGAAAGGAAACCCGACCGTCATGCTAGTTGCATCCAGAGTTCGAGTTGCTCCAACCAAGACGCTCTCAATCCCTCGGATGGAACTCCAGTCAGCCGTAATGGGTTCCAAGCTGGATAGTGCGTTACAGCTTGAGCTCCGAACTACCATCAAGAAAATACACTGGTTGGACTCAAAAACAGTATTATGTTGGATACGCTCTGAGGCAGGGAGATTTAAGACCTTCGTAAACAATCGGGTCGAAGAAATTCGGGAACACACAAACCCAGAGGAATGGCGATGGGTACTCTCAGAGGACAATGTAGCAGATGACGCTACGAGATCATCAACAACTCTCGATCTATCCAAAAGCAGTCGATGGTTCACCGGGCCTTCTTTCTTGGGGAAAAATTATGATAATTGGCCTCGAGAACGGAGGGAGAGTGCAATTGACGTCAACATAGTCGACTTAGAACTCAGTAGCCGGGCCTCAGTGGCGGTAATAGCGAAGAAAGTGCATGCTTATCCGTTACCCAATGCAAACAATTTTTTCAAGTTGACGAAGCTTCTTCGATGTACTGCGATCGTCATCAGAATCGGAAAGCGATGGAGGCCAAGTAAAACAGCAGGACATGTAAACATACGAGAGCCCATAACGGTGGACGAATTGACGCTGGCTGAGCTTCAATGGTTGCAACGAGTACAATCAAACTCCTTTCTCAAGGAATTGAAGGAGCTTCAAGATACCGGCGTTGTCGGCAAAAACAGTCGCTTGGCTTCTATTGGGGTCTTCGTGGATTTAGATGGTATGATCAAGCTAAAAGGGCGTCTTGATAATGCCGCCATGCTGGACGAGCACGGGAAACGACCCGTGATTCTAGAGCCTGGTCATCGTTTCACGAGACTTCTCATCGACTATCACCATCAGCGAAGCGCTCATAATGGACAAGAACGTGTGGTGAATGACTTAAGGAAGAAGTACTGGATTCTAAACGTTCGCAAGGCCGTAAAATCCGCATGGAATAGATGTCGAGAATTCGAACTTCGAAGGACTAAACCTACAAATCCAGAAATGGGACGAATTCCGCGGGCACGACTGCAGCCCTACAAAGCGCCTTTTAGCTACACAGGGGTTGATTATTTCGGACCTCTGTCAGTGACAGTAAAACGAAGTCGAGAAAAACGATGGGTGTATTATTTACCTGTTTAGTAACTCGTGCGGTTCACCTGGAACTGTCTCCAAGTCTAGACACGGACAATTTTATAATGGCCCTTATGCGATTCATCAACCGTCGGGGAAGACCTGAAGAAATCTACTCGGACAATGGCACGAATTTCCGAGGAGCCGATAAAGAATTGGCTAAGTCATTGAAAGAAATGGATCAAATCAAACTATCCGAACTGCTTTCGATCCACGGAATAAAATGGAATTTCATGCCGCCAGGTGCCCCACATATGGGTGGTTCATGGGAGCGACTAGTGGGTCTTGTAAAAAAGAGTTTGCAAGCTATTTTGAAGGAAGAAGCACCTAAGGAATACACTCTTTGGGCGCTTTTTACAGAGGTAGAGAACATAGTCAACAGTAGACCGATTACATATGTCTCATCAGATCCAAAGGACCCACCAGCATTAACCCCGAATGATTTCATACGAAGTCAAACATTCTATGGGCCATCTATTCCGGGAAACTACCAAAGCGCTGATGTGTACCTGAGAAAGCATTGGAGATACGCCCAAACGAAAGCCAACCAATTCTGGAAACGATGGGTAAACGAGTATCTCCAAACCCTGATTCGGCGGGAAAAATGGCTGCGCGAAACTACTCCTGTGAATGTCGGAGAAGTTGTAATGATCGCAAACAACCAAACTCCGAGAAATAACTGGCAAAAGGCAATAATAGAAAAGGTATTCCCGGGAAAAGATGCCATTGTTAGAGTGGTGGACCTTCGAACACAAAGCGGCATGCTCCGAAGACCGGTAACGAGCATATGCCCTCTTAGCCTGAGAAGTAATAAGCAAGCTTATAAGGAGGGAGAAATGTCGGAGATTGAGAAAAGAACGAACGCCACCCTTCCAGGTTCTCATAATTTGTAGTACCAACACTGCCGTTCGTTCAGATTCTCACAGGCGACGGCTTAGCAGTATCAAATTTGTTTGGAAAGGGGGAAAAAGTCGGAATGAATTATTCGTTCGAAGTTAGCGCAGTGGTAGAAACGTGTGTGTATTTGAACCGCTTGTATTTATAAGTGAAATAAACTGGTCAAAAGAAAACTGCGTTTTGTGTTAAGAAGAAACATCAAGTCGTCACGAAGGGCGACAAGAAGAGCTGTCACGGGTCGCCACGAAGCGGCGACACTTACTTTATCCTTCTCTTACCAAATACTGCGTTGGAAAAATTCCAGAAGGAAACTAGAAATCAATCCTTACTATACTTACCCTAATCCTGCTGTCTTACTCTTTTAATCTATGGGACACAGATTTTTAAGGAGGGAGGAGTTAGCACACTAGACCTCCACCACCTACACTCCCCTATACTTCTAATTGCTTGCAACCTCTCAAGAACATATTTTTCCCACATCATCATAATCAAACTATCCAATTTCTACAAAACCTTTTTTCCCAATATCTGCGAAATAGGTACACGTGATTCGCGTGGTCGGCAATTTTTCCACACTTGAACCAATTAGCTAGCGAAAATTGTATGAAGATCAGCATTACTAGCAATGCGCGTGAAATCATTGTTAACGCGGAATTTTTATACATAGGTGAAATGTTAAGAATATATTGTCAATCGAATTAGTCTCTAATTAGTTGCCGAATAAAACAGTGTCTCGTAACAACAATAAACGTACGTTTCATAGGGGTATTATTTATTTTGAATATATACGGCTAAGAAACGCTAACTTTGATGGGCGTTGGTATTTTAACATTGACACCGTAGTTCCGGGATAAATGTTAATATAATATGACTTTGAAAATCGCGGCAAGAACGGATTAAATTAGACGAATTTATTTTTGACGACAAACCATGAACCAAATTAAGAAATAAAAACTTGGATGATCTTCATGATTTGACTGTGGAAATTCGACGTTCCAAACTTGTTTGGGAAACGGCCTTATCGCCAATTCCACCAGATTCACGATCATTAGTGGAAGGCGTGCTTTTAACGATATTCGTCCTAGTAGTTGCATACACATGTTATAGATGTTCTTGTTTTAAAAACATTACAAATATATTTTCCTTTTTCTGTCTAAACAAATGTTGGGCCTTGGAAACTATACCGGAAAGGCAATCAAACCGGGAAATACACGGTAATGATGGCGATCTCCAACAAGAATTAGGATTGGAGCCGTTGTCCGGATGTTTACGTTCTAGATATCCATAAACATTCTTAAGGGGGAAGGTGTTATGCACTGCTTGTCTTACATTTTTGTAGGACTTAAATATTGCTTGTGGTTTCTGTTACTTTTCGATTCTAGCATTTTT
>OZ012661.1:33097643-33132684 GCA_963942545.1 Oxycera nigricornis | reverse complement strand
AAAAAAAATTTGGCCGTTAAACTCTTCCATACAAATTGATCTGTCAATAACGGAAAATCAAAACTCTGAATAGTGGAAAAACAATTCTTGGAAACAAAAAAATTTTCGTCTTTTTTCTATTTGAAACTTTATTTTTTCCAATTTCACAACCAATGATTATAAAAATCGTTTTGAAATCACGGTTTCATTTCGTAAAATGCAAAATTTATCGCTTCTGTTGCGGCAATTTGGCATCGCAAAAAATGTATCGTTTATTTTCTCACTTCTTTATTGTTCGGACAGCGTCGTGTAATCAAAACTTCTAAAAAATCGATATTCGGTTTTTTGCTGATTCGATAGCTATGAATTATGGTGTGTGTGACCATAGATTGTTCAGTTTGTCAATTGTACTTGAGCGAAAAACACTTTGACCACACAATTAGAACTTCATTGCTTTCTCATTTTTCTGTCGCTATTGAAAATGAATCGTAAAATGGGGGATAATAAACCAATCCAAGGTTGACGTCTCACGTTAAAACAAAAGTACAATTTGATAAAAGATCATGAAGTAAAATTTGGAATCGAAATTTTGAAAGAAAAATACAAATGTGGCAAGTCTGCTGTGTATATGGTTATTAAAGGCAAAAAAGAAATTATCGACGAATACCTTTCATCCCAAAATGTTGAAAATACATTTTTACTCGATAACATAGTAGAATCCATCAATTTAGTACAGGATGATGTCTTCGATTACTTTAAATAATAATGTTTGTCATTCGCTGCTTTTTTCATTTTCAGTTTTTCCTTCATTCATTTATCAAAAAATAGTTCTATCTCAGTACACATTTCCTTTTCACGTTCATTATATGACTTGATTTGATCATTAAATGGCCATGAAAATATATGGATTGGTTTTTTATTCAATTTTACTCTCAATAATGGAAAATCATTTTGGTTCGACTCAAATACCTGTCAATAATGGAACCTGTTAATAGTGGAATTCGTGTCAATAGTGGAAAAAATAAATTCCCCACGGGATTCCGTTATTGACAGGTTTTACTGTACCGCAGTCGAAAATATATTCAGACTACAAAAATGTTTGAAAAGTGCCGCCAAAGAAGTAGTCGAGTCTCTACTAATCCATCCCAGTAATGTTGGTCAAATTATCGACACTCTTCAATTTACCCTTGGACGACCGGAGCTGCTCATTCGCCACCAGATACAAAAGGTACGTGAAGTGTCGTCGATTGCAGAAAACAAACTCGAGCAACTCATTCCACACGTCAGCGAACAGCCAGCATCACATCAGCAATCCGACATTGTTAGAAGAGCTGGTAAGTAAATTACCACCTTCAAAACAATTCGAATGGGCAAAAACAGCATATTACATAAAGCCATATGCCACCATATCTGACTTCTATTTGTGGCTTGCAGAAATTGCAAAATTCGTGACCATAATGAACACAAGTGTCGGACAAACGACATAGATGCGCAGCAACAATAAATCCAAGAGGCATGTGTTTTGTGCACATAGCCAATCAACAGTTACAGTGCGCCAATGTCAAAGTTGTGGTGATAACCATATTCTGTCGCGATGCGAGAAATTTCTTGCTGCTCCGGTTAATGATAGATGGAACATCACAAAACCATTTGTGCTTCTCTTGCCTTAGACATGGACACGGTTCAGCCCAATGCCGATCTAAACGACAGTGTATTACAAATGGGTGTCTGAAACGGCATAATCAGATGTTGCACGAAGTGGAAAATGTAATGCCTGAGGGGCCAATCTCAAAAGATTCAGCCAATTGTATTCAGATGCATCCATCTTCTGAAGTTTGTTTACAACATCAAGTGAGAAAAAAGGATTTGCTCTATCGAATTGTACCAGTGATCGTTTATGGCTCGAAAGGGGAAAAGGAGACTTTCGCCTTTCTTGACGAAGGATCGTCTTTTACAATGATCGAACAAAATTTGGCCGAAAAAATTGGTGCCGTGGGTGAAAAAGATCTACTCAGACTACAATGGTATGGAAAGAAAGTGAGGGAAGAGCCATCAGAACGCATCGACATAAAAATTAGTGCAAGGAAACAAGGCAGCCCTATATATCCGATACAGAATGTGAGAACAGTGAAGAATTTATCTTTGCCAACACAGACTTCGAACATTGGTCAACTTGGAAGAACATTTCGTCATATTAAGCACCTTCTCGTTGAGGAATATGAAGACGCGATACCCCAAATTCTAATAGTTAGAGCATTGCCATTTGGGATTTGCCAAACCAACTGTCGTTAATAGTCAATCTACTCCGATTGCCACCTGTATTAAATTAGGGTGGGTAGTTTATGGTCCAGCGGACACAGGCAAAGAAAACGAGCTTCCACGCGTTTGTTTAATTCAACCGGATACCCACGAGATTGTCAGAGAATATTTCTCTACCGAAGGGTTTGGTACCAGGAGGAGCAGCAAAACGAAGAAACGCTTAAAGCGCTGCGGATAATGAATGCCACTACTCGTCGTGTAGGAGATCGATACGAAACCGGGCTTATCAGGAAGGCTGATAATATCACACTTCCGGATAGCTACCAAATGGCCTACAATAGGCTGCTTGGTGTGAAGAAGAAAATGAAAATGTCATGTACTCAATGATTTTCGGAGCATCTTCTTCGCCAGCTTCAGCACAATATGTTAAAAATAAGAACGCAGAACAATATTCCCATTCAAACAGCCGTGCTTTCGAATCAATTGTAAATCGTCACTATCGATGACTACGTTGACAGTTTTCATACGACGGTAGAAGCAATAGAGACGTCAAAAGCTGTCCGCGATATCCATAAAAATGCCGGTTTTGTACTACAAAGGTTCATGTCAAATTCAAGTCAAGTTTTAGCAGAACTAAACGATACCGCTGAAGAGGATACTATATAGATAAAGTTTCGGAGATCGCGACGAACAAAATACTCGGCATGCATTGGAAACTAAAAGATGATGTCTTTATTTTCAAAATTAACATTAACAAGGTCGACCCTAGAACCATTAACGAACAACGTAGTGTTACAAAAAGGTAATTGTTGAGAATAACAATGTCAATATTTGATCCATATGGCTTTCTAGCCTCATCGAAATCGGCTTTTGAATCTGTAATACTCCGCTTTTTCGGTCGATCGTTGCCGTCGATGAGAAATTCGCACTCGAGCACGCTACCGTCAACAATTCGATTTTTGCATTGGATCAAACTGTGATTCGTCAATATATTAAAACTTTAATCCGTTGTATTTGCAACTGTACAGTTGTCCAAGTGAAAATTGCAAACTGAAATAGTGAAAACGTTGGCATGAGATTATCGTTGGTGTCCAACACTTTTGTTTTTCTTTGGTAAACTCTCATGACCTGAATCGTCAATAGACAAGAACATATTGTCAATAAAAACCAAAGTTTCCCGGTCATTACGCGTTTTTTATAGCACAGCTAGTGCGCTTTCGAGCTAATATTCTGCCAAATTGGTAAAGGAAAATTCACATCAACCCATAAATAACCATCTCGATCAAATGTCAATCTGTATGGCAAAGGTATGTTTGGCGAAGGAGGACAGAACCCCACTAATTATATGTGGAGGTTTTTGTGAGCTTCCTTTTCATGCGAAATGTGTGGGTATGTTGGGCTCTTTTGCCTCGAATCTCTCCAACACTCCAGGCGTGTACTGGTTCTGCGAAAACTGCCGTAAGTGTTCTATGGCAACTTACGCTTCCAAATTAAAATCGGCTCAGTCTATCATCGAATCTTTGGCCTCTGATTTTGCTGTGATGCAGACTAAATTAGCTGCCGCCCAGGCAGAACTGAAGGCCTTGAACTCTTTGGCATGTTACGAGCAACGTTTAACATCCGGTGCGAAGAAATGTCCAGGTGATACAGCCTTGCCGTCAAGTTTAAATACTTCTCCGGTCAAAACTAGGCTGCAACTTAAAAAGAAACAAAAGGACACCCCTGATCCAGCATCTGATCGTCGCTCTTCAGTTTGTGAGAAACCTGCTGAGCCTGCTTTTATTTCAAGAAAGAATGTTCTCACTCAAAGTGGCTGTAGTCCTATACACCCTCTTACGAGTGTATCGAATTCTGTGATCGAAACTGAAGCCGCTGACCATATTCTCACAGTCGCTGCACCTCCACTGCATATATTTGTCTCTCGTCTTTCTTACGAGACATCAAACGAGCAGATCATCAATTATATTATGAAAAAGGTTGGCACTGCTCCTTCATTGCTCTCTTGCAAGAAGCTTACTCCTGCAAACTTAGAAAATCAAGTAATTTCATCGTTTAAACTGACTGTGGCTGCTGACATGGTAAACTTATTAGATGTGAACTTCTGGCCGCCTGGCATTTTCGTGAAACGTTTTACTAAGATGCCAGGAAGAAATTTTCGGAAAAACAGCAGCCGACCTGCCAGCTCTTAACATCTGCGGCTCAAAGCCCATGTGATAACAACGTCTCTACTACCATGGAACGCAAACGTGATAATTCTATAACGTTTTATTATCAAAATGTGAGGGGTTTAAGAACCAAGCTTCACGATTTCTTCTCCTCTTGTTTTCTTGCAAATGATGATGTAATTTGTCTTACCGAAACGTGGCTCAAGGAAAATATATTGGACACTGAGCTTTCCACATTATATGAGGTTTATCGTGCAGATCGATCTCATGCCAGGTCTTCAAAGTCTGACGGTGGCGGTGTTTTAATTGCAGTTCGTAAGGATATTTCTAGTGAACGTTGCGATGATTTCCTTCCATCACCTCCTATTGAATGTATTGTCGTTAAATTATTGACTGTGTCTCATACTATTTTTATTTCATCTGTATACATTCCCTGCAATTCATCTCCTGAAATCCTCGAAACTTTCTTTGATGAGTTTTCATCTTATGTTCTTTGCAAAAATCCTTCTGCTTTGATAGTTGTCTGCGGTGATTTCAACTTACCCCAGGTAGACTGGCGCAATATTCCTTCATCTTCTCCTGTCTCAAACAATGGCCCCTCGATTTTACTTTCTTCGTTTCTATCAGTTTGCAACATGATGCAGTTCAATAATCATCTAAATGCAAATGGGCGTTTACTTGATCTTATCCTATCAAACATCCCTCCCAATCTTCTCTCAATTGATTTAGCGTTATTTCCGTATGTTCCATCTGATCCCCATCATCCCTGTCTATCCTTCACGATGAATCTTTTGATACCAAAAAGAAATAGAACAGGTTCTTTAATTCGATATAACTTCAAAAAAGCAAACTTTCGGGCAATATCTCATGAGCTATCTTCTGTTGATTGGTATGACTGCTTGCGGTATTTAAATTGCAATCAAGCAGTCTCATACCTTCATAATACGATGTCCGATTTAATTTCGCGATACACTCCTCGTTATCGTCCATCTAAGAAAACAGATGTTCCTTGGCTCACTAAAATTGCTCTATCTGCACTCAGAAAAAAAGACAGAGCCTATCGCCGATTCAAACTTTTAAAGACTTCCCAAAGTAGGTTGGATTACTGTTGTCTTCGTTTAGCCGCTAAAGAGACAATCAGAACTGCGAAGCAAACCTTTTTCTTAAATATTGAAGAATCTCTTCTTTCTAATGAATCGAAGCCTTTTTGGTCGTATGTTCGTTCCCTGAAATCCAGTACTTCATTCCCCGAGTCTGTAATTCTTGACAATGTAACAGCTTCTTCGCCTGATTCTATGTGTAACTTGTTTGCTTCCTTTTTTTCCACTTCTTTCACTACAGAATCGCCTTCGACGCTAAATCCTCTCCTTTCATCCAATCATCCCGTTATACCGCCGTTCCAAACTTCCCCAGACGAGGTTGCGTTCTTCATTGACCAATTAGACGCTAGTGTTGGTGCTGGGCCTGACGGTATTCCAAATTCATTAATCAAACACCTTGCTTCCTCTATAAGCACTCCACTGGCTTTAATTTTTAATATGAGTTTATCATCAGGAATTTTCCCCGAGTTTTGGAAATTAACTAATGTCTTTCCTATCCTTAAATCTGGTGATCCTACCCAGGTTATAAACTATAGACCTATCTCCCTCCTTTCGTCTTTTGCTAAACTACTTGAGCGTGTCGTTCATTCCAGAATTTATTCTTCCCTCGAGAACATAATAGCTGCTGAGCAGCATGGATTTCGCAAAAATCGATCAACTGCGACTAATCTAGTGGAATTTGTGAACTCAGTCTCATCTGCTTTGGATGCTCAATTAGATGTGGTTACTGTCTTCACTGACTTCTCCAAAGCTTTTGATATAGTTAACCATGATATTTTGTGCTGTAAACTCAGATATTATGGTTTATCCGGAGTTTTTATAAACTGGTTCCGTTCCTACCTCTCCAATCGTAGAAATAGAGTTAGCTTGTTTGGAGTATACTCCAATCCTTTTTTTCCTTCCTCTGGTGTCCCCCAGGGCTCCATACTTGGTCCTCTTCTCTTCTTGATTTATGTAAATGATCTCCCCGCTCGGATTAATTCCTCATGTCTATTATACGCAGACGATTTCAAATTATTTCGTGTTATAAAGTCTTCGAATGATTATTACATATTTCAAAATGATCTTGATGAGCTTATAAGATGGTGCAAGTCTAACCTTCTTAAACTAAATGTCTCGAAATGTCATCTTATGATTTTTTCTCTTAAAACCTTGCCTTTTATTCCTCTTTTTAAACTTAACGACTATCTTCTACATCCGTGTGAAGAGGTGAAAGATCTGGGTGTTATATTTGACTCCAAACTGAAATTCAATGCCCACATCGTTCGAATTACGACCAAAGCATCACGTATGGCCGGGTTCATTCTCCGAATGTCCCAATCCTTCAAGAATTTGTCATCCTTAGTGCAATTATTTATGTCACTTGTTCGTCCGATCCTGGAATACTGTTCCCAAGTTTGGTCACCGTATTTGGATTACCTGATACATGCCATTGAATCTGTTCAACGGAAGTTCACCCGTCTTGTATTTTACAAATATGGTCTCACTGCTGTGTCCTATGTGGACAGACTTCAATTTCTCAACCTCCCGCTCCTTAAGTCTCGTCGAGTTTATCTAGACCAGTGTTTTCTGTTCAAATTGTGCCTTCGTGGGAGTTCAAGCAACTTGTTCGCGACTTTAGAATTTCGCGAAACTGCGAGGTCCTCTCGTTCTAAAAACATTTTTAAAACTCAATTTGCGCGTACTAATATATATTTTCATTCGCCGATGCTTCGGTTACAACGTATGCACAATATCCTGGTGCTTGGTATTTACCCCCATTCTTTCTTTATTTTTAAGACAAAGTTACTTGCGGCGATAAATCGTTAAAAACAATTAATATTTTTCTTTTTTCTCCTCTTATTTTCCGTTTTAAAATTTTGACTTTTTCTTTATGATTTGTCCTTTCATTTTTCATAGGTTTACCTTTTGTAATTGAAAATTTACTTTACTTGTTGTACTCTTATTTTTTTATAATTTGTTTCATTTTGTAATTGGCTTAGGCTGTTAAATGAATGAATGAATAAATAAATAAACATGCTGGTTTACCCAAAACGACTACTGCAGGAAGTATGGGAAACTAACTTAAAATGGGATGACGAATTGCCACCTGATATGCAATCAAAATTTCACCAGTGGTTACAGAGTATCAACGCATTGGTGCATTTGCGAGTCCCTCGATGCTATTCTTCAAAAACTCCTCGATCGGAAGATATTCAGCTTCATGTATTTGTTGATGCTAGTGAGGAAGCATTTGGTGCAGTAGCATACATGCGGGTGAAACACAGTGAAGTGGACATCGCCTTTGTATGTGGCAAGTCGAGATGCGCACCACTTAATCGACTACCAGTTCCTCAGCTGGAATTACAGGCGGCAGTGCTTGGCACGCGTCTCAAAATGGTAGTACAACACAGTTTGACCATTACCATAAAAAAGACAGTACTATGGGGCGACTCACAGACTGCACTTCATTGGTTGCGTACAGGGACCCGAAAATATAAACCCTTTGTGGCACACAGAATCGGAGAAATTTTAGAGTCAACCTCCGTATCGGAATGGCATTGGGTGCCTACAAAATTGAATGCTGCAGATGCAACAACAAGATCAATTTACCCAATAGAATTCAATCCATCAGGTATCTGTTTGCAGGGGTCAGAGTTTCTGAGGCTCGACGAAAACGAATGGCCTTTCTCATCCGAGTCATGGACAAATTCTCAAAGTGGTGGAGAGTCAAAAGAGTCTTAGCATGGATACTTCGCTTTATTAAAAATATAAAATCAACTAAGAAGGCAAAATGAAGCTGACAGTGAAAGAGCTGCGTGCGGCAGAAAATTCAATCTTCAAAAACATACAAATGACGAAATTCAGCGAAGAGGTCGCCTCATTGAAGTTAGGAAAGACCATAGAAAGACAAAGTAGTCTATATAAATTTAACGCTCAACTCGACGAACAAGGAGTACTTCGTATTTTTGGTCACCTCGACTTAACCCGGTCATTGCCGGAGTCACAAAAAAGACCAATAATATTACCCTCGATGATAATTTCGTCAAGCTAATGGTAGCAGAGTATCATGAAAATTTTCTGCATCAAAATGAATATACAATTTTATGCGAAATCAGAAGAAAATTTTATATTCCGCGGTTGAGAAGCCTAGTAAAAGCTGTGAGACATAACTGAAACACATGCAAGATAAATATTGCAGCGCCAATGAATCCACAGATGGGTCAATTACCAGTTGATAGATTTACGTCATTTGTACGACCCTTCACATATACCGGGTTGGATTATTTCGGACCCTTTCAAATACCGGTAGCCAGACATAGAGAAAAAAGGTGGGTAGCCTTATTCACTTGCCTAACGACTAGAGCGGTACATCTTGAAATTGCAAAAGATCTATCCAGTGGCGCATGTTTGATGCGTATCGCGAATTTCACAAATAGAAGAGGGATGCCACAACGCATCCGTAGCGACTGCGGAACTAATTTCGTTAAAGCTGCAAAAGACATAAACAACACGACGCGACGTACGACAACAATGACGTGCAAGCAGCGATGGCCCATAAAACCATAGAATGGTTATTCACTTGTCCTGCCAATCCCAGTGCCGGCGGCTGTTGGGAAAGACTATACTAATTTGTTTGATTCCACAGAAAATAAATTTACTCAGTAGGAGTTAATTGTATTTTTTGGAATTGCGCCACGACAGCTTGTTTAGATAAAAGTTTTTGGGGCGAAGAAATATAACGCCTACTAAAGCTTTTAACGTTAATAAAACACCTTATGAATTATGGCATAATAAAAAGCCTCAATTAATATATTTAAAAGTTTTTGGCTCGACTGTTTATGTACACAATAAAATGAGAAAACTAAATTTGATGAAAAATCATGGAAAGGCATTCTTGTTGGATGCGGATCCAATGGGTACAAAGTATGGGATGTATATAATAAGAAATTTGTTAAAGTAAGAGACGCTATTGTCGATGAAACAAATTATTTAAAATCTCGACCGGCAGAAACAGGTGTTACTGACATGAGATCAAAGCCATTCGTATCTGAAACTGATAATTTAAATTCAGTAGAGAATAATGAAAACGAAATGTTTTGTGAAAAATCTGATAAGAAACCAGATAAAACAGATACACTGCAGATGTCTCTGATTGAGACAAAAACAAGCAATAAATGATGAAATAAATTCATTAAAAATGAATAAAACTTGGACATCAGCCTAAAAATAAAAACATTATTGACTGTAAATGGGTATTGATAATTAAACACGATGAATATGGAAACCCATGTAAATATAAAGCTCGGGTTGTAGCTCGAGGATTCAGTCAAAGTATTTAATTGATTACGTTGAAACTTTTGCACCTGTCGCAAGAATTTCAAGATTTCGTCTTATATTAGCTGTTTTAAATCAACGTAATTTAATTATTCATCATATGGATGTGAAAACTGCATTTTTAAGTGGCATATTCAAGGAAGAAATTAATTTGAGAGTGCCAGAAGGAGTTTTAAGCAAAAGAATGAAGCTGCTCGTTGTTGGTTTGAAATATTTGAAAAGGCTCTTATTGAAAAGGCATTCAAAAATTCTGAAGTTGACAGGTGTATTTATATTTTGGATAAAGGCAGCATAAAAGCGAATATTTTTGTTGTTTTGAATATTGTGATTGCCATGGCAAATTTTCAAACAATGTGGAATTTTAAAGAATATTTATTGAATAAATTTCATATGACAGAATTAAATGATATTAAATTTTTTCTTGGAATAAAAGTTAAAAGAAATTTGGATAAAATTCCATTGGTTTAAAGTGCTTATATTAAAAATGTTCTAGAAAAATTAAATATGGTTGATTGCAAACCTATTAACACACCTCTACCTAGTAAATTAAATTATTTAGCCTTGAATGTAGACGAAAAATATGATGCTCCTTGTAGAAATTTAATTGGATATTTAATGTACATAATGGTTTGTATAAGACCTGATTTATGGACAGCAGTAAATATTTTGAGTCGATAAACGAATAAAAATAATAAAGAACTTTGGCAGAATTTGAAACGCGTGTTACGTTATCTTAAAGGTTCAATTGAAAATCAATTAACTTATAAAAATATAAATTGTAATAAGTTTTAAATTGGCTTTGTTGATTCTGATTGGGGAAGTGATGATGAAAATAATCGAAAAAGTACGACTGGTTACATATTAAAATTGTTCAATAATTGCACAATATGCTGGAATACTAAAAGACAAACGTCAGTAGCCGCCTCGTCGACTGAGGCTGAATATATGGCTCTTTTTGAAGCTGTAAAAGAAGCATGTTGGTTAAAGTCATTGGTTACCAGTATGAATATTCAAATGACATAACAAATTATAATTTATGCAGATAATAATGGTTGTATTGATATTAAGTATCATTTTTCGAGAGAACAAATTGAGAAACATGTAATTCAATTAATCTATGTTCCAACAGGCGAACAGATTGCAGACATTTTAACAAAGCCGTTGTTTGGTTGGTGTAGTGACAGCCCCCTTTGTCAAAAGGCGGCTCACTTAGGCCACGATAGGCCCATTGTGATACCGTTACCAGAAGTGAAATTTTTGGAACTTCGTACAAAATTGGGTCTCGAATAAACCTTAAAATTGGAGCAGCGGAGATAATTATTCTACTTTGTCAAATTGTTGTAAATAATTTAATGATATTGAAATGCTATAACTAGGTTTTGCTGGGTTTCCCTAATCCTTGCAAATAATGTTGGACCTTATGTATTTACTCCCAGAAGTCGTAAGTGAAGCAAGATCTGTGAAGCCCCGCGAGCTCCCGCGATTGGCAGAAAGCTCACGGCGCAAGCAGACTCTGCTCCCGCGCCAGCTTTATGCCTGTGGCCCAACGATTCGGCCTGTTCCTCGGTAGCTTTGGTCGCGGCACGTTGTTCGCCCTTGTATAATGTAATTTAATAGTGTAATAAAAGATCTTGTAATTATAATTTTAAAGATAGTTTCAAGACTTTAATTGATTGAAGTTTTATAAATGTATGTTAAACTTAGTTCATGAAATTAATAGATTATTTTTTGAGGTGGCGTGTTGGATTGAAGCAAAAATGAATCCATTGTATTAATGTTTTGAGCCTAAGTTTGTTTACTTTGGAATATTTATGGCTGTACGTACCCTTTCACTCTTTCAAGGGTCAGCATAATGCCCTGATTGTTGTATATACCGATGTTTGCGTTTTAGATGTTAGACTTGTGTCGGTTTTCATTTTGAAGAGATCTTGTTTTCTTGTGACGCATTTAATTTAAATATAGACTCAATTATTAAAAAGATAAAATTGCGTATGTTTATTTCCCCAAATACTAATAAGATATAAGTTAAAAATTGATTATAATTTCAAAAAATAAAAAGGATTGCCTGGAAACTTTGTTTGATTTATAAATTAGGAAACAAACTTTACTATTATGTGAATTTTTTTTCAAAATAATGTGAACCCTCAAAAGTATGCGTCGAGCATTGTGCGCCACTCAGTCGTATGGCTATCTGCAATGCTATTCCCAAGAGAGTTGTTATTCTAGGGTTAAATAGTTTTAATGATCTGAATGTGTTCAGTGTTGAATGATGCACCCAAACCCTAGAAAGATAATCTGCGTAAAATTCACGCATCCGCGCTCGAAATATTGCCCTTTCTTTCTAAATAGCGGGATTGCAAGAACACGTGGCACAGACATTTCATTTGTCGGCCGGACCTTTCGAAAGGCAAATGCATTGTAAGTATCGTCACTTTTGAAATATTGGTGCCTAGTGAGTCAAAATTACGCATGATTATCTTTTACGTGACTTTTAAACATAATAAGAGATGGGAATAGGTTGTGCATTGCTGCGTTTTCTATGTTAGTTATTGTTTTTTTGCATTGTAAGTACTCGTTACATGTTATTGTTTTATAGTTTAGGTATCCTGGTGCAAAAATGACTAGAGAGAACCTGAATAAGAAGGATATCTTGTCCGCTCTTCTTCAAAGTGATGACGAGGTTTCGAGCGATCCTGCGAGCGACCAAGAGAATCGCGACAGAGCGGCACAGACGAGGTGTACGTAGATAAACAACAAGCGGAAGAGCCGTCACTAAGCCCAAACCAACCTGGAGGCGATAAATACGCTGGACCAAATGTGTTCTTTGATGGCTTGCATCAGAAAGACGAACGGGTGGCCTATGGCGTTATTTGACGGCATGATTACCGTGACCTGCATAAATGCCTATATAATATACCACCACAATGTTGTAAGCAAGGGCGAGAAGCCTCTAAGCCGCGAACATTTTATGAAAAGCCTAAGTACGGCTCTCACATCGCCATTCAAAACCAAACGCTTAGAGGTCCCTACATTGAAACGATATTTGCGGGATAATATCGCTGATACGTTGCCAAATGTTTCCTCAAGTTCAACAGAAGACAACACAGAGCCTCCAGAACCAAAGAAATGTATAGATTGTACGTATTACTCTTCAAAAATAAGGCGTAAAGCTAATGCTTCCTGCAAAATATGCAAAAAGGTCTTTTGCAGAGAGCATTATGTGCATGTGTGCCAAAGCTGTATATGACTGATTATTCGACTGATGTGACCCTAAATAGAAAATATGGTCTTTATTGATTTAAATTCTAATTTAAAATGACTGATTATAATATGCGAAAAAACATTTTCACAGAAAATAAAAATTGTTATCCCATTTTGAAAGTTTAAGAAGAAGTTTAGATTAAGCGTCCGTCTTTTAGTAAATAAACATAAATACACGATATTTTTAGTGTTTATTATTTCATTTGAGCCTAATTGACCTATTAATGAACCTTTTACCAAATTCTATTAGCTAAATTCGAAATAACAGGTATTTAAAACTAAAGAAGCCACGAATAGTGGTTTTGCCGAATACCGAATATTCTGCTAGGCTTTCGTGTCGACCTGCATCATTGATGCGTGCGTTCGCTACGCTTGGTTCGCATTTGTTTCATTTGTGAGTGGATCGCGTCATAATACGCATTATTTGATTGTCACATCAAATTGTGTTATTTATAAGTGTATATCTTAAAGAATATCACAGTTTGTTCGCGAAAAGCTTTACGAAATGGTACCATTTAATAAAAATCACCTATTTGGGAATATTATGAAATTTGTAGTGAAGACAATAAACGGGAAGTTTGTTTGCTGTGTAACAGCAAGATCTCACGTGGTGGAGAAGGAAAGAAAGCATACTTGTAGAATTATTACGTACAGTATAATCAAGCAAAACTCTATTAGTTTTTTCAATTACTTTCCTAGCGCTTGTAATTTTTTATTCCTCGTTTTTTTCTTTTGCATGGTATATGTACTTTAATTCATACATTGTAAGTAAACGTCAGCAAATTTGATGTAAATAAGACCTATTTAAATAGTTAAAATATATCGTATATACTTATTCTCTTTGAAAGTCAAAAACATAAGTGTCACTGGAAAAATGCAAATTTAAACTAATCAGAATCACTAGTTTGATAGTTCCATTTTTTGATGCTAGTTTTTCATTGTTGAATTGTTGCTTCCAGCCACTACTTCTTTGAAAACCCACCTTCAAAACAAACATGCTGTGCAGTGCGCCACGTTAACTGCAGCTCCGCCAGCAAGTAGCAGCAAAAATGAGGGTACTCTCACTTATACCTATTCTACGATAATGGCAGCAACAGGTACATCAAAAAAGATACAGTTAACTCTGAGGGAGACAACTGAAAGGAAATTGCTCTGTGATATTAATGATTATAAAGCAATAAAATATCATTACTTAAAAGGTGAAATGATTGCCTTAGACAATGAGCCATTATCACTTGTTGAACGAGTCGGCTTTAACAGGCTTATGGAAAAGGCAGTACCCCAATACAAAATACCTGGTCGCACTTACATCACTGAAAAAATAGTTCCCGATTTATACAACAGAATTTGCTCTAAAATCGAAGCTAGTATTTCACGAGCAACAGCAGTATCCGTGACATCTGATATGTGGACATGTAAGCACAACAACCAGAGTTTCTTAAGTTTTACTGGGCATTGGATATCTCCAGAGTTTATTCTCGAACATGGCGTTTTAGCGATGAAGCCGTTTGCTGGTTCACATACTGGTACCAATATAGCAAAAGAACTCAATACTATTGCAAGAAAGATGGAATATTTCAAAAGGCAAGATTCATTTTCTTGTCCATGACAGTGGAGCCAATATGATAAAAGGTGTACGAGACGCAGAATGATTCTGCCAAGTTACAGCGGGCTAGCGAGGAATCGATAAAGTCTCAATCGGAAATAACACAGATGGTAGCTGCTGCAAGACGAATTGTCACTCATTTTAACCATTCTGGTATAGCACAAGAAAAGCTAAAACACATTCGTCAAGAACTTAAATTGCCAGCCCAGCAATTAGTACAAGATGTAAGCACACGCTGGAATTCAACATACTATTTAATGGAGCAATTATTAGAACAAAAGCGAGCTGTCTCTTTGTACATAACTGATCATGATTCCGTAAACAACTTAAAACCTACTCAATGGGAGTTAATGGAACAATGTATCAATCTTCTCAAACCGTTCGAAAAGATTACAAAAATAACCAGCTCGGATATTTCCTGCATTTCTGAGGTGATTTCACATGTTGTCACGTTATTAAAATACCTGGTAAAGGAAGAGACACCACAGAGAATACCGAATTTATTGACAATGAGATCTTCGCTAAAAGTTGAACTTGAAGCGCGGTTCAACTTTAATGAGAATGACAAATATCTGGTTGTTACTTTTCTTGACCCGCGTTTCAAAATTAGTTACCTGGGAATAGTTCAAATACAAAGAGCAAGACAAAAAATTCTTGAAGCTGTGGAACAGAAGAGTTCAATTGCAAATGAAATTGATTTTCACATGAAAACTGTTCGCCTAGATTGGACACCAAACCCTTACAAGTGGTGGTCAGGAAACGCAAAGCAGTTTCCAAGCCTAGCAGAATTTGCTAAGATTTATTTATCATCCCCCGGTAGCAGTGTATATAGTGAGCGGCTATTTTCGGAAGCAGGTATAATTTACGAGGAAAAGCGCAATCGTTTGCTATCGACAAATGCGGAAAAAATTGTTTTCATTCATCATAACTTACCACTGATAGATTTTAAGTATTAAAATATACTGATTTTTTTGTTAAAATAAAAAAAGAGTAGTATTTGGTATGCATTTTTTCATTATTTATTATTCGGTATTCGGCCGAATACCGAATAGTAAAAACGGAGCCTAATAGCCCTTATACCGAATAGTAACCAAATATTCGTGGCATTTGTACTTAAAAAAAGATGCGTGAAAATTACGCATGATTAGCTTTAACGTAATATCCAATATGAATATCGTTCTAGGGATAAAATCAAAGTCATAAAATTACGTTCCATCACAACTAAAGGAATTAAAAAGATTGGAAAACTGGCCCAATGTTGCCCCACCGGTCTGTATACATGTTCATCCAACTTTTGAAGACAAACGCTTTAGGATCCTACGAATCCATTGTAGCGTGGCAGACTCGCAGTAAATACTTCTGCCAAGAACGTTCAGTACAAGGAAAATACTGAATTTTACACTCATTGACGCCCGTAATTTGTTATCCATTAATGTAGATACAATTTGTGGTAAGCATTCTGAAAACTTAAGAACAAAATACTTACTTGAATTGAACGCTTGCTCCTTGCATGCATGCACGCACGCCTTCAACACTGGCACATGTTCTGCGTAAACATACGTTTATTTCCACCGGCAAAATCGCTTACCTCTTTCTTCCTAGATAAACGCCCGACACAAATTTGCATAAATTTCTCAGTATAACCCGCAACTAATCGTTTCGTTTACACTCAATTATGAAAGTCAACCACCGGTTGCCGGCAAAACAATAACCTAACAACTTCAAAAACAGCTGGTGGATGCTCTTCTATAGTTTTAACGAGTTCCGCAAGAGTACATTGAGTCACACCGAAGGCACTATCGTTTGGGTGTACTAATTTCGAGCTGGTGGTGAATAAAAATTTCAAAACGGGGCGGTACAAGTAGTGCCTTAACAAATTCACAGTCCAAGTCAAATTATATGACATCACCACCAAGTCCAAGCATATTATTGTGAAATTTCTAATAGTTTGGGTCTCGAAAGAACCCTGATGCATATAGGTATATGTTTAAAAATAATAACGGAATTTGATTTTTTTATTACAGCCCATATACGGGCTGTTGACTCATTAGGATAAAATGTTTACATGTGGTTTTATAAGTCCCTAGCTGTTTAATTTATGCGTTAGAATATCTTGGAATAAAATGCCAACGAAAATTACACATTTCTACTTTGGAAAAAACGTTTGGTGAGTTTAGTTGTTTTTTTTACAAAATAACTCGTTATCAAAAGTACGCGGATAACAAGTTGCGAAAACTTTTTGAAAGTAGTGACTGCGAAGAACAAGAGGATTCAACTTGCAAAAGTGTAAGAACTGAAAGCGTGCACGATAATAATTTTCTTGTAGCCGATTCGGACTATGCACTTAAATCTCCACATTCTGATGTGAGGCACAATGAGATTAGTAGTGCAATGATCCGTTACAAATCCGTTACATTTTGTTACTTCATTCTATGATGGATATACAGTGGCTCAAAGTTATAATGGAACAGTATGGATATATAAGTTTATACCTTAATAATTAATTAACTACAAGTCTATTACTAACATTGTTTTTTTTATTTTAAGTAGTATAATTGATATACATTTATTATCAACAAAAAAAAGTTGCAATATTCAAATTAACAACAAAAGATATTTCATTACATAACAAAACATAGTACTTCAACCTCAAAGTTATAATGGAACACTCTTTAAAAGTATGTGAAGCTCATTGTTGCAACTTCAGCCAACTTCATTTTATCTATGAATCTGTATCGTCAAACTGTGTGGTTCCCCTAAAAGTCTCATTTTACAAGTTTAATTTATTTTTCTAGTCGGTTTCAAGTACAATGGCACCACACGGTGGGAAAATATCGGTTGTACAGAGAGAAATCATAAATCTATTATTAAAAGCGGGTAAATATATACGAGATATTAGTGCAATTGTAAATCGAGCACCAACAACTGCTTTAACTAGAGGTGCTCTGATACGCCATTTTGCCGATACGGTACCGATACTCTTATAAAAATATCGGCGATGTGTTTTCCAATAATTTGTGTTTTGAAGTTGACATGACTACTATTTACATTTATAGTATGTGACTTAAACGACGTTATAAATGATACATACTATACACATTAAATAATCACGATATGTAATTCTTAATTTTATTTGCTTGGAAAAATACTACCCGCGACAACAGCCAACCTAGCAAAACAAGAGACCGAATAAAGCGCGAGGATTCTCCGAGCATAGTTAGTTCAAGACTCGTTTGCAACGAAATAGACGAGACAACATGACTGTTTACATAACATCATTTTCAAGGCGCGAAATTTGAAAAGTATCGTTGAAACGGCTATGAAAATATCGCCGATACTGATATATCGGCAAACCTGAAGTATCGCCAATATAACGGTATCGGTATCAGATGCACCCCTAGTTTTAACATCATCAAGTGGTACAAAAATAACACAAACTTTAAAAATAAATCGAAACCGAGTGGCCGCAAATTTTTTCCGGAATCAGATGAATGTTGGCTACTAGAGGTGGCAAAAACATATCTTTGTTGTGAATGGATCATTTGAATCTGGCTCAGTAAAAAGATCCAGATCAGTGATATGTATCATTTGGATCATTTGGATCACTGAGTCAGCAGAGATGATTGATATTATGAGTTAGGTTTACAGAAAGATATGGTACGCTGTACAGAGTTACCATACAATTAGGTAAATCTATAGATGTATAAGTTATTTACTTGATTTTTGAGTTCATAAAACTCCATTCAGAATACTTACAATCGTCGCTTTCCGAATCTTTAAGCCCATTTTTGACTGAAAAAACCTTAATAAAGTTACATTTTTTATATGAAAAATATATTAATATATAATTTACACACAAAATATATAAAAGCACAATTGCCTTTACTGTTTGACAATGACAAAAACCTGTACTTTCAACTAAGATCATATTGTATAATTTCACATTTTAAACTACTCCAATCAAAACATTAAGTTGCATCTTAATATATGCATCTATTTGTAAACTACTTCTGGCATCCCTGCAAATTATTTACAAACATATCATCTTATGTGCACATTCATCGTTATGCCCATCCAAATGCGAGCTGCACCGTCTCTTCGCGTGAAAAGTGTATTTCTCTTTACCTCTCTTACGGAGGAACTTGTGAGAGATTACTGAAGGGAACATGATCGTGGAAGATTGGTTTGTGTCTTGTGCTCCTGATCCATGAGATATGAAAGATTCACTGATCCAAATGAACTGATTTCACTGATTCGAATCATTTGGATCTCTAAGTTGATTCGGATCACTGAATCATATCCGCGATGAGCTCACATGCCTATTGGCTACTACAAACTTTTAAGAAAAATCCACATACCAGTGCTCCAAAATTAACATCAGAAGCAAAGAAGTATATAGGACACCCTTTATATATATATATATATATATATATATATATATATACCCTATACAGTAGCGTACCCAGGATTTTGAAAAGGGGGGGTCATATTTTTGAAGTCTTGACTAGGTACGTTTGCTGGTGCTTCGGTGTAGATATGAAGATATAATTATGTAATCACACTTAATCATACTTTTTCAACGGTCAAAGTTGGAGTCCTCCAAAAATAATTCTGGCAGATTCTAGCCCGATTGCATGCTGGTTTCATTTACTTGAATCATTGATGATATTTTCATTCAATTTATAAAATTATGCGCTTGATGTGTGAAAGAATCTACACTGTATCTGTATACTTCCTTGGAACCGTAAAGTGTATATGCGTGTTTGCAAGTACATATATTGAAACGACTTCAATACCTACAGGCCAAAAAAGAAAGCAACTAATGAAGTAAATGCCGTGGGAAAGTGGACTGTCACTAAGCGCAGGCAGAATATTATCGTAATCAGGGCTGGCTAAGCTTGTTTGCAGCCCATGCAGGGAAGCAACTCTGCGCTCTCAAGCAAATTTGTCGTCATTTCCACGTAACGCATGAGGTAGACTTTTTGTACGCGTTTTTTTAATGAGGTGTCCCCAATAGGCCTAATACTCAGATTACAAATCATAAGACAAAATAAAAACAACCCATTTTTTGAGGGTTCTGATCAAAGATAGAAAGACACATTCAAAAATATAACTGTTGCTACTAAGATATGGGTGCGAATTAAATAAATTACACTTTTCTGGAATTTTACTTCGAAAACTTTCAATCAGGTGACCATATTCGAATGTTCCTACCAACTCTGTATCTATATATAAAATTGCTAGGCTTCATACAATAAGTAAAAGAAAACGGCACACACGGATCCAATTTGTGCAAATTATGCCCGTATCACCCCTAGGTGAGATCTCTAAAGCACCATAGGCCGTAAATCAGGCCCATATGGGTTTTACTGTGAAATAGATGAAAGATCTAATTACGTAGAGATACTGAACTCCCACGTTCCAGAGTATGTATGTTATGTGGGTGACTTAGTTAGTGGTTAACGCTAGTTCAAGGCTCCTTGTCGACAAATAGTTTTCGGGAATGAGATTTGATGCCGCACTATCATTTCACTCAGCTGTGAATGAGAACCTGAATCAAATCAGGATAATAATCACGGGTGAGCATGTTCCTGACCACATCCTAATGTTCCGTTGGTCAAGTAAATGAAATAACTCTAATATTGCCTGAAGGCCAAATTTTGGCGGTTGCGCCATCGATTATTATTTTTACCAACCTCTTCCCAGGCAATGACAAAGCCTTATGTAAATATGCTTAAGATATATAATTCATAACATTCGAATCTTTGAATTTCCTAAATTTACGCGAGGCGATCAAAGTTTTAAAATGCCGATAATGATACAAACTAACTATACAAAACTCATCTAAAGTAACGGTGAGAAACAGTGTAAAATGGGATTTAAATTTTATGTCCAAGCATAAAACAGAAAACAAACATCTAAATGATGATTTTTTTTTCATTAGCTGATTTAACACATCTTCTGTAAATGGAGTTAAATTTCTATGAATATTGAGAAGTGCCAATCCATTTAGCCGTTCATTGCAGGTGGAATTTCGCATGTATGTTTTTAGTCGTCGTAATGTTGAAAATGATCGTTCGTTTGTACACGTAGATAATGGGAGAACAGCCAATATTTCTAGCGATTTCAATATATTCGGCATAATATTTGAATTACACATGCTTAACCCATCTATGGCCGTTTTTGGGTGGTTTACTATTTCAAGATGCCCTATCTTTCTGTACCACAGAGTCAACTCAGCATTCAATTCTTCTTCAAGGGGGGGGGGTTTGAACCCGTAAACCCTCCCTTGGGTACGCCACTGACCCTATATATGCATATAGGATATATATATACCCTATATGTGTATATAAATAGGGTGTTTTGTATTCGGTGGCATTAAATGATGCCACGTATTCCTTGAAGTGTCCCGAGAAAAAAATCGTATGGGAGGGGGTGGTAAATCCGAAGGGGTTTCGAGATATAAGAGGGGGAAGTACCCCACTCCAGAACCACCAAAATGATATCAAAGAGATGAAATTAACAATTTATTTAAAAAAATTTCAGTTATCACTATTTATTTGAAACTTTTGTCATCTCAGTAATTGTTCCTTGCGCAGAAGTGCATTCAAACGCTCGTTTCTTGATTTCTCTGACCACATCCATATGTACTAGTTGCTCTCTTATTTTTTCAGCAGCTTCGTCAATTCTCACATCTAATTCTGCAATAGATGAAACAGGTGTTGTTTCATTGCACCCCACACATAAAATTCGAGAACAGTCAGGTCAGGAGACCTAGGTGGCCACCTAATTGCACCACTGCGACCTATCCACCTTGTTGGATAGTTTGATACAAGCCGATGATGGCTCGGAGCACCATCCTGTTGATAGTACATCCCATTCAAATTGATAAAAGGTACATATTCCAGTAAGATGGGCAACTCGTTTGTCAAAAAGTTCAAATAATCGACAGAACTGAGCCTAACGGGCAAACGGAATGGTCGAATTAGCCTTCGCCCCAGTACGCCTGCCTACAGGTTTCTGCTAAATCTTCGCTGTGTAGCACCAGCTCGAGTTTCTCTGGGATTATCAGAAGATCATAGATGATGGTTGCGCAAATTTTTGATACCATTCCTCGAAAAATGTGATTCGTCGGTCCATAAAATGTTACCAACGAAGTTGGAGTCTCTTCTATCCTGTGCTATGAGCCATTCGCAGAACGTAACTCTCATCGCATAATCTGCAGGAAGCAACTCCTGAACAGGTGTAAAATGATGAGGATGCATTCTCTCCTTATTGAGAACTTTCCAAACGGTGGTCGCATACATGCCCAACCACAAGGCTAGCCTACGAGTTGAAATATCTGGTTCGTTGCATACTATGGTTAGTATACGCTCCTCTTGATTGTCGTTTCTAGCAGTTCCTGATCGATTGCCTAAACGAGGCGGTTGGAAACTTCCATACTCTCGCAAGTTCATGTGTATCCATGCAAACGTTCTGGTGTCTGGTACTCGTCGGCTCGGGTATCTTCTTTGATACACCTTATTCCTTGTAATCGGAGTATTCACTAAGTTTTGCAGCCTTTTTGAATATAAATAATAGCCCATTACATTATCAGATACAAATTAGTAAATATGAATTTCGGAATTTCACTAAGAGCCGGATTTTAATTATTTCTGCTTAGAAACCTCTCAACATCAAAACATATCCAACCAATGACATGACGAACAACAAAAAAGCAGAAACCTTTTTTTTTTAGCATTATCTCAGGTAGATAATGAAATTTTATGATTTTTGGCTAATTAAGAAGGATTTCGAAAATTTTTAGTTTTCCATTTTCACGGGAAACCAAGGCAATTTGGCAACACTTTTCTTTGAAAATATTCAAAAACTTGATGAGCGCTAGTTACGTATGCGTCAACAAATAGTTCACATAAAATTAAACACGCGCCTGCTTCTATCCCACGGGTAGATGCAGAAACCCAAGAGCTTCGGAAAAATGATTCCATACACAAAATATTGCAGTCTTTCATAGAAAAATCTAAAAAGCCAGACGCTGACGCAGCACGGCAAAATATTCCTTAAAGAGGGAAACCTGAGAACTCCTCGCCCCCAGTTGACGCTCACCGGTCACTTGTAAACGATTGTCCGTCGCTACAGTAAAATAAATATTTTTTATATTCCGAAAAGAGTCAAGCGTTTCATTCGGTTCGTTTCAGTTGTGTTCACTAATTATTATTATTTTTGTGTCCGCTTCGCACGAAAATCATAATTGACGCAGTCGGTGAAAAACAAAATAAAATTGAATTGATAAAGTAATCGGGAAAGCCGCGAAGGTACCCCGTAAATAAGATTTTTCTAATTTGGGAGGAAGAGCCTATAATAGTCCTTTAGTCATTAGAAGAGGCCGGCTAGTGACCCAAAAGTTAAAGAAATAAAATAAATACAAACTAATAGTGAAAATTGAAACGAAATGAAAAAAAAGTGGCTGATAATAGCGAAGAATTCAGAAGACCCTGGAGGAAAAAAAAGAGATGTTTTTTAATCAAAATAGAGATTTATTTCTAGAAGCCATGGAAGAACTAATTAACGAGCTGAAGCAGCAAGTACGTGAGAGGGAGGTAGAATATATACAGTTAGCGACGGTCGTGCAGCAACTTGTTGCCAACAAAAACCAACAGGACCAAAATGAGCAATCAGCGAGTGCCAACTCATGTGAAAATCCAGCCTACAGTGTGCTGAAAAAAATCCGGAACATGAGCGCATTTACGGGCAGAGGCGACGTATCTATTAACGCATTTATACGGAGCACCGAATTTTATTTAAATGGAATAGTGGACTCTAACTTAAAAAAGGTGGCGACGAGAAACATATTTTTCGAGAAAATTCAAGGACCTGCAAAGGACGCCGTCATAAATATTCAGGAACCGGACAACTGGGAATCCATCAAAACCACATTGAAGATGAGGTACAAGCCGGATATGTAGCCATTCCAGATCTACAGGAGGATCAACGAACTTCGTGTAAATAATGTAAGTCATTTGGCAATTGAATTACAAAATATTAAAAGTAAGAAAGATGAATTAGCTGTTTTTTATAAAAATGACCTGCACGTAGATTTAAGTAATGTAAACTCAATCCTAGTAAATACAGCCAAAGAGATTACGCAAGGCATTCCTCTAGAAAAAATATGATAATCACACGATTTGGATCAAATGATCCAAATCATGACCCAAAGAAGATTCGTGCATAAGGCCCGAATATAAAAAAGTTAAAAGTGAAAGTGCAGTGAGATTCGGATTCACTACCCTTAATTCAAATTACTTTCGATGAAATTAAATATATTGCTCTTATTGACACTGGGTCATCCTTCTCAATAGTTGATGACACTCTTGATTGTTTTCAGAAAATTCGAATAAAACCTTTAGGTTTCAGTACCATCACAAGTAGAGATGTTATTAAATATGAAGTGCATACAACGGCCCCGAAGGAGTTTAAGCTACCGTCAGGTGCGAGAATAAGATGGAAGGTTAAATCACTAAGCAACAGAAAATATCGATTCATAATTGGAATTGATTTGCTCAATACCCTCGATACATTAATAGATGTTGAAAATAAAACGATTACCCTTAATAGTCAAATCATTTTTTCCAGATCTTATGATTGTATACATGAATCAGCTAGTGTTAGCTCTAACATGCTACTTTGCAAATCTTAACCTAATATTAGTCGCTGTTAGGAACCTCCCCTAAGCAGCTTGTTGCTTTGAATGCTGTATTAAGATCGGCTTATGTTGATGAACTCCCCACAAAGAAATACATGGATGGTGGCCCAGGTGGAGGGTTGAGTTGGTGCTTCCTATGGTTGACCGAAGTTATTTGAATATGGTTTTCTACACCTTAGCTTGCACAGTTTAGTGGGTCATTTTTCCTGATCCTTGCAAATTTTTTGGTTACAAGGATGCTTCTGGCTGATTGGTTTGGATGTTCTTTCAGCCTAGTCAGGTATTTTCTGCAGTAGTTGGCTATTTCTTCTTTGACCTCTTTGGTTTTTGTGTCTCTAAGCAATATTTTATTGTTGACGTATCTCGGTGCGCCGGTCATTCCCCTGATTATTTTCGATTGTGCCCGTTGTATTATTTCTATCCTAGATTTTTTTGGTGCCACCCACAATTGGATTCCATAGGTCCATATTGGCTTTATGATACTTCTGTAAACTGCTAGTTTTGTGTCTAAGCTCAGCTTTGCTTTCTTATTAAGTAGCCAATACATTTTTCTAAAAGTGAGATTAATGTGAACCTTTTTTTTGTTTATATGTGTTTTCCACGTTAGCCTTCTGTCTAGATGAATGCCCAGGTATTTTACTTCGTTAACCAGTTTCACTCGTTTGTTGTTGATTTCTATTGGCCTGCAGGTTCTCCTTTTTAGAGTGAAGGTTATTTGTTCGGTTTTCTCTTCGTTTAATTTGATGCCCCACTTGCTCGTCCAGTCGGTGATTTTGTACACATGTTCTTGGATGACACGGGCTGCTGTATTAGGGTTCTTGTGCGTGAAGATTATAGCTGTGTCGTCAGCGAAAGTTGTAGTTGTGATCTTCTTATCCGTTGGTAAGTCCGCCGTGTACAGTAAATATAACACGGGACCCAACACGCTTCCTTGCGGAACTCCTGCTTCGATCTCGTACGTTTTGCTAGAGCAGTTATTGACAGTAACCCGAAATTTACTGTTTGAAAGATAGCTATGTATGATGTTGTAGAATTTGGTGGGAAGTAATTTTTTGATTTTTATTAGCAAGCCATCGTGGTTAACTTTATCGAACGCCTGAGCTACGTCCAAAAAAAGCCCAATACAGTATTCGTTGTTTTCCATTGCCTCTTTGATTTTCGTGAAGATTTTGTGAACCTGCTCTATTGTACTATGTCAGCTTCTAAATCCAAATTGATGGATAGGAATGATATTGTTTCTGTCTAAGATGTTTTGAAGCTTGTCCAGGAAGAGTTTTTCGAAAAGTTTGGAGAGGATTGGGAGTAGACTTATGGGTCTATATGATTCCACCCTGAACACATCTTTGCCGGGCAAAGGTATAAAGAAATTTTTTGCTAACTTCCATTTTTCTGGGAAATAATCAATTCGAAGAATGGCATTGAATATAAATAAGATTCAAATTTTACCATTCATGGGAAGAGCTTTTATCATCTGGCCGGTGATGTTGTCGTGGCCTGGAGCTTTTTGCGGATTTAGATCTTGTATGTTTTGTGTCACTTTGTCAAGGGTAAAGCTGATTGGTTTTCTCCTTTGGATTTTTGGTTGTCTTTCGATGTTCGTCGTGTTGGGTTTGAAGACCATTTCGAGGTGTTTCGCGAAAGCCTCCGCTTTGACTTGGTCTTCGTTGATCCATTTGTTGTCTTTCCCGAGTATAGGCGTGTTCTGTTGTATAGGTTTTTTAATGCCTATTGTTGCTTTCCAAATCGAGTACCCTGAGTCGGGGTAGTGGTTCAGGCCTGCTGTATACTCATCTATTTTCTGGTTCTTTTCTGATTCTAGTTGGTTTCTAAGCTTTTTGATGGCTCTCTTTAGCTCTATTTTAGCTTGCGGTGATTTTGTTGCGAGCCAGTGCCTTTTTGCTTTCCTTTTAGTTTTAAGTAGTTCCAATATGGTTGGGCTGTGAAGCTCGGACATTCTTTCTATTACTTGGCGGTCAGGTGTGGCCTGTAGGGCGCAATCCCTGATGGTGTCGTTGAGATAGTCAAGGGCGTTTTCTATGTCCTCCTCAGATTTCAGTTTTGCGTGTGGGCAGTAGTTTTGTTTGAATAGCTGCTGGAATTTTGGCCAGTTTGTTTTGTTGTTTGTTAGTTTACCCTTTTTTCGGTGAATATGAGTGTGCTGTTGAGATCTATGATGGTTGGAGAATAATCGGATGAGAGGTCGTCAGTGGTTGTGGCGTTAAAGAGGTAGAGGTTTAAACCCTTGGAAAGTCCGAAATCTATTATGTCTGGCCTTTTGCGCCTGTCCGCTGGCCAGTGGGTTGGCTTTTTGCCAGTGATGCAATTTAAATTGTTTTCATATATAGTTTTTTCCAGTTGTCTACCCCTTGTAGACTTGGTTCTTGCCCCTCAAAGTGGTGATTTTGCATTAAAATCTCCTGCGACCAGGAATCTGTTCCCCATGAGTTTGATGAATTTGTTGAATTGTTCTTTTTTAATGATGTATTTCGGTGGGCAGTATACAGCAGCGATATTTATAGTACCTCTTAGCTCCATAAGCTTGATGGCTGTATATTGGATCTGGGGTGGGGTGGGGTGATCATTTTTGTAGAGTGTGTAGCCAAATATTTTAAAGTTGTTTTTGTTGGTTAGGTGGGTTTCTGAGATTAACATAACGTCAATGCGATTTAGGGTCAAGAATTTTTCTAGTTCTAATTTATGGGTGGTTAACCCGTTCGCATTCCAATGGGCTAGTTTGATTTCCTTCATTTGCTGAGCTCGATTAGGATTTCTGTTTGCCTGTTCATCATGCTTTGCATTTGTTGCATGGTGTGTATTAACTGGTTGATGTTGTTAGTTAAAGTTACTAGTATTTGCATTATACTTTCGCTTTGGCTATTTGCTGCTGGCTGTTCGTTGTGTTGCAGGACATTTGCATATGTGAATCCATCTCTGGGTGGTATTTGGTGCTTATTGGGGCATTATGTGCTGTGTTAATTGTTCTGGGGTTGTAACTGTAAGAGTTGGCTACATTTTTGTTGTGTGATTGTTGCTGTTTTTGGTTGTTCTGGATGGCGATGTATACTGAACAGCCTTTGTAGTTTGCTGTGTGATTTCCGTTACAGTTACTACATTTTTTGCTGGAGGCGTCGGTTTTCATCTCCGGGCAATTGGAGGTTTGGTGGTCTTTACCACAAGCGACGCATACGTTTTTGAGCTTGCAGTATGCTCTCGTGTGGCTATATTCCTGACAGTTTTTGCACTGGACTGGAGCTTTGCGCTAGTATGGTTCTTCTATGGTCACTTTTCTGTTCAATATATATCGTACTTCGTAGATGGGGTGGGTTCTTCCTTTGGCGGACTTACTGCTTTCAGGCAATAGTTCGACTCTGAACATGGGTTGAGGCTGCTTATACCTATTTAGAATATTATGTACGTATTTTGTTTTATAGCCGAGCTCTTCAAGGTCTTGCTTGATCTCTTCAACTGGGACGTTGTAATCTATGCCTTTGATAACAACCCTGAGGCCTTTCTCGCTCTTTAGTTGGTACGTATAATATTGCATTCCTTTTTTGTTTAGCCAGTCTGCTATTCTGCAGTAATCCACTTCTCGTTGGACTTGAATCTTCGTTTCTTTCAGTTGCCCTCTTTTTAAATCGACAACGTAGAATAGATCTTTGTTAATCAGCGATTTCACACTATGTAAATATTTTGCATTATTTTCCACGCGCATGTAAATTGGCGGTTGTTTAGGGGCTGCATCGGCTTCGTCGCTTAGCGCAGCATATCGATTGCTATTGTTTGCAATACATGCAGTATCTGGGACACCCGAGGTTAATGTTTTTTTACCTTGCAAAGTGTTGCTAGAATGTGCTTCTCCGGCGTTTAATTCGGCTCGTTTACGTTTGCGCGAAACTATTTGGAAGTATCGTTGGATCCCTGCCGGTGTGGATGGTTTGGCGCTTGGGTCTGCATTTTCATGGTTCTGCTGGTCAGTGCCCATGTCCTCCCTCTCGTCTTCCTCTTGCAGGGGGCCCATTATTTTACTTGCATTTGTTGTTGCACTGTTTTCTATTGTACCGTTGATTCTTTTATTGTCACTTTTCTTAACCGTATCGATTGGAATCATACGGCGCTTATTAGTTCTGCACTGGTTATTGCACTGTTTATTCTTTTATTGTCACTTTTCCTAACCGTATCGATAGAAATCATACGGCGCTTACTAGTTTTGCACAACTTGATCACTTTGTAAAAACCCTTTGTCACTTGATCGCACTTTAGCGTTCTACCCGAGCTCTGCAGAACACGTCCACTCGCGTCGGATGCTTAATTGCGACTTAGTCAAATCATAAAATTCGCAAATAGTCCCTATGCATTCAATGAAAATTGTAGTTTAGAAGGCGTCAACAAAGATTATCTGCAACGGTTGAAACTCAATCACCTCAACGGTGAAGAATATCAACAACTGTCAAAATTAATTAAAAATTTTGACGAGATTTTCTATAAGGAAGGCGATAAGCTAACCAGTACCCCAGCCATTGAACATGAAATAAAAACAACAACAAATGCCCAAATAAATGCTAAACTATATAGGTACCCCCCTAAGCATGAAGAGGAGGTCCGACGGCAGATAACCGAAATGGAAGCCCAAGGAATCATTAGAAAAAGTTGCTCAAAATACGCTAGTCCGTTAATAGTAGTTCCGAAGAAAAGTGACAACTCCGGAAATAAGAAATTTCGTATCGTTATCGACTACCGTAAACTGAATGAGATTACGGTTGACGATAAATTTCCTCTGCCAAATATAGAGTCTTTGTTAGATAAACTCGGAAGGGCTCAATATTTCTCTACAATAGACCTGGCTAAAGGTTACCACCAAATCCTGGTAAAAGAAGAAGACAGGCACAAAACCGCATTTGTGACTCCACATGGTCTCTATGAGTTCATTAGAATGCCGTTCGGTCTTAAAAACGCACCAGCGACATTCCAAAGGCTCATGAATGAAGTTTTAAGAAAATTCATAAACAAAATCTGTGTCGTTTATCTGGGTGATGTGTTAATTTTAAGCACGTATTTACAGGAGCATATAAATGCCATTACAGCAAAATTTTAAGTTTCAAAAGATAATCGTTTAAAAATCCAAATTGACAGGTGTAATTTTATGCAGAGAGAAACCAGTTTTTTAGGGCATATAATAACTTCAGAAGGACTAAAGCCAAATCCAGATAAAATTAAAACCATTGAGCAATTGAAGTTACCAAGAAATGAAAAGGAAATAATAAGTTTCCTGGGACTTACAGGTTACTATCGAAAATTTATTCGTGACTATGCCTAAGTGGCACAACCTATGACCAAGTATTTACAGAAAAACAACAAGGTTAACACCAAAGATCCTAGTTTCGTTGAGGCTTTCGAAAAGCTTAAGAATCTAATTAGTACACATCCCATTCTGCGGTTTCCGAATTTTAGCAAATCTTTTCAACTTACTACCGACGCTTCAAATTATGCAATTGGCGCCGTTCTCTCGCAAGAAGGTTACCCCATTTGCTTCGCGTCGAGAACCTTGAATTGTCACGAGCGGAATTATTCCGCTACTGACAAGGAATTCTTAGCCATCATATGGTCTGTAGGCTATATCAGACCATATTTGTATGGAAATAAATTTAAGATATTTACAGACCACCAACCTATAAAATATTTACATGCAAAATATAGAGGCAAATATCTTTCCCCCAGACATCAGAGGTGGCTACTTAAACTGGGTGAGTACCAGTTTGAAATAGAATACATAATGGGAAAGGAAAACCGAGTAGCAGACTTTTTAAGTCGCATCCAACATGCTGAAGAAAAAGCTGCGTTTTCTGATTTTGGAATCCTAGAAAATATAGAGGAAGGGAATGACAACACCACAATGGCAACTATCCATTCCGCTGAGGAACAACTCCTCGATCATATTCCGATTAAGGAAGAAATCGTCAACAAATACAGGACACAGATCATCCTGACTAATAACAAAACTTGCGAATTGGAAATTTTACATAAAAAGCGAATCATTTATATCGCAGAGTACGATTTTGAGAATCTCAGCGAAATCCTAAGAAGTTACATAAAACAAGGCATCACTATTTAGAGCTATCAGATCACCTGTATAATATTGTACAAGAAAAACTTCGCGAAATGCTCTCAAACGACCCACAGATTAAGTTTCTAAAATGTTCGCTTAGAGCTCAAGACATAAAAACCGAAACGGAAGCTGTCAAGCAAATTGCTCATTACCATGTGCAAGAAAGTTTGCATTCAGGAATTCAAAAGACATTAACAAAATTAAGAATAAAATCTATTATCCTAAACTACTAGAACTCATCCAAATTTTAGTCAATCAGTGCGACGTTTGTCAAGCCGTAAAATGTGATCGCAGACCCATCAAAACAAAATTTCAATTTCCAGAAACAGCTACGGATGTGAACCACATAAGTCAAATAGATCTATTTACCATAATAAAGTATACGTTGCTTACTGTGATCGACAAATTTTGTAAATTCGGAGCAGCATATTAATTAACAGATAGAAATCACGTCACCTTAATAGAAATACTGGAAGAGCATCTTGCACTAGTAGGAAAACCAAAAAAGATCATTGCCGGAAATGAGTTTACTAGTATCTTAATGAAAGATTTCTTGCAAACAGAGAATATTGAATTGCATTTAACAAAGCCTCATAACAGCACTGGCATCGCAGACGTAGAAAGATTCCACGAAACTATTTTGAGCAAATTTAGAGTTCTTGCATATCAAAAGAAGAAAATTTCAACGAAAAGGATAACACAACAAGCTGTAAGAAATTACAAAAATCGAGAGGAGTACAAAGAAAACAGAACAACAGGCTATATAAAGAATTACAAAGCAGTGAGACTGAAGCACCAACCTAGATTCATTACAATATCAAAAGACCCCTTAAATATGATCTGGCTATAAATAATCATAACATGGGTATAAGCAATGAACAAATAGAATTTTCAGACTTCACTGAAGAACAAATTTCTGTTATTAATAATGCCATTAATGAGGGCCCAGACGATGAAATGTTAACATGCAAATTCCGAATAGATTTCAAAAGACGAGATATTAAAACTTTAGAAAATAACAAATGGCTTAATGATAAGGTGATAGAATTCTACTCGAAACTAATCGTCGAGCGCAGCAAACAACAAAGTGCTCAAGGTAAACCCAAAGTGTTTGCCATGAATACGTTCTTTGCTTCACAATTGTTAAACGCAGGATACAAAGCCGTGAAAAGATGGACTCGAAATGTAAATATTTTCGAATTTGATATGATATTGATACCAGTCCATGTAAATCAAAATCACTGGGCATTGGCTATCATTGATTTAGAGAATAAGACAATTAGGTACTACGATTCGTTATGTACGGAAAATTCACGAATTTTAAAAACTCTGTAAGAATATTTGCAGAAAGAATCTTTAGAAAAACGAGAAGTAACCTTCGACGTGTCACAATTTATTAAAGAAGAAGTTTCGAGTACACCACAACAAGAAAATGAAAACGATTGCGGTGTATTCTGTTGCAGCATTGCAGAAAATATTTCAAGAAATCGTCAAATCTGTTTTACTCAAGAAAATATCCCTTATATTCGAAAGAAAATGATCCTAGAAATAATTCAAGGAACATTACTTTCATAATAATAACACCTTGTAGTTTTTTAATCTGCTAACCCAGTACATATATAACTTACGATTCTAGCTAATCTTCATTTTTAACACTGGCTTCAGTAAGAGGACAGTTAAACATCCACAAAATAGCAGAACAATCAGGATTTACACAAATTCAACTGAGTAAAGTCGAAATAGCTACAAAAACAAACATCATAATTCATCTCATAAGCCCCAAAGAAATTTTTGACGTAATTTCTGAATTCAAAACTAATGTTGAAAGTTTAGATAAACAACGCACGAATCTTATAATGTTAGCACTTGAACATTATAATGTTGCACAGCCGCGGGGTTGTCCACTACTGCCTCATGCCGCCTCATGGGCAACCAGTCCTAACGGGTGTTCAAATTCGGCAGGCCCCGAAAAAATAGGAACCGGAAGGAAAAACATCCCGCCGACGAGACTCTGGACCGGGCGATCGATTGGAGCGGGTGTCGTGTTAAAGGTGCGAAGTGATCAATTTATGGGGAGACGATCGGGACTTGGGTTTTTTTGAGAAGTTTGTCGGATTGAAATGTGTTGAGTTCGTCTTATAATCGAATGTGGTATGTGCCGAATTTTGTATGAATAATCCGCGGTATGAATGGCTATGACCATGTGGAAAAAAAACGGGAGTGGAAGCGTGATATTATCCACAAGAAGACTCTTTTCGAGAGTAAAGGTTGTTCAAAATAGGTGGACCTAGCGCGCATGAAATAGGCGACCGCGCAAGCACTGGGTCGAGGTAGGGTGGGACCAGGCAGACATATCTGCGCATGGTGAGCTCCACTGAAGTTCGACTTCTAAGCGGGAGTGACACTGCCGCCCGAGAGAATTGTTTGCTCGTGCCGTGGTAGGTTTTTTTATTCTCTCTCGTCTATCGCCGGATCGATTACGCGAATCGCGATTAAAGTAGCTGATGTGTTTACTCTCTCGGGTAGGTTTTGGATCGCGGTATTCGGGTTCTCGGTGCGCGCGGGATTTTGTGGAACATTTTAGAGTAAAGTGGGAGGTATAGCCTCAACATAGAGAAGGATGTTGTTTGGATTTTTTTAGTGAAATTTAGTGGATAAAAATTTCGTAATCGGGCAAGTAGATGGCTGAATCTTTGTAAATGAGATTCGGGACCTGCTAGAGAAACGTACCCACTACGTTACGCGCCGAACTGTGCTGGCCTACCAGCAGTCATCGAATCTCTAGCCAGGTAGGGGCCGGAACCGAATTCGTCAAATGGTTCGTTGCTTCGTCCCGGAGACTTCACGTCCGTCAGGTCAACAGGTACAAACCGGTTTGCCTGCAATTTCGTAGCGATACCGTTCGCCAGTCCGGTCTTTCCTAATTTCACACATTACAACATCTAACAAATAAAGTGAAGACTCTCATACCACAGAAAATGAGGTATAAACGAGGTCTAATTAATTTAGTGGGTACAGCACATAAATGGCTTTTCGGTACCATGGACGATCAGGATAGGCAAGATATTGATGATCACCTGAAAGTTATAGGCATGAATATCCATAATTCAATAGATTCAATTAATTAACAGGTCGATATAAACAAAAATTTCAGCGACACTTTACGTAGACTTGGAGAGATTGCAACCAGTGACAGACAAATTATTACGAACAAAATGAATAAAATAGCTGACAATACTTACGCAAACAATGTATATTGTGATCAAATTTTCAAAAATCAGATTCTTAAAAGCCGAATTGAGAGCATTCAAGATAATATTGCATCTGCTAGATATAGCATGTTGCATCCCAACATCCTAACTGACGAAGAGATAAGAATCTATAATATCAATATTACGATACTTCCGTATATTAAAGTAGGATTGGCAGAAACAAATATTAATACTTTAATTTTTGCGATAAAAATACCCAAGGAATTTGTAACAGTGCAACGAAAAATAATTTTGCCTATAACGAACGACCAAAATAAAGAAATAGATCATCCGAATGAAATTGTTTTTTCCATAAATAATACTGTATATACTTATGAAGATCATAAACATTTAAATGAACTTAGTATTAGTAGACATTGTATATACCGTCAAAATTGTAAAAATTGATGAATGATTAAAAATGTTAATACAGAGATTTTGAAAATTGATGAAGAAACGATTATCATTAAAAATGCGAAATTGCTATCCATTAATCAAACACGTGATGATAGAAAACTAATAGTAACAGGTAATTACTTGATTCATTTTAATAATTGTACCTTAATAATGTTGGATCACTATTTTTCAAATATTAAAGAAAAACAAGAAGATAAATTTTATTACCCTCGTTCAGAAATTGTAAATTTTACCAATAAACTCACCTTTGACGATATCATTGTAAATAATATACAAAATACCAAAAAATTAGAATAATTGCAGTTTCATAAGAATGTTACATTTGGAATAAATATGAGTGTAATTTAATAATAACTATTGTAATACTTGGATTAGTGATTTTTTTCAAAAGCAAAGAAAATTTAAAATTAATGTAGAAAATCGAATCCAGGAGAATTCGAAGTCAAAGGGGGGGGGGGGGAGTTACGTATGCGTCAGCAAATGGTTCACATAAAATTAAACACGCGCCTGCTTCTATCCCACGGGTAGATGCAGAAACCCAAGAGCTTCGGAAAAATGATTCCATACACAAAATATTGCAATCTTTCATAGAAAAATCTAAAAAGCCAGACGCTGACGCAGCAAGGCAAAATATTCCATAAAGAGGGAAATCTGAGAACTCCTCGCCCCCAGTTGACGCTCACCGGTCACTTGTAAATGATTGTCCGTCGCTACAGTAAAATAAATATTTTTTATATTCCGAAAAGAGTCAAGTGTTTCATTCGGTTCGTTTCAGTTGTGTTCATTAATTATTATTTTTTTTTGTGTCCGCTTGGCACGAAAATCATAATTTGCTTTCTTTAAAAACAGTAGCTGTTATAAGTTGGGCACTTCACTTTGG